>LPNX010668967.1:0-211932 GCA_001517045.1 Pseudotsuga menziesii | reverse complement strand
TCCAAGTTCCATTCTTTATGAGTGCATCATACTCATTCTGCATAGCTTCTTTCCACTCAACCCGAGTAGAAGCTTCTTCAAAGGAAGTTGGTTCAAAGTTGGAAGATAAATTAAATTCACAATCAAATGATACATCCATGTCATCACCTGAATTATCTGCTCCTCCTCCATCTTCATGTCTTTTCAAAATTCTCGTTCCCGTCTTTCCAAATTCATCTGGATGGACACTTTCAAGTGTCTTTGTGGCCCATTTAGGAATCTTCCGTGATGGTCCTGGTTGATCAGCTGGTGGTGCTTCATCATTGATTGAGAGTCTTTCAATTCTCTCAATCACATCATCCAGTTGAACCTCTTGTTCAAGTGAAGTAGCAGGAGCTTCTTCATGCGGGGGAGTTGGTGCTTCATATGAAAATTCCAAAGGTTGATCCAGAATAGGAACCCCCCCTTCAAGGTTTGGAATTTCATATTCATTTTCAGAATATGTCTTTGGATGAGGATAAATTTCCAAATGATCAAGCTGTCTCTCAATGGACTGGTCATTTTTATTAGTCTCAAGAAAAATGAAATCTCTGGAAATAACAAACTTCTTGTTTACCTCATCATACAGACGGTATGCCTTGGAGTATTCTTCGTACCCCAGGAAAATACACTTTCTGCTTCAAGCACCAAGCTTGTTTCTTTGCTCCTTTGGAATCAAGGCATAACAGGTGGAACCAAAAACTCTGAGATGCCTGATTGAAGGGAGATGGCCAAACCAGATTTCATGTGGAGTCTTGTTATCAAGCGCATTTGAGGGACTTTTGGTTCTCAAATAGGTTGCACATTTTACTGCATCACCCCAAAACATTAGTTTTACATCCTTGAAAAACATCATTGAGCGAACCATATTCATTCTTTCTGCTACACCATTTTTTTGAGGATTGTAGGGAACTGTAGTCTGATGTGCAATTCCATGTTGGCGAAGTTAATCTTCAAAAGCATTTGAAGTGTATTCTTTCCCATTATCAGTACGAAGTGTACCAATTTTTTATTGTGCTTGTTTTTCTATGAATGCATGAAAGTCTTTAAATGTTTGAAATGCTTCTGATTTTGTCTTTAAATAGTAAGTCCAACACATTCTTGAGTAGTCATCAACAAATGTCATAAAATACATATCCCATTTGCATAAGGAGTTGGCATTGGGCCACATAAATCATAATGCACTAATTCTAATTTCCTACTTGCTTTGAAATTAGATTCATGGAATGGCAGCTTACTATGTTTCCCTAATATACATGCATCACATTTGTTCTTCTCTTTAGGAATGGTGGGAAAACCAAATACACCATTCTTTCTCAACAAATGAAGATTGTTATAATTCAAATGACCAAATCTTGCATGCCACAATGAACTAGATGACAAATTACCTTCTCCATGCTGAGAGAGGTAGGCATAGTTCTGAACTCTTGCAGATGAACCCTTTAGCTTCAGCAGCTTCCCATCTTCGTATCCAGTCATGATGACTTGGTTGTCAGAGGACTTTCTTATTTATACGATTCCATCAAACATGTGGATGGAATGGCCTTGCTGTCGAATCTCCACCATGGACAACAAGCTTCTCTGCAACTCTGGAAGATAAAGAACGTTCTTCAACAAGAAATCAGGGAATCCAGGCATCTTCAGTCGAATGGTGCCCATTCCCTTTGGTTTAATACTTGACTTATGTGCAAAGGAAACTATGCCATCTATTGTTTCATTAAGTTCTTCAAAACAGTCTTTTCTAAATGTCATGTGTGATGTTGCACCAGTATCAAGTAGCCAACAATATTTGTAAGATGAAAGTGAAGTCATTTCATTAATTCCAATATTACAATGTGCAACAATACAATGAGCAGAATCAGAAGATTTACAAGCATCTTGATTTTTATTATCATCTTTCTTCTGGTTGTGCTTGTCTTTGATGGAGTCCCACGAAGCCCAACACTGATCTGATGTGTGCCCAGTCTTTCCACAACTCTTGCAATGCAAATATGATCTTTTGCTGAAGCTGTTTCTGCCCCCTCTGCCTCTGAAGTTTCTTCTTCCTCTGCCTCTCTTGCTGCTTTCTCCTTTAGGATGATCTTTGGATTGGTCTTTGGTCTGGTTCTTTGCTTTTTGAGCAAAGCAAAGTGATTCTCCAGAATGCTCGGTTGTCTTCTTACCAAAGGCTTTCTCTCTGTCAGCTATCTTTTCTACCAGGGTGTCAAATGTTAGTGATTTGAACTTGTCACTAGCTTGCAATGACTCGAGATAGTTGGAGTGAGTAGGATACAAAGATTTTACAAATGCTGTAAGAGGAATATCTGGTTTCATACCAGAGGCTTGAATCTTGTGCATGATAGCTTTGATTTCAAAGGCAACTAACATGGGATCATTGTCTTTTACTTCAAGACTCAATAGTTTTAACATTAGTTGAATAAATTCCATTTCAGAGTGTGAGTCATACAATTCTTTTAATGTTTTTAGTGCTTCAAAACATGATTTTGCAGGCAATATGTGCTGGCTCACCTCTTCACTGACTGTGGCAGTGATTACCGCTAAAGATTTCTTGTCTTTTGTTCTCCAAATGGCCTTCTCTTTCTTGGATTCTGGAGGTTCAGGGTCTCTGGTTATGGTCTTTCCAGCTGCTGTCTCTATTGTGGTGCCTTCGCAAATGTCGTCCCAAAGGTCATTGTAAATGAAGGCAGATTTGATCTTCCTCCACCATTCTGAATAAGTGTCTTTGCCAGTGAGAGTGGCACCAACTATAGATGCTATAGATTGCATCTTTTACAACTGTTAGTGTAATGAAATTAATATGACAAAGAGAATGAGATAATAGAAAAACTAAAAACATTGCAGGTCTACAGTCTCTGCCAAGGTGAATACAATGCAAGCTTCAGGTGAGCATACACAAGCTTCTTCAATATACAAAATATATCAATCACGAGCTTCAAATACACAACAACATTCATTTTTTTATACAATATATACTCTACAGAATATGTTATGCGTGGAGGCACCAGAAACTAATATATTAGTGTGCAAAGGATATAAGTGCACAAAAATTCAAGCACCAAACTATATACTTCTGCAAAATCAAGTGATTAGCAGCAGCAATTATCAGCAGCAACACCACACTTTGAGTGGACACAGCAACATTCTCGGGCTCATACAGCAGCCATATCATACATATGAGCAATATTTGCAAAATTTAGGTTTTATGCACTTCACCAGAAAAATTAGGGTTTTTTTTTTGCATTATCACCAAGCAAATTATCTCTATGCACTGAGTCCTTCACACCGCCTTCAGACTTCAAGGAAATCTCCACTGATAGGTAATCTCCAGAATAGCAAGGCGACTTCAATAGCAGAATAGAAAGGCGACCTCAATAGCAGAATACGAGCAGCTTCATTGTAATGCAGATATAGTAACCAACACCATTAACTGGTCTTCACGGCTTCACGTTCCATCAACAATAGTGCGCAGTTGACAGCAGCTTTCAATGGTGACGGGTCTCCATACAGAAAAAATTAGGGTTTAACGCAGTCTCAAATCAACGCATCTCCACCAATATCAACGCAGTCTATTAGTCACACCAACACTTCAGGCAGTGCGATTATACATACATATATAGAGTGTTCAATGCAGTAATACTATATAATAATAATATTGCTTCTATGCTGCTGCAGCAACATCCAGATCCCAGAGATCGCCGAAGCTCCAAACTCTGGTTCTAAGACAAGGGGGCGAGAAAGGAAACCCCAATAAACAGTAAGTGGCATATAGATCATTTGATCATGTGATCTAATCACGGTCATACCATATCCGAAGTTAAAAATCAGATGGGAGTTTGAAGGTTGGAGTCGAGTTAGCCATGGCGGATAAGAGATGAGGCTGCAGCACTGCAATATGACTTGAATTGGGAGAATTTGAAAGCGTATAAAGAATTAAAGGTTGGGGACTGTGACAGGCATGTGAGATAGAATTGCAAGATAAAATTGGTGCCTTAGAAAGTTGTTAGAAAAGGTAAACGGCACGCAGGCAGAGACAACATAGGCCAGACATTCTTGCTGAGACTCAGCACTCGGGACTGTGGCCGAGAGACAACCAGAATTCCTTTATCTCAAGGAGGAGGGCATTCTAAAATGCAACGCCAAAGGGTGCAGTGTAGCAATAATTTCACAGAGGTGTGCAGAATACCAAGAATTAGGGTTAGGCAGGTCTCCAAGAGAATAACGCATACAATGCATGCGACTGGCAGACTGACTGAGCAAGAATTCTGGCAATGGACTGGCAAGCAGAATGCCATGACTAAAATGCAGCAGGCAGGAGTTATGGCAAATAGCCAAGCTCTGATACCACTGATAGGTATAACTCCCGATTCAATATTATTCCATTGCTAATGCATTCTTTTATACATTACATGTGACAGTTGTGTTTCACCTTCCGCCTAGCCTTTTCGGCTTCCTAACTATTCAGATTTCTTTATTTATTTACAATATATAATCCCTACGGATTGTATTCTAACAGTTATTATTAAGAAACATTTCAAAATGAAAAAAACAATGAGTTGGGGCACAAAATGAGGCTATTTGTGGAGCTAGAATGCTACTCAAAAAAAGAGACCACCACATTCAACTAAAGATGGGGTTGGACCAGGAACCAACACAAAGGTTGAACTGCTAGCTTTATGGAGCCTCATATGGTTTGATGGAAAAAAGGGTGTTCAGTTTATTCAAATTGTGGGTGATTCTAAGGTCATTATTAACTGGGTTTATGGGAAATCCAATCTTAATGTTCTCCATTTTTCTCACTGGATGAGCATGATAATGGAATTGAAGGAGTCCTTCGTTCAATTATCATTTTCACATATTTATAGGGAATTCAATAGGGATGTCGATGTTATATCAAAGGAAGCAGTCGGTCATATGGATGGCCTTCTTCATTTTGAGGAATATGTTGATGAAATGGTCATTGACAAATGAGTGATTTCACTCTTTTAGTTTAGTAGGGATTTTTTCTTTAGTAGTTTTGGCATGCATAGAACTAATTTTTGAAACAATTAATTTTGTTATATGGTCATAGAGTGCAGGATCAAAGATGTATGTGTGTTTAACGTTTTGTTGAACTGTTTTTCAATCCTTATGAGGTGGTTTATATTGTTTAGTATGAAGGATTATACGAAGGACAAATTTTGAGAGTGGATCTATGGATTATGTATACCTCTTGGGAAAGGTTTATCTAAAATTTTGCATCGCCGTAACTGTGATTTAAATTGAATATCAAGTTACTTTTTTTTTCTCGGCTTGAAAAAAAAATTATAATGAATATAAACTTGAGTGTAACCAGAGTTGTAGATTGTCAAAAAGATATAAACAATATCTCAACATTTTTCATGACTGCATAATAACTTTAAAATATTTTCATCCTTTGGCCTAGAATTTGAAATATGATGATAAACCTTTGAGTTTATGTTCTATACAACTTTATTGAGTGAATTAACTCCACTCCATGGATGCTTCCATTGTTTTTTTCTTTGTAATCCAACAATATAGTCCAAAAATTAAGTGACATGAAAAGGCAAGAATACAATTATTAATTTGATTGAAGGAAAACATATATGGGAGCATAAATTGAATTTGGTCTTAAAACATAGATGAAAGCAAGGATTGAATTTTCTCACCAAATTCTTTGTTAGTGGTCATTTTGATTGTAGACTAAGGTAAAAAAATTTATATTCTCATCATCAATTATTATTATTATTATTTAACATAAACTGAATTTTTTTTATTATATGAAAAGGCTGTGCACAACCATCCATAACATAAGCAGGCCCAGTCAGAGTTCTGAAATTACATAAGCAAAAACGACCATGTTTGTAACTAACTTTACTTTGCTAAAGACATTGAACTTATTCCTACTTTTTTATCATATTAAAGGAGGGATAAACCACGACGAACTGGAAGTTTAACAAAATACAAAAAAACATCAACTAAAACCTAAGGTTTTGACACTACTGCTTGTTCTTTGCATCCATGCATGGAATAAGCTTTGAAACTGATATTTCTTCCATTGGCTGCACTCTGTTAGCTTTAGTTTCATGGAAATGGCTGCATTGATTCATGCTGACCATTTTTTGAACATCTTTTGCAATTCTATCAATATTTCCCAAAATTTCTTTGATGTCCCTGTCCATACCATCAATCCTTGATTCTTGGTAAGAAAATTTACTTAACACATACCCTATGTCGATTGAGAGCTCCTGGTTTTGCCTCTCTCCGTTGGAGACCACTTCAAATACCTTCTGCAGATGGATTTTGAAATCGACAATACTTCCTTTGATGTTGTTCAAACCCTTTCGCCATACTTTCCAATCGTTCCTCTCAGTCTCCATTAGCGTTGTTTCCTCGCGCACACCTAGGAAAGCTCTTGATAATATCAACGTAGCTCGAAACAATGATCTTCTCTATCATCTTCTTCTCTGGCTTGGATAGTTGAAATCACAAACCCCTACCTTCTATACTGCACCACTCTTCTGTCGTTGCATATGCCCCATTAAATTGAGTTGATAGCACCATTGCATATGCATCTACTGCATTAAACTGAGTTGATAGTATTTCAACTGGGACTTGATGACCAAAGTATTTCAACTGGGTCTTCTCTCAACACTATTCCTTTCACCGCGACATTCGTCATGGGATAGAGTGGTGTTTAGGACCATTGGTGCGGATAAAAACACCACCAATCTCTAGTTTTCCCCCTTATTGGCTAGAGAATCTTCCTTTCCTTTGTTTCCCATAAGGATGTGCATAAATCTAAGATCTAATCCTACCATGATATGAGAAATTCTTTGTGCAATTCTCTTACATCTTGTGTTACCATTCTAATGTCCTCTAAACACCTTGTGAATGACTTATCTAGAGTCTCCAATGATGATTTCTTTGTTTATGTTTATTTTGGCCATGAGTTTAATTCCATACATTAGGGCTAGCCATTCCACTTCATTGTTTGATTTTGTTCCCAATCTCCGAGTGAAAGCTTCTACAATTTTTCTTCCTGGTTCGTAGATCATCCTATGCTTCATAAGATTTAACATGGTATTATAGCGGGTATCCATGCCTGCCTCAAACCTAGGAAACTTCCATTGATGCACCATAATCCATTGAGTTTCCACATAATTCCTGGAATAATTGCATTTCCCAATGGATTATGTCTCGAGAAGTTTATCCAGGTGTGATTGACTCAAATAAAGTGCACATGTTGAAGTGAATGGTGTTTGAGCTAAGTTAATTCGAAATGAGTTGTTTTGAAGGTACATTCAAAGATCTCTTGAATAATTTCTTATCAATATAGATTTGATATGGAGAATTCAGTAGCTCTCACTCCCAAAATCCTTACTCCTTTCAATTACCTAGAATGGAGAGCATACATGCATATTACCTTGCGTAATAAAGGTCTGTACATGATGGCAATGGGCAGAGAGGTCAACCCCAACAATATGTTCAAAAATAGAAGCATCTGAATAGGCTTGATGAAGCCTTTGGCTTCATGTGCATCCACATATCTAGAGAGTTGTTGTTCCACCTTGAGGGACTAAGAAATCCAATAGAAGTATGGGATAAGCTTGAATCCTTGTTTGGAAAACAAGATGAGCTGGGGGGGCATATCCTGGAGATTGAGATGATAGCACGACAACTTAGTAACTTTGAAACTATACACCATTTTTTTACTAAATTCAAATCACTGGTCATGCAATGCAGGATTGAGAAGAAAGAAGAGCAATTCGTGATCTCCATACTGAGCAAACTTAGATCAAAATTCTCAATGTTTGTCTCTACTTTTCACTCTGGGAGACTAACTACTCCTAATTGGTGAATTCCATCCCTTGATTCCTTCACAGAGTCTCTAATGCAAGATCAAGACACGCTGATACATATCGGAGCCCTCGGATCCTCTCCAAATCATGCTCACTTAGATGGTGAGACAAGGAATGCGCAATCAAGAAGGAAACAAAAAAGTAAAGAGAAAAGAAACACTAAAATTGAACCTAAACATGGTTTCGATCCATGAGATTAAGGATCGGGATCTAGAAAGGACAAACATCAAAGGTATGATAAGGGAAAATGCTCTTACTGTAAGAAAGGACACCATATAGAGAAGTATTGTATGAAGAAGACCATTGATAAGATGGAAAAACTCCTTGAGCAACACAATATTTCCCACCCTGAAGGCACAAGGAAGACTGACTGTGGAGAAAAGAATAAAGATCATGATGAGAGATGCCATGCACTGAAGGCTAGTTGTTCAAAATCACATGCCTTCCTTATTGATTCAAGAGCCTCCAATCATATGGTTACATCCATAGAATCATCATTTTCATTACAACCTATTGATGGTCTGAGTATTCATATAGGTGATGACACTCAAATTCAAGCTGAAAGAAAGGGTTCTATCAAGTTAAAACCTAGAATATTCAAATATGTACTCTATTTTGCCTCCTTAGCTACAAATTTGTTATCTGTATACTATATGACACATACGAGCCCACTAAAGCGAGTGGTATTTGGTCTTGACTCAGTGGAGATATCAGATACTATAAAATGGGAATATTATAGCGAAGGGTGTTGCAAACCATGCCTCAAAAGCATATGAATTATCACACTTTTTGACATACTCAAATCTAATACAGTCTCAACTTCCATTTGAAAGGTGAGGTAAAACCATTCTATATACTCCTTTTTATGATAATGTTTCCATTAGTGTTTCAGATTATGCATCCGAAGTAGAGGACCCAGTTGAATAAGTTGATGAAATTGAAGATGAAACTCACAGTGATCCAGATCCAAATCCAATCCCTACTCCCAATCCTAGGCCTAAATGGGCACAAAAGGTTATTGAGGCAGCTGGGAACATGACTGGAGAGCCACCTGAAATGAGGAGAACAAGATTCCAGTTTCAGAAAGAGAACCTTGCGCTATGTCAATCAAGTTCACTTCCTTTAGAGAGGTTCAACAAGCTCCCAGTGAGATGCTACATGATGGTAAGGACTGATCAACAACCCTTCTCACAGAAGAACAAAGTGGATCATGTCACTCTTCCTCTAGAAAGAAGAGACAAAGGCAACATTCCTTCTCCTACATATCATCATATTGGAAGAATATTGAAGAGTTCACATGCACAATCCCAGGAAGCTAGTGCACACAAGAAACATCATTCTGCATTATTGCTCCACAGAGATGCAAATTGCTACAAAATTTTCACAAGTTTTTGCTCAAGAATAATTTTTTTTTCTCAAGTATGGAAGCTTGTTTCCTGATTTACCTGCTTATTTTGAGGGGGTTTTTTCCCCCATGAAGTTTTCCCCATTTCCTCAATTATTAAGTATTTATTATTATTTTTGCATTTAGATTGTATGGGTGACCTTTGGTCTTAGTTTCCAAGGCCTAGGTTTTCAAGAGTTAGAATTAATGGGGGTATTGGGATTATTAGTAATCCTCCCTTTGACCACATAGTCTAATTATCTATTTTCCTATCTTAGGAGGTCTTCATCACTCCACTAGTGCATGAGGGACACACCTATGGTACATTTGCCACTTAGTACACTTGATTGCATGAGTTTAGGATCCCCATGGACAGATCCCTATAATTTAGGAACCCACTTTGAGTGCCACCAAGAGTCTCTTTCAGTTGAACTTGGTAGGTAATTAGTTATGTTCAGTTATGGTCCAGTTACCATCAGTTAGACTAGTGCCAATTTGCATGATTGAAGGGACTGTGGGTGCCTTTTCTCACCTACCCTCATTAGTTAACTGATTGTATACTAGGCTGTTCATGATCACGCACGTTAATCCTTCCACGGCTTCGTCTAATCTCTGAGCGTATTATGGCTGCGCTGGTATCTTCAAAGATTCGTTGGTTCCTATCTTTTAGAGCATGTTTAATTATTGCAAATTTAGGTATACTAAGTTAGTTATCTAGAGTTGCATTGGTGAGCTCCAATGGTGATTTTAGCACACTTGGTTAGCTCCGGAGTCAGTCTGAGTTGGTAGATTTGAATCCTATATTAGGCATTTGAATTCTCCTATATGTACAAGTAGCGTATTCCACATTATTTACTGATTCATGAATATAATCATATTATTCCTATTTTGTCTCCATGTGTGTGCAATTTTGTCATGATTAATTGAACAGTCTATGCTACATTCTTCTCTCTCTTCTACAACCTTCTCTTCTCATTTGAATTCATGCAGGATAATGATCCTATGCTTCATAAAATTAAACAATGGGCACCTTTATCCTGATTCTGGTTAGATCCTGCCCACTTTATTGGCTACCATATTTAGTAACTGCACCTTCCTACAGATTCTGTCTTTATCTTACTTTATTCCAACTTTTCAGTGGATAAGGTAAACCTAGTCTACTAGGAAGCTGCTATCTTTTGTTGCCAATCCATCCTCCATGATTTTCTCTCTGGATTCTAGGATTAGCATTTTTTTCCATCACTCATGCTTTAGTTAATCCGTGAGGTCCTTGACTGATTAGGAAAGTTCTTTAGCCACATATGGGGGTTTATCATATTTAGTAAGCCTGATTTATGAGCTAGCATGAGTTGTCTTCCACCAACTCAATTTTCCTTTATAAGGATGTATTGCCAATGTAATAATATCAATCATCATTTATTGATCACTCCTTAATGTGTGTTCATTCTTCTTCTTCTTTCCTTATGCTAATTCTCTGCAATTCCCTATGAGGTTAATTGTGTGCTTAGATTCTTAGATTTTTTATAGAATTCTTGCTACCATCAAGGATTTAGAATTATGACATGGTATCAGAGCTTTGGGATCTCATCGATCAATTCTCTTTTTCATATTTGCAGGTGTAACAACTTCTATATGGATTCAAAAGTTCCTCTTCTATATCCTTTCAACTATGCTGATTGGAATCCAAACATGAGTGCATAATTGAAGAGGCAATGCATCTTTGATGTCTCCATTGGTGCAGTGAGCGAACTAGAGTCTTATTAAAAGAAAATTAACTTTCTAAATGACTATGATAGAGCTTATGGAATTATTTGTCTGGTAATGTCTCCAAAGATAAATCATCTCATATATTATGTTGAGTATCCATTTGAGGTTTGGAACAATTTGGACAAAGCTTTTGGTATGAAGGAAGAAGATGAAGCATGGAGTGAACTCAACATATCCTCATGTGCTCTCTCTCAATATTTCTTGGCCTCTACATTCTCTGATGAATTTGATCATGATGAAGAAGTAACTCATACAGTTCTTGTTGCTACTATATTCTTTGATTCGAATGCTTCCTCCTTCTACCAAGAAGCAAATATTGAAGAGCCATCTTTTTCTGTATCTTTTGAAGTTGAAGATCTTGATTCCTCTTATTATGATGCCGATGGTGAAAAATAAGTGACTAATGGAGCTTCTATTTCTATTGTTGATGATTCACTCATACATTCAGTGTTCTCTATGTCTTTTATCATAGATTCTGATATCCATATGCCAGATCTTTCACACCTTGTGCATACCTCTCTTATTGATGGTGCGTAACTCAGTGACTTCCTGGATTTTTTATTAGCTAGATCAAGTCTTATTTGTGTCATACCAGTCACCATAATTGATCTCATGTGTTTCAGCATCTCCTCCTGTGTTCTTGGCATCAATACTCATAACCTCCTTGAATATTTTAAACATCTATTTCTTTCCTCCTTTCACACTTCTACCACATAGGATTCTTTACCAGTTTATGCTCTAGAAGAGTCTACTGATGTGCTAGTCTGCGCTCCTTTGGATTTTTTGGAAGCTATATCAATCTGAGTATTTTAATTTGCACTCCTTGATCCTAAGCCTTCTCCTTTTTCGTATATGATCACTTGCAAACATCCTCTCACTGTAAATGAAGTTTGAGACCTTATGCATTCCCTTGGACACTTATTTCACCTATATGGATATGATTTCATCTCTATTGGTTCGAATTCAAGTCATGTCATCATCTTGGAGCTGATTACAACTCTCAAGATCTTTCAGTCCTACTTACACATCATTGGATCTCAGTTGTTCTAGATGGTCCCAGTTTCCATCCTGCAGCTATTCTTGATCTAGGTGATAAGATTTCTCTTCTTCCCAAGAAGAATATTCCTCTAGACATCAACATTTAGTTTGGAGAAGCATCAACAATAGCTCAACATTTTTGGTTTACCGTTCATGTCCTTTATTAAGGGAGGATTTTTCCCATGTGGTTTTGCCTCTTTCCTCGGTTCTTTGGATAAGATAAATTGTAAAGGGTGACCATAGCCTTGTTGTTGGGACTTATATAGGTCTATATTTATGATTATTTCAGACATATCATCATAAATTCACACTTAAAGGGGGGTGTTGGGATATTATAAACCCACTCCATACTTAGGATAACAATATTTAATCATTCATGATTAATTTCCTATCCATTATCCTAGATAGTTGGCATCCGCTTGCACCACATGGTCAACAGTTTCCATATATATCCCAGCCTTTATCCTCATTCTGGTTAGATCCTTCCCATTTTATTTGACTGGTACATTTAGTAACTATGCCTTCATGCAGATTCTGTCTTTATCCTGATTTATTCCAGCTTTTCAGTGGATAAGGTAAAGCTAGTCAACTAGGAAACTGCTATCTTTTGTTTCCAACTCACTCATGCCTTAGCTAATTCGTGAGGTCCTTGACTAATTAGGAAAGTTCTTTAGCCATTTATGGGGATTTATCATATTTAGTAAGCCTGATTTATGAGATAGCATGAGTTGTCTTCCACCAACTCATTTTTCCTTTATAAGGATGTATTTCCAATGTAATAATATCAATCATCATTTATTGATCACTCATTAATGTGTGTTCATTCTTCTTCTTCTTCTCTCATTATGTTAATTCTCTGCACTTCCCTGTGAGGTTAATTCTATGCTTAGATTCTTGGCATGTTTATAGAATTCTTACTACCATCAAGGATTTATAATTGAATAGAGCCATAATAGGTACAAATCTATGCATTCAATTTATTATGCAAACAAGCATATCAAAGTAAGACTTCAAAAATGATTGTTTTATGAAGAAGATTACAAGCAAACAAAATCTTAAGAGACAACTTCAAACAAGAGTAGAGGTATATACAATCTATGCCATAGTAACCATTAGAGTTGGACCAAGGCCTTTATACAACCCCTTGGTGCTTTCATCTCTCCAAATAATATAGAGAGCATGTGTAATACCTCTATAGTACATGCCATTTGACTGTAAATTATAAGAAAATTTCATGCCAACAGGAATGAAGACATTTGACCATTCATAGATGGGTGCACTCACTGTAACGTCCCGACCCTCCGATTGGTGAAGAGGACGCTACGATGTCATTAACATCTGGGCTAACCGCTCCATGAACATGAACATACATAAAAGTTGAAACAAAATACTTTGAACTAGAACATGCATAGATACATAATTATTTATCATACATCGAAAGCAAACATCCATTCATACAAGCATTCAACATGTTCATCATATTCATTAAACAATAGATATAAATGCAGAGATGAAATCGTCACGAATACTTATCTTATAAATAATTTGTCCCGCAACCAGCTACGTCGCTGCAACATTCCACCCAACCATAGGCCAGCGTGCTCCCTAATCTCTCAGCAACGCTACCACCCCCGAGTTGGGCATGATTTCCCTAAGGAATAAGGAACAAGCAGGCTTACACATAGCTGAGGATACACAAATCAGCCAAGCCAACACAATTGGGTTTATCAGGCCATCAACAAGACAACCAAGTCAACATGGTCGGGTTTATCAGGCTATCAAGGAGCTGGGAAAGGCCAAATGCTAAGTTGGTGAGCTCATTACAGAGATAAGGACACCTACACCAGAACTAGTCTGACTTCTAAGACACCCACACACACCCAACACAAGGAATCAGTCCCTTCTTTGCTACCCAGTCCCTCAGGCCCTGACTTCCCTTCCAGTGCTATTCAAGGGTTATGGAGAAGAAAGCCAACTCTCTAGCTCTGTCTGTGTGGTTCCCAAACACACTAGGTTTATCAAGTAAACCAAGTCCTCATCCCTACTCCAACACAGTTCGAATGCCAACCACTGCATACACGCAGTAAAATCAGTGATTCACAACTTGGGCAGGGGAAAAAAATCCCTGAGTCGTTCTTGGCCCTATCATGGCCAAAATGATTCCATAACAACCTACAGCAGCCCAACACGTAGAAACAACACATCCAACAAATTATGGGGAAACAACAGCAGTGAACAACGTGAGGAAGACCTCAGCTCCCGGCTCCACAATGGGATGAAGCAATCGAAAAAATTACATAGTCTGCACTAGGGAAAGAAATCAGACTCCCATCCTATGCATGAGGAACAACATACACGCAAACCACAAATCCGTATATGAACCACATATACCTCCTCTGTAGAAAATGTGAATGACAACAAAAAACGACTGTCCTCCTTGCTGCGTGAGACCAAACAGAAAGAATCCTCCTCGTGAGGAACATGATGTCTCTCTGTGTGAGGATTGACAACAATGGAGAATGGCGAGTGGGAAAATGCAGAAGAGTGCCCAGTGTCGTCGTGGAGAGAGTGGAATGATGGGCGTAGTCGTTTTTCTTGCCCAACGTGGGGTTCGATTTGCTGGTGGAGTGTGTGTGTGGGTCAAGGACTGACAATCCTGCCACACTCCACTCGCCAACAATAACTGCCCCAACTAATCAGCAGAACATTTAAGGTGGTAGTTGGATGAGACAAGGGAAGGTGAGCAAAACAAAAAGGGTGGTGACACATGGCTTTTCCTCCATGGGCTCAAGGTTTAACATTCCCCCCTGCTTATCCTTAAGAAAATCATGCCCTTTTCAATATGGTTGTAGTGACATAGCTGGTTGGGGTTATCTAATTAAAAACAAATTTACATGATGCTAGAAACCATATGTGCCGGATAGCACAATATTCCATCGGCAACGATTTTAATCACCGAAATATAACAACCAAATCGCTGGTGGGGATTTTGCCTTTAGCTCCACACCATGATTCATTACACTATATACATCATGTACATTTTATGCAACGGGGTCAAAACCGGGGTGTTACACTCACAACAACCCTTCTTTACTTAAAAATCCTATTATTGGATGTCTAATTAAAATATGATATATTTACCATGGTCATCTATCTTATCTATAAATATGCCATGTTTTTTATCATTAACAATCTATAATCATTGTAGATAATTTTAAAGCATAAGCATATGCATTCAGAGACCTTAACATTTTTATCAAACTTGAATGTGTGTCAGTGGATTCAAACTCATTCAGAAATGGTTAAAACACTAAATGGTAATCCTTATGTACAAAACATTAATCAAGAATGGCATTCCACTCCAATATATACAAATTTGTGTCTTATACAAGAATGGAACGTTACATTCCCCATAATTAGTATAAATCACAATGCAAAAAAAGGGCATTAGAGTATCCAAAGTGATTCAAATTTCAAGTAAAATTATATGTGCTTCCAACCAAGTCTTCACAAGATCCAATGGATGTGTGATTGATACAATTGTACTCCTTGTGCACCACATCCTAACAAACAAATAAAAAGGTATGTGATAAGATTCTCCCTAGATTTTTCCATATTGGGCATTGAATACAAATCTAGAAAAGGGAAAAAAAAATTATGACATATCATGCTGGGAACAAGAAGTCATGTTTTGAAATCTATAATCCCTTTCACAAAGCCAAATGTCATTCTATCATGTAAACCACTTTATGTTCCAATGAAATTCAATTTTAAGAGATAAATACAAATTGATTTGCTTAGCTCTAATGGATCAATAAGGAAGTCAATGAGCAATTGTGACCAAATTTCTCCTCCAAAAAGCTCTAATTACTTTTGGTTCAGTGAAAAATACTTGCTTTATGCAAACTTGTACATTCCGAGTGCGTGCCTTGAACCCTCGGATAGGAAAAAAAACTGGCAATTTCTCAAATATAAAGGCAAATGATCAACATTGAATAGGTAGCCAATACTACACAAAGAAACATACATATGACACATTTATATTTTAAATTCCCAACTATGAAAACACATCCTCATCATTATATGTACATTCTTTGGTTGATTAATAAGGCACAAGACCCCTTATTTGCTTAATGGTGAACCTACTAGTTATAGCTACAAAGAAATATTTTAACCATTCTAATGTGCATCCCAATATTAGCAATTCAAGCTATCAAAATATCTTCTTTGATCAATGAGGCATTGAAATCAAATGCCCAAAAGAGGAAAGGTGATTGATAATTGAGGAAAGGCATTTAAGTTTGCATGGCCATAAGATGACAAAAGTCTGCACAAGTTAATTAACATGGCTTCTGTAATATGCCACACAATTTGTAATAGAGTGAGTGTTTTATTAAGGGTTTGATCTTATTATCAGCTAGAAAACTTCATTGCATATTTAAACCCATAGAAGAAAATTGGTAGTTTTCACCATAGTTACTAGGTTCAAAGAGTTTGATAGGTTAAAGAGAGCTAAAAAAAATTCATTGTATAGATGGTAAAGAAAATATTCATTACATACAGTGTAAAGTAAATAATGATTTTCACCATTAACTATGGGTTCAAAAGTTCAATAAGTTTTGAGAAAATGAGGGTATGGAAAAGTTCGATATTGATTAGAAGAGATATTAAACACTCTTCGTTTAGGTAGGAGATATTAAACACTCTTCGTTTAGGTAGGAGAAGTGAAAACCCAAAAACTGTCAATGCATATGAAAATGATTTCTTACCAATTTCCAAAGACAAGAATATAATATATTAAATTACCAAATTAAGCTTTTCTAATCTCCAAGTGGGGAAGCAAAGATATCTTACAGCTTAACTTACAGATGTCAAAGACAAGATATTATAAATGCATTCATATTAGTATAAATGCCTTCCTTTTACATTCTATTATGAAACCCCACAGTAAGAACTCCAATATTGTTGCAGATATTCTGTACAATTTCTTTCCATGTGCATATAACACTCACAACATGATATGTAGTTTTGAACTCTTTGGATCAATCGTTGCTAAGAACTCAGAAAGGAATCCACTTTATTGTTAACGCTTCTTGACAGGAATTCCATGAATATGGGACGATTTACTTTAACCAGAGCTAGAATCAAGGAAGGAAAAGTCCGTATGCCATCTCCACATATCAGAATATAAGCCACCGCAGGAACCATTACGTCAGCTTCTGCCAAACGAATACAATGGCCATTCTGACGCACATATCGATGGCAAGTAACCTCCAAGGTAGAAAGGTATATCCATGGCCACTGGCAGGGGAACATACTGAGACACTTTTTTGGGTACATGATCTCTTATCAAATTGATGACGATGGCTTCTACCAAGAAACAATAACAAATAGTGAGGCAGCGTTTGAGAAGGGTACCAGCCCAAATAACTATAAATCGACCATGACATTTTTGAGATTTTCTTGTAAGAGAGCATAAAAAACAATGGGTGGCGATGCTCTGATGGAGTCCTTTGTTCTATATCCAGTTAGAAATCGAGTAGTAGATCTAGATCCAGAGCTAGATGCTGGTCTTGTTAGCCCAAACCCATAATAGAAAGCATCAGAGTAGTCATGGAGGCATAAGCAGAGGTTAAGGAAGTTAAGATAGCAACATAGCCAGTAAGGTCATAGTACCAGGCTCCCTTTCTAAGGTTCCAAATCCAGTTACTGGTAAATCCATAATAGCAAGCATCAGAGTAGTTATGGAGGCATAAGCAGAGGTCAAGGCAGTTAAGATAGCAACATAGCCAGTAAGGCCATAGTACCAGGCTCCCTTCCTAAGGTTCCAAATCCAGTCACTGTTTTTTCCCAGCATCATAGATAGATCGAGGTCGAAATCCCATATCCTAGTTTGTTCAGGATTTTGGCACATTCCAGGCTTTTCCTACCTTTTGCACATTCCACAGAAGCATCTAACCGATAACAGATTTAGATGTAGTCGATCTAGTGGTTTCTCCTGTTTTCCTTGATCTAGTTTATCGAGTTGGCGTAGTGAAGAAGAACAATTTCACCTTGTTGTAAGGAGGAGGCAAAGAAGCTTAGAAATGCTTGGAAAATGATAGAAGAGGGTGAGCAAGATGACAGCTCAAGCACAATTCTTATAGCATAACTTTGCTTTCAGTTATTTTTACAAATAACATTTTCATGGCCTTTAGGCTAAGAAGAGGCCCAGAAATGACAAAAATACAATGTAAACCCATTAATTCATGGTTTGGGCAAAGCACATCAAAAGGCCATTTGACGAAGACAATTGTGTGAGAGACCAAATTTGAATTCAAATAGGTAAATAGAGCTTTCATGAGCCATCAATGCTTCATTGGTGGGTGAGATCTCGCTGTTCTTGTCAATAGCCCAGTGAAGACGTGGGTAGCAAATCCAAATCCAATTCCATGTACATGATCAGTTTATGCAAAGAAAATTGTTTAAGGGTTGTTGCTCAAAGCATACCTTCCATATTGAAAGTACATAACATCCCTTGCATATAAATACTTAGAGCCAGATGTTTATCGTTCCCCACAGTGGGAAGGGAACAAGAAGAGGGGCAAAGACATCAGTGGAAGAGCCATAGTGAGTAGGAGTTTACCTCAGCCTCCTCAACATGATTTGGATCATAGATTTAATTTGTTGAAAAAAAGAGAACTTGAGCAGCCGGGACGATACCCACTACAGTGATGGAAATCCATTGAAATCACTTTTTAAATCATTTTCGTGCTGTCATTTTACAAACCCAAATCAAACCAAGATCGGATCAGATTAGAACCGAACACTCATTCCAAGTCTAAAGAAATTGACAGAAATCAAAGGCCTAGGGTTTTTTTAGGGTGTTTGGTTAAAAAGTAGAGGTAAATATTAGAGAAGGCCTAAGGTTTTTAGGGTGTTTGGTTAAAAAGTAGAGGTAAATATTAGATACCTTTAAGATAAGCTTTAAAATGGGGTTTTTTAAGATAGCTTTAAAGTAGCTTCTTGATTGATTAAGAGCTCATCAGAGTCCAAGATCTAGATGTATTTAGGAAAAGTAGAAGTATCTCAAATTCCTTTTAATCTAGTTACATTTTTGGAAATATGTTTATAAATTGTTTCTTCATTGGCTAAGAGCTCATCACAGTAGAATATCAAAAGGCATTTAGGAAAAGTGGAAGTATACCTTCTTATTGATTTGGAATATGACTTTAAATTGTCTTTATGGGTTAATAACTCGTTATTTTTCAAGACCTAAAGACCTAGAGACATGTAAGAAAATTGGAAGTCTGCTTTCTTATTGGAGCTGATTATTTCAAACCCTATAGTTTTACTTGAATAAAATTGATGAGTATTGGCTCTTTCAATTGTTAATTTGACAACTAAGTTATGATAGACATTACTATCTTGAAAGAAAACGAACAATAAACACTGTTTAAAAACCCGTATCAATAAACAGCTAAATTAAGATAGATAATACTGTTATATGATAAAAATAATACTATTTTAAACTAAAAACAACTATAAATACTGTTTAAAACCATAAATATTTCATAGATATTTCACAATATAGATATTTCACAATATAGATAAGTTATAATAGATATTACCATCTCAAGAAAACTAAACAAACAAACCAGACACTGTTTCAGAACGAAACAAACCATCGTTAATCCAGCATCGTAAAGCGAAAAAACTTTGACCGCTTGCCTGAATGCAATATCGGGTTAAGATGGCCGATTGAGATTTGCCGTTCTGAAACTTTGAGGATTGCATCATGGCAACAAATTAATGTGCAGCTTCATGTTAATAACAAGATCGAGTTTGTAATAACTTGAAAGGTAAACAGAGCTGGAATCTATAAATGAAGGAGAATTGATGCAGTCATCTATTAATTGATGATAAATTTTGAGCGTTCAGAGATTTGGGATTTATGGCGGGAGCTACTTATTTATTCATCTTCGTCATCGTCCGGGGTTAATATAAGTCGTCTGAAATTTCTTTTTTCTGGCAGCTTGCTCGGCGGGTTATGATCAGTGTTCGTGACTGCAGATTGCCTGGTTGAGTCCCTCGGTTTGATCGGCCGCTTAGGATCAGTCTGCCCAACTGTAGATTGCCTCATTGAGTCCCTGGAAACAATGCCACTCATTGCAGACTTATTTTTATTAGTTTCTGCTCCGCTTACGTTGGCCATGGCGGCTGGGGGATTCTGAATACTACTGCAACCAACTTTGACTGTGTACACTCTTTTTTCACCATTTAGGGTTTGCAGAGGAGTCGACGAGGCTGGATCTGCTGATTGGAGATTACAGAAAGATTTCTGCAACCACTGGTGCTGCATGAATGGCTTGTTATCATCGGGGAATTGTGAATCAAATTCTGAAGTAGAAATGACATCGTCGATGGCTGCGAGGGGTATCTCTTCATGGTTGCCTGCTCCTCGCAGTGGGTTGCTTATGTGTTTCGAGAAGTAGAGCATGGGTTCGTATTCTTCAGCCATCGTTGCTCGTCGCCTTCAATGATATCTCTTTTCGACATATATACTTATCTATGCACATCTTACGACGTTTCAATAATATTTTTGTTAGCGATACAATAGTTTACAAGAAGGTTAGTGTTTCCAAGATGGCATTGCATAAAGATGATTAGAATTTCAAAAATTTAAGTTTGATGTAAATGTAGAAGGTTAATTTATTTTATTTTATGATTTAATATGAATTTTTTTTTTCAGTTAGTGATGTTTTATAGCTCATTGTGGGGGAAGATGTTGTCATTGCACCAAGAACTTTCTAGCACAATATGGGGAGATGTCACTTACGATCATAGATTCAAATCTTAGGCTCTATCAAGCCCCTAGAGAGGGATCAAATCTATTGATATAGGATTCAAAGCCATGCTTTTAACACATGCTTTTACAACCATGGGTGGTTTAGGAGGGCCTTGCACATGGTTTTAAAACCATGTGCAAGGCCTCCTAAACAACCCATGATTTTATTGTACATGGTTTATGAGGGCCTTGCACATGGTGGTAATTATTTTTTAAATTATTTTGTTAGGTAGGAATATTGCAACGTCTCCCCTATATTGGGTTGCTTTTCTAGCAGACATTTGTTTTGGGGGATAATTAAATTTTTTATTTTTTATTATTTTATTAGAAATGAAGGTTGCAACATCTCCCCCATATTGGGTTACTTTTGTGGCCAACATTTGTTTTGGGGGATAATTAAATTTTTTATTTTTAATTATTTTGTTAGAAATAAAGGTTGCAACATCTCCCCCAAATTGGGTTGCTTTTCTGGCCGACATTTGTTTTGGGGATAATTGAATTTTTTATTTTTTATTATTTTGTTAGAAATGAAAGTGACAATATCTTTGCCATACTGGGTTGTAATGTAGAGGGCCTCTCGGCGCAATAACATTATGTTACAAAAAATAAAAAGTAATTAAAAAGATTCACGTTGGCTCATAAAATAAAAAGCTAAAACCAAATAAGAAATAATTAAAAACTCTATGTCAACTCATAAAATAAAAATTTTAATTCAAATAAAAAAAATTATTAAAAAATCGACGTTGGCTTATAAAATAAGAAAATAAAAACTAACATAGATCCATCTTAAACCTGGATCTATCAAGAGAGTGCAATTTTTTTTAAATATGCAAAAAACTTAAGATTTAAAAAAAATTCATCTCAAGAATTGGATATGTTAACAAAACAAATTGTGCACATAGCTCTCTATGGTCCACATCATAATTATACATCATTATTCCCTCGATTTTGACTTTCATAATTATTTTTTTTCTGTAAATTGGTCCAAAAAATCATTATTCATTCCCTCATAAATATAGGGAAGATGTGCATTTATTGCAACAAAACCTCAATTCTCCCAAAAAGGACCAAAAAACCCTAAAATGAGAATGGGCATAAACCATGGACAAATACCATGCACTATGAAATACCATGGACCAATACCATGGGCAACAAAATCATGGATCATCTTATAAATACATTGTGAAGGTCTCGCCACCCATAACTTTTGAACTTTTCATTCCTAAATTTTTCGTCACACTTTCCATTCTTACCTTTAGCCACACTATTCCACATTGTATGTTGAATTTAATCCATACACTCCTTGATTGAGATTCCCATTGACAACCATAGGGGGAGAAAATCAGATCATGGAGACCACATCCTCAAACGGCTGCAATGGCCCAATTGAAAGGTACATTGCATTTGTTTATTAAAATTAGAAAATCTAAAAAATATTTGTTATTGTTTGCTTGTAAGTCAAGGTCGAGTATTTCCCTTGTACCATGAACTCTACCCCTAGATCCTGTTCTCTAACACAAACATTTGCTTGTTGTATCACAACAACCCATCATCTTCAAGTGTATAACCCTCATACTTAAGAACCTTCTATGTATCGATTGTCCTCTAGTTGTAACTTTAGTATCCTCTGTCACAAATTTGTCTTCAATGGCAACACTAAGAAGATGCAAGGCCTCCAACTCAAGGCATATGCTACATTTTTTGTCGGCACATAAGTACTTCTGCATATAAGTGAAGGTGAAAATTGCCTTGAAGTACAATAATGTACATGAGCCTAGCTACCATGGGGGAATTACATACCCCCCCCCCACTCTAGAGGAAAATTCATCCCAAATTTAACATAAAACACTAATTAAACATAATATATATTTTTATGTACTAACGCAATATTGTCAAACTTATTTATCTTCCATTTCCATGTCATTATATATAGTCATCATGTTTTCTCAACATTAATATGATTTTGAAGTGTCGGGTCTTAGCGATTTAGACGAACATGTTGAATTTTCTCACCTACTCATTTCATCAGCACCATCGTGTCCAGGTCAAGGATCTCATCATGCCCATACCTCATTTTACTATTTTCATTGTCATATGACCCCTTTGGAAGACTTGTCAAGTCACATAATGTGTGTCTTCATAGTCTAATTGAGTCCTCTCTTAAGGACTAGACATCTTTTCGTTTAAGCATTCCCATGTCAAGTATTCACATCATTGTGTTTACCTTATCGTGCTGATTGTCTCGATATTTTGTTTAGCAAAAACAATCTTTGTTTGACTTTTTTGTCACTCAGCAAAAGCTTTGGCAAGAAAGAGTCTTTCATGTCCTTTGTTAATTATCCCTATTTTGCCATTTTTCTTTGATATGTGTTTTCTCCTATCTTATGCCCATGTTTTTGACATGAGCTTGCATATATCTGGCTCATATATGTAAATGTGTAATCGTATAGCCTAAGTGTTGGAGAAAACCCACCAACAAAGCCTGGTCGACAAGGGTTCCCACTCTGTCGACGCCCAACCATAGCAATCTCCGTGAGCACCAGCCCAGACAGGTTTGACCCTACCTGGAAACACCCACAGAGCGGATGAAGTCTCACCCAAGATGTCGAGGGAGAGTTGTTGGAACCAAGTTTTTGACATTAAGAACGGAGGGCAGGGCATCAACAACTAAACAACATAATCATCAGACACTTCAGAGACAGTTAATCAGAATTGCATCATTCATCACAGATCTATCAGCATAACTAGTGGATCATTAACAGGTCGCATCATTTACTTATTCATCGCAGCAGTAACATTCATTAATATAACAGATTCAGTAAACATTCATCATTGACATCACAACACATAAAGACAGGAAAGAAATAAGAGACATGATCAATTTAGGGCAACATATTTCATGTCATATTACTTCTGCGCAACAGATCCACATCATACAGTACTTCTCCACAGCAGGAGAATGATCACAACCCAAGATTCAAAAACTGCTCAAGAACAAAATGAAGCAAGAAGATCACAATCAGATCGCAAAACGGACTGATCAATTGATCTTTCACCTCTATGATGCTACTCTAGGATATGATATGATCCTCTTACAATTGCAATTCTAATTCTATATATAGGCTTGCGGCTTTACATCCAAGGTCCGCTTCTAACTAACTTCTAACAAACTAGTGACCTATATCCACAAAGTGTGGTCAAACAATACAAAATTGCATAAGAAATTCAAAAAATGGTAATTCTTCCACCTTTCATGCTGATTTAGTCCTACGTGGTGTTGCGTGAGCTTGCGCAGCCTCCACGGTGGTGTGCAACTCACTTAACCACAACCCCTGCCAATAGGCCCCCAACACAGTCTTGTGGCTTGTCCTCGAGCCACGTCAGGTAGACAGGCTGTACTCCGTCGCCTTGGTCTTGAAGTCCTCGAATTGCTGCGAGATCTCTCGAACCTGGAGTTGAACTTATTCAACGACGTCTTGACAATTTAACAAATCCTACTTCAGTGGGTGCACCTTCTCAACCTTGCTATCCACCATATTCCCGCCTTCTTGTACTTCCTGTAGCGCAGCGACTGCTTTGACAGCCAACTACCTGCCAATGTCCTGGAAAAGTGCGTGTGTATCTCTTCTGCGGCGGTGTGGAACTAGGCTTCTGGGCCTTCGACTTCCCTTAAGGGATTGAAGAGGATCTAATTGGCAAGCTTGAAATCGTGACTATGTCGGGAGTGCTCAGCATGCTGCACTCTACAATCCTCACAATGCAAACAACTACACTACAATTCCAGTCCTTGCATATCGCACAAAATTATACTACTGCGCTGAGCTCAACACTTCACTCAATTCAAGTGAATAATGATTTTCACCCATGTCCTACACCTTCTTATAGCCAATTTACTGATCCAATCTCATCATTGCCAAATCTACCGTGTCCATCATTACCAAATCCGGCATTAACGACCCCAAATCCGCCGACAATTCCATCTCACTAACGGTCAAATTGGTCATAAATGTGTGTCACTTCACCAAGCCCCGTTGGCTAACTGCTTTAACTGTCTATATTTATTTCTGATTTGACCAATTCACAACCCCGCGGCTGTCGCACGTGGTCTCCCTCACAACGCTACTGATTTCTATCCTTGCGTATCCTCTTCCTTTGTGCTCGCCTTGTGGCTATCTATCTAGTCTGCTGATTTTTTTTATTTTAACTCCTACGGAGTGCCTCAAGCATTGCGTGGCTCCGGCCCCATCCTATAGGTCTTCAAGCGACTTCCATTCACAAGTTTCGACAGCACCGCACCATCTAATTGTTGTAATTGAACTGCACCCCCAAAAGTAATTGAATGAACAAGATACAAGCCTAACCCGTGCATTTGTAACTTACCTGGATGCTTCATGAACTTACTGTCATATAACAACACTAAGTCTCCCTGTGTAAATTGCTTATTCTTAATGTGGCGATCATGCCACACCTTCTGTCGATCCTTCTCGATGCGCTGGTGGAAACCTGTGACAAAGCGGTCCTCTTCAAGCTGGATCAAATGTGCGATGCGCTCCTCTAATGCTTCTGCATTATCCATGCCAGTCGCGGCAGCAATATGTAGACTAGGAACAATGTATTCCATAGGCATGGCTACCTCTTTCCCATATACCAATTTGAACAGTGTCTGTCCCATCAGCTTTTTACAAGTGGTACGATATGCCCACAGTACCGCTGGAATTTTCAAATCCCAGTCGTCGTGATTAGCATTACATAACTTTGTAAGCGCGGTTTCCAATATTTTGTTGAAGGCCTTGACAGTACCATTCTCCTATGGATGGTATGGTGTGATTTTCTTATGTTGCACCTGCAACTCCTCGGTTAGTTCTCTAACCATTTGATTGATAAAGTGACTGCCCTGGTCACTCATCAATATCCTGGGACATCCAAACCTTGTCACAATATTCTCAAATATGAACTTTGTTGTTGTCGCAGCAGTGTAGTTCGCAACTGGCGCGGCCTCCACCCACCTTGTCATATAATCAATTGTTGTAATGATGTACCGCGCACTAGTCCTCTTCCCTCGTGGATTAATTGGACCCACAAAATCCACAGCCCATTTATCAAAAGGTTGTAGGGTTACCTGTGGCACAAGCACCATCTCATCTCGTTGTGATGGTTTGCCAACATGTTGACAGACATCACAGCTCCGTGCATAATCTACCACTTCATTATGTAAAGTAGGCCACCATAGCCCAGTACGCAGCACCTTACGTGCAATAGCCCTTCCTCCATAGTGGCATCCCGCGGTTCCTGCATGCCTGTCTGCTAGAATAGGTCCTTGCTTGTGCGGTAAGATGCATCATCGCAAGATTTCATCTGGTCCAAGTTTGTATAATTTCCCAGCAATCAGCTAGAAATCCAAAGCCTTCACTACCAAGTGCTTCTTCTGATTGGTCGATAAGTCCTCTGGGGAAACTCCAGTTGCCAAGAACTGAATGATTGGAGCATAATGGTCATTTGCAATCTCTACCTAGAACAGTTGTGCATCAGGAAATCCATCATCAATATTGGTAGGTTCTTCTCTTGTCTCAATGCGGGATAGATGATCAGGGCCAACATTCAACCGTCCTGGCTTCATAATTATCTCAAAGTCAAATTCTTGAAAAAGTAGAACCCATTGACAGATATTCCCCCCCAACACAGGATTATTGACCCGATATTACAAAGCAGAATGGTTGGTGAACATTTTGAAGTGATCGCCCAACAGATAGTGCTTAAACTTCTACAATGTGTAAGCCATGGCCAAACCCTCTCTCTCAGTGGTTGTGTAATTTTTTTCAGCAAAAGACAGCTTCCTACTTGCTAATGCAATCAGATGATCCAGGTCGCCCTCACCTGGTTGCGCAAGTACTACCCCCAATGCAATAGAAGAGGCATCGACATGGACATGGAACTCCTTGTCCCAATCGAGGAATACAAGTATAGGCGTCAATTCCATCTTGGCCTTCAGTGTGTCGAAGCTTCCTTGACACTCTTGATTCCACTTAAATGCAACATCCTTTTTTAACAACTTCTCCATAGGGGCAATAATCAGAGCGTATCCTTTGATGAAATTGTGATAGTACCCCATGTGTCCCAACATTGCATGAAGCATATTCACATTTTTTGGTGTTGGCAGACTAAGGATAAGCGCGATCTTCGCAGGGTGAACCAACAGACCTTGATTTCACACTATGTGCCCTAACAACACCTTGAGTGGTGCACAAAAAATGCAGTTCTTTGAATTCAATGCAATTTGAGGCTGTCGACACCTTTCCAACATCAATTGCAGGTTTTCTAAATGATCCTTAACTAGACCATAAAATTTCCAATCATCCATGTATACCTGCAAGAACTTCTGAATGAAATCTTTGAACGTAGCAACAACCACCCGAGAAAATATCACTGGTGAATTCTTCAACCCAAAGGGCATGATTGTATATTGAAAACAACCTCATTCAGTGACAAATGTGGTATTATGTCGATCTTCTTTTGCGATTCGAATCTAGTGATACCTCGAAAATCCATCTGTGAAGGAGTACATCTCCTGACTGCCTACCCCTTCAAGGACCTCATCTGTAAAGGAAGTTGGAAAAGGATCATGCAAGCAAGCATCATTCAACTTTCTCAGGTCGACACAAATGCGAACCTCTCCAGTATTCTTGTCCTTAACCACCATAGGGCTTATCCATTCTGATTCTTCGACGGGCTCAATGATTCCAGCATCCAACATCCAGTCAAGCTCATCCTTGACACATTCTTTGTATCGCGGGTTCAATCGATATGGTCTCTGTCACACGTGTTTCACATATGGTTTCAGCGGGATTTTCATCTCTCCTAAATCCCCTAATATCCCTTTCATTTTCGAGAATCATGTCGAAAAGAGATCCTGGAACTCATGTAGTAGATCTATGATATGTGCCATTGTTTCATCGTCATAATAGTCCCCACTATTAGCAAACTTTGGGTTCACTTCTGTTCCAATGTTAAATTTTATGATCTTCAGCAGCTTACTCATGGGGTCAGTTGGTATGTCTGGTGCTACAAAATCGCGACTTCCTTCTGATTCCGGAATATTGACATTCTGCATGTCATCATCATCTTCAGGTTCACCAGACAGATTGTAACATGTCATCATGGATTGCATATGATACTGCACATGCGGATCTATAGGGTATGCAGCTGGTACAACCTTTAGTACTACATCACGGATGAGTTGGACTGCATTGTGGACCTCAGGGTTAACATCCTAGGAACTAAAAGTCTGCACAAAGAAAATCGATAGCTCCTCCCAGGTAGTTATGGTTTTGCGTAGTTCTACTTCTACATATCAGGATCTAGGCATCTCATCCAAAGTATGAACAAAAGCATGGACCCACTCATCCTTGGGTCGCGACGCCCACAAGGCATGACATTCCATCAAATGACTAATGGGGTCATTCTGCTCATCATATGTCCCAGTGTGATAAACCTCTGAATCGTCGAAGCGCACCATCAGCAATCGTCGACATTGTGCCCATTCATGGATTGGCTTCTTGTGAGTCACCCACCAGCATGCTCGGGTGGCCTTCAATGCTTCTTCTAGCACCAACAACCTTTGTGGTTCAAACACTTTTTATTCAAATTCTTTGAGGAATCCGGACAACTTTGGTAGCCCCTCATAGATCGACAACTCAATAACCTTAGTCGCAACGCGACGTAGGGACTGCATGACCAGTCCACACTTTCTAAAAGACACCTCGTGAAGTCGATTTTTCCAATTTTATAAAGCATCATCAAAATCAGAGGATGCAGAGCTAGCACTACACCATCCTAGTTCACCATCGATGGTAGGGTGGATATAGTCTTCGGAGATATTGTAGGCATGATCCCATCCTCTACCAACTTCATCCTTGGCAGGTTCAATATACTAGCGTCCTTCATGAGGGTCCATGGGAGCAATGACCCTGATATCTTGGTTTTCAAATGTCATAAACTGCTTCTTGAAATTGATAACTGTCATGCTATCATTGGCCCATCCAATCCCCAGCAACATGGGATAAGAGCCTCCCCGTCAACTACTTCAATAACATCAAAATTAGCATATGTCTTCATACCTTTGACATCAACGACTAGGTTAGAGACACGGCCAATAGGATGAACCTTGGCCTAATTTGCTAGTCGCAGTTGCACAGGGGACCATTCCAACGTTGGCTTTCCCATTAGCTGCCAAGTCTGCTTGGTCAAAATATTCACATCCAACCCAAGATCCAAAATAACTGAGTCGACTTCATAGTCCCCGATATGGATGTTCATTCTCATCTCTTTACCTGTATTTCTCTTATGGAGGGAATTCACTGCAGAATCCTTTAGCATCTTGTTACGGTGGTCTAACAACTTCTCAATCTCAACGATAGCCTTGGAATCTCCAGTTAGCGACAGACAGCTCTCAAAAAACTATTGCAAGGTACCATGTTGTCGCGATGGTCCTGACTCTACAGAAGGATCAAAAGCAGATGGCATTTCAACAACATGTGACTTACCCAGATTTCTCCCGATTGCATGCTTGGCCTGAAAGAAGGTATATTTCTCTGTCGCAATATCAAATGTTGCCTTTTTCTTCCTAGCAAACCGAACTTGTTAATAGGGTCCATCTTCTCCGGTCGTCGCACCTGCACGAGTGACGACAACAATGTCGACAGCCTGGGCTTTGGGTTCTGCTAGAATCGTCGCAACCATCGGTCCTTGATTCTGATTTTTAGTTTGGTTCAGGGGTGGGTTTTGACTCAAAGGCAATTTCATAGGCTTATTTTGAGTCTAATTCTGAACCGGCTACTAGTTCTATACTTGGTTTTGGTTTTGGAACTGGTTCTGCAACTGAGGGATGTTCCTGGCTTGCCACTTCGCAATCAACTGAGGGCAATTTTCAACATTATGCTCGATTGCGGTGTAGTATGTACACTGCGCATGAGGACTCTCCCTCTGGTAATGCCCAAATAATCCATAGGTGTAACACTAGATTAAATCTTGACCTCGTCCTCCCCCTTGTCTGAAGCCTCCTCCTCGTCCCCTAAATCCTCCTTGAAATCCTCCTTGACGCTGGTACCATGGTTGAGCGGCTTGCTGATATTGTGGTTGGGCTAGTTGCTGCGGGAAATTTGGTTGTTACTAAACGTAGTGTGCTGCTTGAACATACTACGGTTGAGGTTGAGCGATCAACAATTGATTGTACTGCGGTCGCAGTGCAAACTATGATTGTGCTACAAACTACTACTGCGGTGCGAACTATGGCTGCGACTGCGATGGAAAAAATTGCATTTGCAGAGGTGGTGTATATTGCACCTGGGATAGCTGCACCATCTGCGGCTGAGGGTATGACTGCTCAATCGCATGGGGATCCTCGCCCTTCACAAAGTATGAATCGTATGTTTTCTCTTGAAACAAGTCATAAGCTCGACAATGTTTATCTTCGTGCCCTACTGAACGACAAAAGGAGCAATACAAAATTTATGCCTTTGTAACCATCTTCTGCATGTAGCTACAATTTTTGTGTTGATGCCCATATACCTGACATACACGACACCATGGCACACCAGCGCAACTCAAGGGGTTTGGTGCTCCTAAGAGAAAATAATTTTGGAAAGTCAGAGAGGTGTCCTTGGTGTGTCTATCCACATGACACTGTGTGCACCAGAGGTCATCATGTTATTCCTTTTCCTTCTTGATATCTTGCAGCTGGAATGTCAAATTTGCTAGCTGCGCTTGAATCTGGTTCATTCTGACTTCAATTTCCCCAATAGATGAAGCTTCTAACTTCATCGCGATCTCCAGAGCCTCTCTCTATGTCACAATCTTTTGCTGCATTAACAACTATCTCATGTGTGAGACCAACGCAGTGATGAACTACTCCTTATGCTGAACATCACTCATTTTGAAGCTAACTCGGGCCATCAATGTCTTAAACTGTTGATCAAAATCCCAAATAGTTTCATTCGGAAACTGCTTGATCTCCTTGAGTTCTGTAATATACTGGGCCTCAGATTTGGGTTTCTTAAATTCCTCCAATAACCCTTCTCAGATCTCATTCAATGTTTTTTCGACAGTCCCTTGAGGAACCTACATGAATCTCATGTACCAGTCAAGTGCACAACCCTTGAGGGTGGTCGCCAATTGGCTTTTCTTGATATCATCGTCCACACTCTGTCTGGTAGTCTAGACTGCTTCACACAAGAACCAGTACTGCTCTGGGTCATTAGTCATGTTTCCATGGAATATTGGTATCTTCATCTCATCGCCCGCCATTATGGGCCTTCTTCCTCCAAATGGTGCTCTACTACTAGATTGTTGCTGGCACATCGAAGAAGTCGATGTTTGAATGCACTTTTCTACCTATTGGTGGAGTAGTCCGCAGAGGTGTGGACACGTCACTGTTGGAATTCGATCTTACCACTACCTTGGGCATATTATGGGTTTGTTTGTCCTTGTCATCACTGTAGGGTCGCTTCATCCCATGTGGTTTTTCTTCATGGACTTATGTCTTGATCGCAGCAGGACCTTCTCATGTCCTCTTCCTCTTCTCTTGTCGAAACCTTGCTCCTCCCGTCGTACAACCACTTGTTTCATTGATGACCCTCACAATCTCATCAGACCTCATACCCATATACCCCTTCTCTTTCCATTTGCCTCCCCCCTTTCGCCGCAGTGTCCACGGCCTCCGCACACCAGAGTTCCACTACTCGAGGTGCATTTTTAGAATACCCTTCTCGTAGATAAGCATCTTAATAGATACTTGTAGCGACATCAAGAGCCTACCTCGTGGTCTGTTGAAGAACTCTCTTTCTACTTCGCCATATGACTTATTGGTATCGACTGCGAACTCAGTGATGCATCCTTCCAGAATACTATCCAGCCATACTTCGACAGCTCGCAATGCTTTGCTGTCAGTTTCTCGCAATTCCTGAATCAATTCAAGGGTCCAGGACGTCGACTCTCCTCCTTGGTGGTTGTTCTTCTTATAAGTGAACCACGCTAGCCACTCATACAATATGATTGGAAATTCACAGAAGAACCATTCGTAGGCACTGTCGTAGATATATTTGGCCAACCAATCGTTTGTTGGCAACTTCAGATTTTGATTCTCTACTTTAGTAAACTCTTGCAGCTTTAGGTCAAACCAATCTTCGATCTCCGGTTTAGTTGGATGCCACAACATATCCTCCCTTCAGTTGCAACGAGGTCTCGACAACGAAACCATTTGTTTACGAAAACCCACTAACAAAGCCTCGTCGACAGGGGTTCCCACTCTATCAATGACCAACCAATGTGATCTCCCTAAGCATCAACCCAGACAGTTTTGACCCTACCTCGGAAACACCTGCAGAGCGGATGAAGTCTCACCCGAGATGTCGAGGGAGAGCTGTCAGAACCAAGTTTCTAGTAGTAAGAAGGGAGGGCAGGGCATCAGCAACTAAATCGCATAATCATCAGACATTTAAGAGAGAGTTAATCAGAATCGCAACATTCATCATATATCTATCAGCATAACTAGTGGATCGCTAATAGGTCACATCATTTACTTATTCATTGCAGCAGTAACATTCATTCATATAACAGATTCAGTAAACATTCACCATTGACATTACAACACATAAAGACAGGAAAGAAATAAGAGACAAGATCAATTTAGGGAAACATTCGTCATGTCATATTACTTCTGCGCAACAGATCCACATCATACAGTACTTCTCCATAGCAGGAGACTGATCACAACACAAGATTCAAAAACTGCTCAAGAACAAAATGAAGCGACAAGATCACAAACAGATCGCAAAATGGACTGATCGATTTATCTTTCACCTCTATGATGCTACTCTATGATATGATACTATCCTCTTACAATTGCAATTCTAATTCTATATATAGGCTTATGCCTTTACATCCAAGGTCCACTTCTAACTAACTTCTAACAAACTAGTGATCTATATCCACAAAATGTGGTCAAACGGTACAAAATTGCATAAGAAATTCAAAAAACGGTTATTCTTCTGCCTGTCACGCTGATTTGGTCCTGCGCGGTGTCGCGTGAGCTTGTGCATCCTCCGACGTGATGTGCAACTCACTTACCCACAATCCCTACTAACAGTAAGGTCAATTATATCAATTTGAAGGGATCCTATGCTCATGTTTATGACATGAGCTTGCATTTATGTGGCTCATATTTGTAATTGTGTAATCGTATATCCTAAGTAAGGTCGATTACATCAATTCGAAGGGATCCTATTGATTGCATAGTTGCAATGCAACTCAACATTAGCCTTGGCTATGTCCTCGTCGCTCGATATTCTTCATACCCATGCAACACAATTTGCGTCACCCATTGAACAATATTAATTTACATATACACAAAATAAAAATAACATATATCCCCATACCACTACAATAAATAATTATAACCATACTATTCGACATTATAACCTATTCGTATACCATCTTTTTATGAACAATAACTATTTTAACAACTAACATTCTATATCTTGTCACATTTTTCACCTCAAAGTCTTGGCCAAATAAACCATTGTGTTATATTTAGAAAATAGAGAAAATTAAATACTCGTTACCCATGGAAATTGGAAATCATGCCAATAAGGATCAGATATCAAACTCTCAAGTTGTCTTGGTCACTTCAAACTTTTCATAAGTCAATGTTCATTATAATCAAATCATAATTAATGATAGGGTTCAATCCAAGCTCATTTGACTTTTCCTTTGCTAATTGCATTGTATGGACCCTACTAAGCCCAATTCTTAGGTCCAACACAATGTTCATCATTATAATGCATTTATAAACTTTATAATTGCATTAACATAATTTCATTATAATGCATTTATAAACCCTATAATTGCATTAACATAATTAATGTTAGCTATCTCACCAACCCCTCAATGTTCTTTATGTCCATGAAAAACATAAATTACAGATCCCATCGTAAGAATATAAAAAATCACTTATGAATTACATTAATGCCCTTACCCATTAAATGAATACGGTGATGTAGAGACCTTTTAACTTGTGAATAATTCCTTGAGAAAATATTTGTTATCATGAAAAACTCGCACACCTGTGACAATTTCAGGATTCACACGGTATAGCATCATTAATATACAACATGCACACAGCCAAATACACCTTCACAAGATATAAAGAGAAGAATAATCCCAAGATAGATGAAAACATAAATAGTGTTGGTTAAACTCTGGTTACTAGCGTTGTAGCGCGAGCTCTCAGAACAACACCCATGTTGCAACGTGGAATATCCTTCAATACCCATGATGTAGTGTGGAATATCCTCTGATACCTATGCTACTGACAGGAATGAAGGGATCTCACCCACCAATGGAGCATTGATGGCTCATGAAATCTGCACTTACCCATTTGAATTCAAATTTGGTCTCTCACATGCTTGTCTTCCTCAAATGGTCTCTTGGTGTACTTGGGGGCCCAAACCATGAATCAATGGGTTCACATTGTGTTCTTGTCATTTCTTGGCCTCTTCTTAGCCTATAAAAGAATGCCATGGGAATTCTATTTGTAAGAAGAATTGGAAGCAAAGTTATGCTATAGGAATTGTGCTTGAGCTCTCATCTTTATCACCCTCTTCCATCATTTGCCAAGCATTTCTAAACTTGCTTTCCTCCATCCATCAAGAAGAAATTGTTCTTCCCATTTTACATTGGTTCATTAACCACACTTCAAGTCTTTTGTTGGACAAGGAAGACCTCCATTAGGAAGATTTTTTGTTTCCATTTGGAGCTCACCTCTCCAAGGTGTTTGTATTAACTTGACCATTGGGCAATAAACAAGTGGTTTGGCTCATTGTGATTGTTGAAGTTTGCATACTCTCCCCCTCTCTCTTTGTTATTTCATGGAAGTTTTATTATTTTTATTTTATTTTTGTTTTACTTGCTTCTAACAATCTCTTGTAGGATCACTTTTGGGGTCATCCAACCTCACCATTCCACCCCCCAAAGGGGCTTGATACTAAGGCCTTGCTGCAACCTACAAGTCCTAGGCCCATCCCAAAGTGGGAAGCACTCTTATGCATTATTTCCCACAATAGTATTAATGGTGACTCCACTCTATTCTTGTTCATTTTTATTTGTTTAGATTGTTTCTTGAAGTGTAGTTAATTTCTGGTAACTTGTGTCTTATGGGTGAAGAGGATCATACCCTCCATTCTAGAAATTTGACCTCCATTTGTCCGGTCCAACTCATTTGCACAGTAGCATGGATCTCGACGCTTTTTAGGCATTGCAATGTGCTTAAACCTTCAACAGATGCAATGTCAGCGTGTTTGAACAGTGTTATGATTGCATGGTTTCTCTGTCACAGATCAAAGCGACCTTGCCTCACTATGCCTGCGATATAGTGCTCCAGTGAGTCTTTCCGTCGTGCCATAGAGCGACTGTAAAATTTATTTATGCGTCGTTGTTTGTTTATTTTATTTTTATCCGTTTGTTCAACAATTTGCGACTCAGTAGCTGCTCACTAATTAAATAAAGACTACATACCTGTCAATGGTTACTTGTTCTATTAGTAATTATCCTACCTAGACCAAGATTAAGAAGTAAAAGGGGTCATTCCCCCTTGAAATTAACTTAGGTAACCAACTTTGAGGCTCCTCAAGGTCCTCATTGTTGACACTAGTATTCGAGACTCTATATGATTGTTGCTTTTACTTTGAATATCATTAGTTTAATGTAGTGTAGCATCCACTATATGCACACAAGCAAGGACCTAAAGCCCCTTTCCTTCCCAAGCATGCTCTTAATGATATCTGTGAATCGGAAAAGGAAGTGAAGGGTAAAATACCTCCTTGGCACACATAACATTTAATTTATTACAAGCATCATTAGTTTGTTTAGAGCTCAATTCACAATCATTTCATTTTGATCACTTCACTTAATTACAACAATATTATTTTCGTTCATTGCATGTGTATGCCCACTAGCACACACTAAGGGACCTAAAGACTCTACCCAACCAGGTATTCTCTTCACAATACGTGTGAATCAGAAATGAAGGAATGAGTAAAATACCTCCCTTACACTCATTTAATTCACAACAAAATCCTTAAAAGAAACCATTATAAGATGCTAACCAACTAAATTCCTTTACAAGAGGTCACAAAATAATATTTTATCTTGGTAGGTTGATTGGGTTAGGAATCCAAATAATTCCCAACAACTTAGTTTCATTAGGCGTATTTTTGAAACATAACATTGTTGTCTTCTAGGGTACTTTAAATCCTACTATAAGCAAGTGTGATCCATCCCAGATCAGATACGTGTACTGTGACCAAGGAGGTAATAGCCGATGCATAGCTTCCATGTGCTCCTCTATGAGGCACTCACCTTGTAGCTCAAAATATGACTATATACCACCCAGGACTAACTATTGATCTGCATGTGACACAAGGAAGCCATAGTGGCCAAACTTAAGATCCTGCCAAGGAACACTTGGGAGTGCAAGTGATTCCTGAATTCATATTTTTCCCTTGGGAGGTGTTTCCAAGTATTCTCGATTGGAACATTGGCCCCATCACTGGTAGAACTGAATCTTTGTTACATGCACTAGTCAATTAGTGTGTGGATTCCATTATGACCATCAATTGTGCTTTTGGGAGGCCCAGTTACAATTGAGAGGAAGGACGTTAGGTCCTTTTTAGGGAATTTACACTTATTGTTCTTTTCTAAATACATGATCATTAAAATCATAATTTAAAAAGAACCAACATGTGCACACCATCACATTAAGCCATATTTACACATATCACTCACATATATTTACACCATATTGCATCTGTTGTGGTTGGTATATTTTTGCATTTGTCTATATTTGTGTTTAGTCATCATCCATTACTCTCACTTAACAACTAGAGTTCCACCATTGAGGAACAAAATCCCCCCTAAGGTAGTCCCACATACTTCAAGGCCTTTCCCCTCTCTCAAGGGGTGTTTCTCCATTATCTCCCCATGGCACACGAGGGGGATCACCAGGTCGGGGACGGTCCCAAACCACATCGATTGGATCATATAGACGAGGATTCACCTTAGCTGATTCACTCTCCCCTAAAATATAGTGTTGATCCTTTCCCATCCTCCTCTCATGGAAGAGGCACACCTTGTTTACCCCTGCACACAGAAGTAATCCACCTTCTTCCCCCCCACCAGGAGGAAGGCGCACTACATCTTCATCTTCCCCTGGAAGACAAATATCATTTACACATATTCCAAGGTATCCCCCTTGAGGAAACGACACACATAATAACATGGCGACCCCAAATCCCAATCCAAAATTACCATTCATGGAAAGATTAAACCTCCATGACCTAGCCAAGTTAGTAAATGATCCCATAGCTCACGATGCCACTTGGACAGACATGTCAGAAAAACTACCTTCAAATATCGCTAAATTTGAAGGAAAATAGGGAGATGATCCCCCCAACCACATTATGTCTTTTCATCTATGGTGTTCCTTTAACATCATAGTCGAAGATTCGATCGACCTCTATCTCTTCCAAATAATCCTAAATGGTGTAGCTGCAAAATGGTATGTCAATTTGGCAACAGCCTCTCATGCCATGTTTGATGCCATTGACACATTCTTTCTATCCTACTTTTACTTTCCCATAAGACATGATATTGGCCTTGAAATTCTCACTGAGTTTCAAAAAAGTACATCAACGCATATTGCAGATCATATCCACGAATGGCATAGACATCGAGCACTATGCAAAATCGATATTCAAGCTCCCTTCCTCTTGGATTTGTTCCTCAAATCACTCCAACTAGCTATCACAAAGGATGTGGCTACATCCATGCCACAAAACAAGGAAGAGGCTATCCTCAAAGACCAGCATTTTGACCTTATATACACCCAATATAAGGTCAAAATGTTGGTCTTTGAGAATATATGGATTTATGCAGGAACGCAACAGAATACACAAATAACCATAAAAACAAAGATGTAGTGAAAATAACACTTCATTTCATTAATATCAAAGAACTAAAACTTGTTTACAGATAAGATGAAAATAAACTAGCTAGTGTTGGTAGCTTATCTCTTAGAAGAGATGTAGCGGCTACATGCCTCTGAACTCTGTGTTACAATGAGGCTTCAAGGCCTATATATTATTGAGAAACAATGGAAAACCCTACACATCCAAAAACCTAACCCGAGGAGGTGAAACACCAAAATATGGGCCCCGTTGGGTAATTTGGTACATCAATTTCCTGGGGTCATAACTTTGGCATACTATCTCCGTTTGACGCACATGATACATCATTAGAAATATCTAATCAAGGACTACACCCAATAACAAGAAACATCGAGTCTGAAACAAACTCATATTATCCCAACCATTCGATGCCGAAAAAACGTTGTTTAGGGCCTCAAAACGGTTCTGAAAGTTTAGGACCCAAAAACTACCAAAAATAGTAAATTGTGCTACAATTAAGGAAACTGGAAAACTGAAAGAAACAATGGTGGGGGTCCAAGTGAAATAGGCAGATTGCCACCAATATCCTCCTGGATCAACAAAGGGGACCCCTCCCTCTGAGTTCAACAACTCCATTCAGTTTTTCTAGTAGGAACATTCTACATAGCATTTATTCATGGGGCATCCGGGGGCCCCACTTCATCTTGGAAAAGGTTCCCTGATTCACTCAATACCGTGGGAACCATGCCCATCATCAAATTAAGTCCTGAATCCAAAAAAAAACATGGGAGTCCTACCCATCATTAAATTGGTCCCCCAACATGCCCAAAACTGCGGGGACCCCACCAATTATTCATTATGTACAAAAGTTCCCAACTCCATTTCCAGAAGGGAACACTCATTTTTTCGGCAACAATCCTTGGTTACCTTTTATCGATGACGTGAATAGTCTCCCAGTACCTCATAGTCATTTTTTGGTTAGTATTCACTCTCTCAAGAGTTGTGTCACTCCCAAAACCTTCATCTGCAATTGGTTTCACTCTGTGACATCCTCACTTGAAGTATGATACCTTCAACCTTCCCCCTAGTATATCATCGATCAAAGGAAGTATGAACCTCACACTTATCATCCCGTATTGTGTTAGGTCAATCAATCACCCTTGGTTATATCATGATCTTGGCTATTTCAACAAGGTCCTTGTCTTGTCAAAATTCTTTTGCTCTCATCGACACCAAAACACCATATTCTTAGAGCTGAAGAAGTAGCAGTGGTACCTTGGGATTCCTTTGAATCGCTATAAGGGATTCCATCAGACTAAGTAAGGAGAGTCATTAGTGCTCCTTAACTTGGTAGCCTATGTTGAAAAATGATAACTTTGAAGGTCCTCACTCATATTTTTGGTGTGGGTGTGATGAGGAGGACTTAGACTTTGTCCTTTGTATATTTATGTATTAAGTGAATTTTATATAAATAAAGTAATGTTTTGTACATTATAGAATGAGTATCACTTAAGTGATTATTTAATAGTTTAAGTGAATTAAATATTAAAAGTGAGTGCAGTACATGATGGCCCTTGATTTTGTAAATGAATCTCAACCCTAGGTTAGGTGGTTAAGATAAGTAGTTGCAAATTTAAAGTATAAAACAAAGAGAGAGAGGACAAATGAGACACACCATTAATGAGAAAGAGGAAGAAGAGAAGTGAAGAGAGAGAGAAGAGATACCCTAGTAACAGTGGCACGATTGCTAAGGAGAGGAACATCAACACATTTTCCAATAAAACCTACAGAACTTACAACAATACCTGAGCATTAAATGTAGTCACACATGTGGGCATGATTCCCAAGAAAGTGGCAACATAATTGATTGTAGACTGTACCAGCCATAAACCATTATTGTAGGCACACGTGGGCACCTTTCTCGATGCATACTATACATTAGAAAGTGACAAGACATACAACACACGTGGGTGTCATACAACTATTATTTGACATGGAAATTGAGGTATTAGTATGTTGCTCCAGTTTGTTGAAATACTGTCAATGAGGGCTGAAGAATTTTTTTCTTGTTTTGATGGAAAAATTATGAGTACTCTTCTTAATAAAATTTTCTTCTTCTAGGGTTTTCCCTGGAGTTGGGGTTTTGCTTGGTATTTTGACCAAAAATATTTGTGATTCAAGTGTTTGATTGATACTTGAGTTTTATAGAAGATCTTGAAGTGGTGGTCTTTATTTTAAATTTATGAGTAAAATTTTAATTAAACCCTAGATATTCAAGTGTTTGACAAAATTTGTGAATGGAAGTTTTGATATTAATGTCAAGTTATTTCCTTCATGGTATCAGAGTTGTACTAAAGTAGGGTTCAAGATTGTGATTCACAGTTAGAAGAAGTTGTGTTGTTCTTCAGTTAATATTTGTTGTAGGTAATTTCCAATGATGAGCATACAGTATGAGTATAGATTGGGTGTTCATATCCAACTGTTGGACACAATGGCCACACTGAGAGGGGGGGGTGAATCAGTGTGAGAGAAATTTAAACCTTTTTTCCTTCTTTTAATCAATTGGAGTATGTCAATCATTATGTCATCAATTACATAATTAAATGCATTAGCTAAATTAACCATGAGTCATAATCACAATTAGCACATCAAGAGTGTAACAAGCCACATGTATGACCAAGGACCCCATCATCAAGCCACTAAGTGTGTGGGTACCACATGCAAGGGTGTGTTATGATCATAAGTGCCATCATACCAACATGTAAGTGGGTGACAAACCTTCTCATGCACTTAGGGCCATCTTCAATAATTTCAAGACCTCATGACCACATCATCTACTTCAAGGTTCATCATGCCATCTAACCACATCAAGTGCAAGCAGTGGGATCCAAGAACATACAAGAATTTCACCATGGGAATCAAGGACATCGTGATCATGGCAAGAGGGATTCATGGACTTCTTCAACCACCTAATCCATACAAGAACCTCCTGGGGTTAAGATCCATCATGACATCACCTGTGGGGTTTCCAAACCTCCTCCTAGGGTACCATGACACCATCAGAGCATGAATGACCACAAAATGGGTCATTAATGCTTCTTCAACCCATACATTGATTTATCCATCATCTATAGGGGCTTCAACACCATCTCTAGGGTCTTCATCATTATCACCAGGGTTTTCAGCATCGTCAACAAGGTGGTGGCTCCAAGATCCATCCTTATGGGTACAAGGACCTTGTCAACTGGGTACAAGGTGATTCAAAGAAAAAACCATATATGTAAGGGGTCCAAGGAACTGGATGTAAGGGTAATAAAATCATCCATACCTATGCAATGTAAGAGGGACTTGGTGGCATCAATGACGACCCGTGGGGCCACTGCAAGTCCATGTTGGCATCAATGACAATTTCATCAATAATCCCCCCCTTTGTCATTGATGACAACAACTCATGATCCCCCTGCAAGCATGATCCCCTTTTGTCTTCATCTCTCCCCGTTTGATATCAATGGAAAAGGGTGACCACATATCTGCATCTATAACCTCTGATCACTTCTCACTGCTCCCCCTGTCAACATGCACGATCCTATGACCTATCTGTATGCTTGGAGTAGCCATCATTTCTTCTTTGTTTTCATCCTCCAGTCTCATGAACTCAAGGTATGATAAGGTATTTTGAGAGACCTTAAACTTGGATTTCCATATGGCATCCATCCTCCCCGCTCTAATAAACTTCTCATATATGTAACTGCTCGGTCTTCTTCATCCATACTTGCTTCTTGACATTTTTCCTTTCATCATTTGTTCCTTCATCTGTACTAGCTTTCCTTGATGAGATGTATGAGAAAATTCTCATGGGTTGTTTCCATGCACTCCAACAGTCTTGAGCTTTGTGCCCAAAGCCACTGCAACCATAACATCTCATCGTATGACAATATACAATAATGTGACCAACATGATTGCATGTCCAACACCTGACTGAGCTGTTGGAACTTCCAACACTTCTTTGATCAACTTCATGTCTCTATTCCTGAGAGTGTCCCTGATTGTAGGCATTTGTCTTCTGATCTTCAAATCTTCCTGCATTTGTATTCTTCCAAGGTTCACTAGTTCTTCTTGCTGATGTGTATGCAGGACTTCTCCTGGGTTGACTTTTTTGACTTGCACATTCTTGGGATTTGTGACCAAACCCACTGCAGTTGTAGCGTATCAATGTGTGAAAGGTGGCAACAATATGTCCAACTTGATTACATGTCCAACATCTAAATTTTTCATTAGGGCTTGCAGCACTTCTTCCGTAGAGTCTACAATCCATAGCCTTATGACCAAAGTTAGAAAAAAATAGCAATAACCATTGAATCCATTTGAGTTGTTTCTTTTCTAAGCTTTATTTGAGGAATAGACTTAAATCCTTGTTTCATTCTTGAACTTCGAAATTCTTTTTTGTCATGTGCAGGTGCATGGGGAGCAAATTTGGATGTTGATGGACCTGCTTCTGGATTCTTGGGAGACCTAGTGTTATAGTCAGATTTTTCTTTCTCCTTCTTGTAACCAAGACTAGTCTTGTCACATGGAGATATTTGGTAGTCCAAGATCTTATCAAGGACAACTAAAATTTCCTTGATCTTGAAAAATTCATCATTATTTTCACCTTTATTTCTGAGACCAACCACTTCCATCTCTAGATTCTGGATTGTTTGCTCATTTTCTTCCAATTGATTCTTCAATATTTCTTATGTCCTCTTTGCTTCCTCCAGCTGAGTCTTCAGATCATGATTAGTGTTTCTAGTTTCTTCAAGCTCTTTCAAGTCTTCAACAAGCTCTTCTTGTTCTTCCTTTTGACTGATCAATTCAGTCTTTAGTTTTTCAACTTCAACATCCTTGTCTTCCAACTAATCCCACAACTCTTTGTCCTTGTGTTTTACCTTCACAAGCAACACTTTCATTGCCATGGTCTTCTGCTGATATTCATTCAAAGAATCCAAGATTTTCTTTTTGAACTTTGTGAATTCACTATGGTTCAGATTTACTCTGTTCATGATCCAATATGATTTGTGATTAATACTTATCAAAGTGAGATGTATCTAATTTGCAGCCTTTGATATCCCTTCATCATCTTTTGCAAGAACCTTCTTAATTTCATCACGCAAGATATCATTACAATCAAAAGAATCCATACCTTTACTACAATCCTCTTCTTTCTTTTCTTCTTCTTGATTGACCTCTTCCAGGGGCTTGTCTTCTGATTCTTGATCTGTCTTTTCGGGTTCTGGTTTTTCCTTTTTATACTTGCTTTCCAATTTGAACCACATGTCTTTGGATGAAGTGTACTCCCCTGCACTTTCCTTCACTGGGCTGGGAAGTTGTCATGTCCCCATAATTTTGGACATAAAAGTGTTGACCATGCCCAACACATTGGGGGGTCAAAGATGCATTAATTACCTCACCTAGGGAATTTTGTCCAAATATTATTTATGAGAAATTAATTATTTGTCCTAGGAGAATTTTGCTAAATAAACATTATTGAGGCATGTATTTAATTTTTATTTCCATTAATTAATTATTGTGCAAATAACATGTGGAATTGAGCTTGCCATGTCAGGCACAAGTGGCAAGCCAACTTGCCAAGGGAGGAGATTAAGAAAGTGGAAACTCTATGATAAAATAATTCAAAGAGAAAAGGGAAAGTTCCCAAAAGCTATGACAAAATATGTCATAATAAAAGAAGGAAAGTCAGAAAATCTGTCATAGGGAAAATCAAGAAAGGCAGAAAAAATTGTCATTGAAAAAAGTAGCAACTATGGGCCTAAGGAGGGTGCAATTGCCAAGTTTGATGAATGATATGGATAGGGAAACATCTCCACATGGTTCTAAATTCCAATTTGCTCAAGGAGGGTGCATATTTGGCTAGGGTTAGGGCTTCTAGGTGGTTGACTTGCTCTCACAGGTCACCATTGGCCTCTACTTGCTAGACAGGTCACCCAAAGTTCTATTAAATAACAAGTCAAGATCATTTACATATTTTGTAATTGATTGAAGCTTAAGCTTCATTTCTAAGTGGTGAGCCTCATTATCTTGGGTGATGTGCCCCAAGTCCAGTGTTTCCCTTCTCTCCTCTTCTTCCCACTTCTATTGCAAGTATTACTGAAGCTAAGGAGAAAATTTCATCTATTAAAGGAGTTTTTTTTGCAGGCGTTTATTTATCTTTAATTCCATTATCATACCATATTGGATAGCTTTGAGGCCTCCTATCAGTGACATCCCTTCCTCTTTTCTCCTTCTCTCTGTTCTATGATCTTCTAGCAATTTTGGAGCTATGTAATGGATATTTAGACATATATATGATATGATATGTATAATTATGTCTATTTTACTTTTTAATATAATATTCATACCACCTTCAGTTCATTCCTAAAGTTTGTGAGATTTAGAGATCGAATTTCTTGGGTTTCCTAGCTCCAGAGTCATAATTTTGGAGTTGTGCTATGAGAGATGACCTATGTGAATATTCTGAGAATTATTTAGACCCTCATGTTCCTGATATGTTATTATTTACATTATCTATAATTTTCATGACATTCTGATTCAAAATGGCTGGGATTTACTCATTTTAAGTCAACCTAATCTAGATATGCATTGGAAAATAACTAGTTTTGTTGTAACTTTCATATTTCGACTTGTATGACTCAAAATGACTCTATTTTTTATTATTATGAGTCATTAAAAGACATATATAAGTCCCCCAAGTCCAAAATAAAGAATCTGAACCACCGTTTCCCTATTTGGAAATGCCTGAAGATGGAGTTAGTGAGCTGCCCGACAAGCTAGTCTCACCTTAACAACTTGCAGAATCATTTCCTTTGACTATGATCTGTTATAAAAATTCATGAAAATATTATTACTATCTCATAACATTTTAACAGAACCTTATTCATTTTATACAAGGCTCTGGTTGTGGATATGAGAAAAACGCTTCCTAGTTTCACGGTTAGGTGGCCTAGAAGCATTGGAGTAGGTTTCTGCGGAGCGGACTCTGAAAAATCAATGGTACATGATATAAATGTGTTAATGGAGATACTATATCAATATTAATTTTCCCTTGATTTTTTCCCTCTTCCTGCTGCCTTGTGACCAAAATTATCAGTCATTTTCCCCTATCTGCTTAGCTTCCAAAAGTTGACTAGTTGTTTGCAAGTTTTATTTCAAAACATTAAGCTAATTTGCAGAAAGTTAATATTCTGATCTATATATTAGATCAAGGATATTATAGTGGTATCATAGCTCTTTCCTTGGATCATCCTATGGAAATAAATCTCCTAGTGAAGAAATTTGCAGCCATGTCATACTATGAGGATGACTATGATGAGCAATATGAAGAATACTGCAGAAGATATGAAGAAGAATAAATCCTCTATGTTGATGGAGGCCTACCAAAACATGAATACGATAAATACTATTGGACATCATATGGGGAAGAGATCATATCTGATTCTCCAATGGTTAAGAAAAACTTGATAGAGATTATTGAAGCATGTGAGAACATGTCTCACTGCTACGAGGACTATCTAGCTTTGGGTAGGAATATTTGTGCAAACCTTTCTTTTGGAGATTATATTTATTTCAAGTATGGATTTTGGCCCAAGAATTATTATCAGAATTCTTTCAAGAACAGCAAGCTATCCAAAGAGGAATCAAGTTTTTCCACCTCTCTGAGAAAAGAAGAAGAAAAAGGAACCAAAGGTGAAGATTCCTCCAAGCCATTGGCATGCTCAAGATTTAAGAGTTTGTTTGGTTTTTTTTCAAATAGAGCTTCTAAATATTGTGACATGAGTACCAATAAAGATGAAAAAGTCTCAAGTTGCTTGGAGGAGAATAGAAATGAGGTAGAGGCAAATATCCATGAAGTGGAGTGCAAGTCACTGCAAGGTGACTGCATGGAAAAAGAAAAGGAAGATGAATGCACTTCCAGTTTCTTTGTGGGTGATCTCCAGATCACTGCTCAAGATGTTGGTTCATGTATGGGTGGTGAGATATCTTTTGGATCTGATCCAAAAGAGGTACACAAACCAGATTTACAATCACCTCCTGAGCCACATAATGAAGAAGAAAACAAGGCCACACCGCTTGGGTGTGAAGCAGAAATTTTGGTGGAAGAGCGGGCCACCATAGTATTCGTACAGGAAGATGGTAATGTTAATAACATGGATAATAAAATTTCTGATTTTTTCAGCAGCCATGTACACCTGCAACCATCTGATCCATGGGAGGATAGAAAGACTTCACTTGCATATGAGGACTACAAGATGAAGGGCAATTGTGAGGGAGATGAATTTGATCCTAGTTTACCTGTTAGTGAACCCAAAATCAATGAAGAGGAGGGTGATACTTCAAATTATGATAAGGGATATTTTGGATCAGATCCAAAAGAAGAACAAAATCAGATCTTAAGTCATTATCTGAACTTTCGACTGAACTGGAAGACAAGCCCCCACCAGCTGGGTATGAACTAGGAAAATTGAAGGAGAAAAATATGATGCAGAGAGAGGAGCACAGTTCAGAATTTTGGACTCCTTTACAGCATGATGAAGCTGAAATGACAGAGCATTATATGCTCTCTAATTTATGTCCATATCACACGTCATTCTAACCTTCAGAGATACCCTCCACTACACATCATGGAAGTGATTTTGCAGAAAATTCAAAGGTTGACTTATATGTCGAGAATGAGTTTTGTGTTGTGGATCCATGCCACAAAAAAAATGGTCATGTATGTGAGCTATTACAAGAAGATACCTTGGCGGAGTATCTTCTTTGTGAGGCACATAATTTGAGTGGATCACTAAAGGAGGACATAAAGAAGCTTATGGAATCCATGAAAAACATTGTTGACATCAATGCCTTGCTGGCAAGATGTTGTTGGAAAGCTTCTGGTTGAGAGATGGAAGGAGAAACCTTTATGGAGGGTCCATAGCACTGAAAGAAGGCATGGCCAAGATGAAGGAGAACTATATGAACTTACTTTCTGACAGAGATCATCTCCTCATGATGGCTGAGATGTACCATAGTGCAGTCAAGAAGGAAGAAGAAAAATCAGAGAGGCTCGCTAATAAGTTGGAGATCACTAATGAATTATTGAAGAGCACACAAAGATTCCTTCAAGAGTAAAAGTTGCAGATCTGTAAACTTCAAAGGGAGTTGAAGGTGTCACCCCTTTCATGTTTCATGGAAGGAAATGTTTTGGGGTTAATGGAGGAACCTCATGTGGAGGACATCCATGAGGAAGGAGCAGATTTGCATGTGTTTGTGAAGAGCCATGATGAAGAGTATTTTGGCCAAGCACATGTGGGTATATAGAATGGAATAGAGGAGTCATTAGCTATGGGAAATATGTATGAGGACATTCCAAGTGAATTATCAATCAAATATGATCATCTATTGATGGATCGGGTAAATAAAAATATCACAGAAATAGAGGATCAAAGATGTACTAGAATTACTTGCACCGGTGAAGGGTTATCTGACACATATGCCTGGAAAGAGACACATTCTGACAGCCCCTTATGGATGGTAGGATATGATCCAGAGGAGGTGGATGATCACATTCCATATGTATCAGCAAATAAAAGTCCTTGTTCATCCATTTATTGGGTGGATAGAGACACATTGGGAATGAAGACGATGGGAGCTAAAGAGTTTAATTTCTGCAATAAATTCTTTGTTGTGAATGGCATTGTCCTGACATGTGGGAAGCCACAAAGACCATTGGATACCTTCCATACACATGCACATGAGGTACATTCTAAATTCATTGTTCTTGAGGAATTTTGGGATGCAGGTGATGAGTTCCAAGCACAGGGACATTGCCCGAGAAAGGCTGATTTTTCTCATAGAAGGAGTCATATTTTCATGGAAGAGTCTGATGAAGATGAAGATAGGGCAGCCATAAGTTGGGTGGATAATTGTGTCATAGATTTGATTCACAGTTCTACCCACACTTTTATTTCAGCCTCATCAAGTGGGGATGAAAATTGGGAGAAGGAATTTTTCTTGTTGGTGCAACAGGAAGAGCTGGAGGCTTCCCTAGGTGTTCATGATGACTTGTAGAATGCACCATCACCCTCCCAGCAGCATAGGAACATATTGCTGTCACTTGATTCCATTCAGCCACATATGGATTGGGTGGAAGATTACATGTCACACATGGAGTCTTCTTGCATAAAAATTTCTGCTCATGAGAAATGGAGGGCAACTGAGCAAGAAAACTGCCAAGAAGTGTTGATGAGAAAAATATCTTGCATAAAGTGGTCTTGGTTGAGGAAATCCACACAGTTGGATGGATTCTTGTACCCTCTGACCAGTGGCAAAGAGTTGATCCATTGGAAGTGTTCACATGGACCTTTTGGTTGAAGTGTCAGTACCTTCTCAGGCTGGATGAGGGGACACTTAGTTGTTTTTCCTGCTTGCATTTTTGGAGATAATTGTGATGCATCATCTTATTGTAAGAAGTTTGGGCATCCTTGTTGGTTGGATGATGCCTATACTCATTGGGGTTGGACATGGGACTCACACCTATGTCATTGTAGCAACATCATTGTGAGACTCACTGCTGATGTGCACCAAGCACATAAAGAACTTAATGTTGGGTGGGGAAATATGACAAATTTCCAACTTTGCATTGAGGATTTCCACTTTTAAGTGCAGTGGTATGATTTCCACAACATGAATATCATTTCCTGTGATGATAATTTTTTATGGTGGATTCTAATGTTTGGATACTTACAGTTGAGGAAATGGGATCCAGGCATAATTTTAGATGATAAGTTGTGTGGGAAGGCATTCTCACTGAAGGGGGTGCAATGCAAGCAATGGGACCCGGGCATTGCTTGTTTTTTTAGAAACTCTACATGCTATATTTATGAAGCAAGTCAATTTTCTTTTTGCACATGAGTTCATGTTCCGGTTCTCCTACATGGTGGAGAAATTTGCAGCACCGGAGTGCTTCTACTTGAGGACAAGCAGATTTGGGAGGGGAGGACTCTCATGTCCCCATAATTTTGGACATAAAAGTGTTGACCACGGCCAACACATTCGGGGTTCAAAGATGCATTAATTATCTCACTTAGGGAATTTTGTCCAAATATTATTTATGAGGCATTAATTATTTAGCCTAGGATAATGTTGCTAAATAAAAATTATTGAGCCATGTATTTAATTTTTATTTCCATTAATTAATTATTGTGCAAATAACATGTGGAATTGAGCTTGCCATGTCAGGCACAAGTGTCAAGCCAACTTGCCAAGGGAGGAGACTAAGAAAGTGGAAACTCTATGACAAAAGAAGTCAAAGAGAAAAGGGAAAGTGCCCAAAATATATGACAAAAGCTGTCATAATAAAAGAAGGAAAGTCATAAAATCTGTCATAGGGAAAATCAGGAAAGGCAGAAAAAGTTGTCACTGACAAAAGTAGCAACTATGGGCCTAGTGCATTTTCCAAGTTTGATGAATGGCATGGATAGGGAAACATCTCCACATGGTCCTACATCCAATTTTCTCAAGGAGGGCACATATGTGGCTAGGGTTAGGGATTCTAAGTGGTTGACTTGCTCTCACAGGTCACCATTGGCCTCTACTTGCTAAACAGGTCACCCAAAGTTCTATTAAAGAAAAATTCAAGATCATTCACAGATTTTGGTTAATGTATGTTTTGTAATTGATTGAAGCTTAAGCTTCATTTTTTAGTGGTGAGCCTCAGCATCTTGGGTGATGTGCCCCAAGTCCATTGTCCCATTCTCCCCTCTTCTTCCCACTTCTATTGCAGGTCTTACTGAAGCTAAGGAGAAGATTTCATCTATTGAAGGAGGTTTTTTACAAGGTTTTATGTCACTTTATTTCCATTATCATATCATCTTGGAGAGCTTTGAGGCCTCCTATCAGTGACATCCCTTCCTCTTTTCTCCTTCTCTCTGTTCTATGATCTTCTAGCAATTTTAGAGCTACATAATGGATATTTCGACATGTATATGATATGATATGTATAATGATGTCTAATTTACTATTCAATATTAGATTCATACTACCTTTAGTTCATTCCTAATTTTTTTTGAGATTCAAAGGTCAAATTTCTTGGGTTTCCCAGCTCCAGAGTCATAAATTTTGGATTTGTTTTATGAGAGGTGACCTCTATGAATATTATAAGAATTATTTCAACCCTCATGGTCTTGATATGTTATTATTTATAGTATTTGGAAGTTTCATATCATTCTGATTCAAAATGGTTGAGATTTACTCATTTTAAGTCAACCTAGTCTAGATTTTCATTGGAAAAATAACTAGTTTTGTTGTAACTTCCATATTTCGACTTGTATGACTCCAAATAACTCCATTATTTTTCTTATGAGTCATTAATAGACATATATAAGTCCCCCAAGTCCAAAACATAGAATCGGAACCACTCTTCCCCTATTTGGAAATGCCTGAAGATGGATCTAGTGAGCTGCCCAGCAAGCTAGGCTCACCTCTACAACTTGCAGAATATTTTCTTTTGCCTCTGATATGTTATAAAAATTTATGAACCTATTATTACTATCTCAAAACCTTTTAACAGAACCTTATTCAGTTTATACGAGCCTGTAGTTGTGGATATGAGAAAAGTGCTTCCTAGTTTCATGGTTAGGTGACCCAGAAGCATGGGAGTAGGTTTCTGCGGAGTGGACTCCAAAATATCAATGGTCCTTGATATAAATGTGTTAGGGAATACACTCTATCCATCATATTCTGTCCTTGATTTCTTCACTCTTCCTGCTGCCCTGTGACCAAAAGTATCAGTCATTTCCCCCTATCTGCTTAGCTTCCAAAAGTTGACTAGATGTTTGCAAGTTTTATTTCAAAACATTAAGCTAATTTGTAGAAAGTTAATATTCTGATCTATATATCAGATCATATGTCCACCCATGAGGAACTTCAAGGTTGTAGCATTGTCCTTATTCGCTTCCTTCTATGCAGTTGATAATCCTTCATCTTACTCGTCCAATAAAAATATTATGTAACATCAAGTACATTAACTTCACTGCTTAATGAGTTTTCTTTTCCTTCCATTGTGTCTCCATGGATCTACTTCAAGCTTGAAAGGCTTGTGATGAAGACCTGCTCCGATACCAATTGTTGGACACAATGGACACACTGAGAGGGGGGGTGAATTAGTGTGAGAGAAATTTAAAACTTTTTTCCTTCTTTTAATCAGTCAAACTATTTCAATTATTATCTCATAAATTACATAATCAAATGCATCATCTAAATTAACCATGAGTCATAAGCACAATCATCACATCAAGAGTGTAACAAGCCACATGTATGACCAAGGACCCCATCATCAAGCCACTACATGTGTGGTTACCACATGCAAGGGTGTGCTAATATCATAAGTGCCATCATACCACCATGTAAGTGGGTGAAAAACCTTCTCATGCACTTAGTACCATATTCAATAATTTCAATACCCCATGACCACATCATCTCCTTCAAGGTTCATCATGCCATATAACCACATCAAGTGAAAGAAGTGGGCTCCAAGACCATACAAGAAATTCACTAGGGGAATCAAGGACAACATGATCATGGCAAGAGGGATTCATGGACTTCTTCAACCACCTGAGACATACAAGAACCTCCAGGGGTCAACATCCCTGATGACATCACCTTTGGGGTTGCCAAATCTCCTCCTAGGGTACCATGACACCATCATAGCATGAATGACCACAGAATGGGTCATTAATGAGTATTAAACCCATATAGGGTTTCTCCATCATCTACAGGGGCTTCGAAACCATCTCTAGGGTCTTCAGCATTACCACCATGGTCTTCAGCATCACCAAGAAGGTGCTGGCTCCAAGATCCATCCTTGTGGGTACAAGAACCTTGTCAACTGGGTACGGGATGATTGAAAGCACAAACCATATATGTAAGGGGTCCAAGGCACTAGATGTAAGGGTATTGGGATCATCCATACCTATGCACTGCAAGAGGGACTTGGTGGCATCAATGATGACCTATGGGGCCACTGCAAGTCCATGTTGTCATCAATGACAATTTCATCAACACCAACTACATCCCATGGAAAGTAAGGATTACTACTGTATTAAAAGAGTGGAAAATATGGATTTTTGCAAACACTAAGATGACCAAACCTATAGACAAGGATGAACTTGAAGAATTTGAAGCCCTTGAATACAGACCATCTCATCCCACATTTAGTAGAAAAGAAAACAAGTAAAGACATGTGGGATACACTGAATAAGTTGTTTGAATCCAAGAACGAGAACCGTAATATGACACTGAAGGACAAGCTACACAATGTCAATGTGAATAAGGATGAGGGTGTAGCCTTCTACTTAACTCATGTGGCACAAGTTAATGAGGACTTAGCAGCTATAGGAGAGATTGTTCCTGATTCATAATTGGTGAGGATATCCTTGAAGGGTTTCACCAAGAAGCAGGACGTATTTGTGAAGTGCATTGTAGGTAGAGAAAAGATTCCAAATTGGTCCATACCATGGGATGACTTTACTCGGGAGGAGATTCGAGAGGGGTACCAGGGTAGTCATGTCAGTGAAGAAGTGGAGTAGAACATGGAACTTGCAACAACAAATAAAAAAGAAAAGAAAGGCATCAGCCAAGTCAGATGTTATTAGTGTGTTCATTTGGTAAATTATGCTTCTAAGTGTCCTCAAAAGAAGAAAAAGAAGACATAGAGAGATATGGAAGCGTTTGCATCACTAGAAGACTATAACAAAGTTTGAGCAAGAGATTTCCCTTGTATTTATTGATTCCAGTATAGGGAGATCTATTTTTTAGAATGTTTGGGTTGTTGAGAGTGGAGCAGCCATACACATGACTGGAATCGATGATATCTTTCAGATTTTCACAGAGTTGGGACCATGACACTATGTTCAAACATATATAGATAGTCCACTTGTGGCAATACAAGGGGTTGGAACAATCAAGTTCCAACTAGACCTTGGTGAGGTCTTTCAGATACACAGATTGATATTTGTTCTTGGGATGAGACTTAGAAAAATCTCGTTGTCATCCTTTGAAGATGAAGGTTATGGGATAGTGGTGAGGTCTATTCATGTTTTCCTGTATCTGAGAGATGAACCAGTTGGTACAACCATTATGTTAGGAGATCACAGGGACAGGCTCTATGTTTTGATAGGGAACATTGTACGTCGAGGAGCGGGTGGATGCATTTCAGAGCCAGAGGATGAGGTGAGAGTTGTGCCTGATGAGGAGAGTGATTCTCACGAGGAATGGAAGGAGACTCATCTAGTCCAGTGATGGTGTTTATGAGCAGGTGTATGAGGCTTAGGTTGAGTCTCATGCTTTAGAGTTCTAGTATTGTGTTGAGCACTTGTATCCGAGAGATATTCTGGAGTAGGATGGAGTTGTTTCAGAAGTCAGAGATGGATATGGTGCCGTGGAAATTCCTCGTTGGGAGGGAGTGTTAAAAAAATATAACTCTGAAGGTCCTCACTCATATTTTTGGTGTGGGTTCATTGAGGAGGACTTAGACTTTGTCCTTTGTATATTTATGTATTAAGTGAATTTTATATAAATAAAGTAATGTTTTGTACTTTATAGAATGAGTATCACTTAAGTGATTATTTAATAATTAAAGTGAATTAATTATTAAAAGTGATTGCATTAAATGATGGCCCTTGATTTTGTAAATGAATCTCAACCCTATATTAGGTGGTTAAGATAAGTAGTTAAAAATTTAAAGTATCAAACAAATAGAGAGAGGACAAATGAGACACACCATTAATGAGAGAGAGGAATAAGAGAAGTGAAGAGAGAGAACATATACCCTAGAAGTAGTCGCACGATTCCCAAGGAGAGGAGCAACATCACATTTCCAAAGAAATCCTGCAGACCGTATAGCAGTACCTAAGAATTAAATGCAGTCACACACGTGGGCACGATTCTGAAGAAAGTGACAACAAAATTGATTGCAGACTGTACAAACCATACACCATTAATTGCAGGCACGTGTGGGCACATTTCCTGAGGAAGATCGTACATTAGACAGATACATGTTGTACAACACATGTGGGGGAAGTACAATAGGCCATACAACTGTTATTTGACACAAAAAAGAGGTATTTGTTTATTGCTCCAGTTTGGTGAAATTTTGTTAGTGAGGGTTGAAGAAATTATTTCTTGTGTTGATGGAAAATTTTTGAGTACTCTTCATACCAAAATTTTATTCTTCTAGGTTTTTCCTTGGAGTTGGGGTTTTTCCCGGTATTTTGACAAAAAATATCTATTTTTCATGTGTTTGATGGATACTTCAGTTTTCTAGAAGATCTTGAAGTGGTGGTTTTTATTTTAAATTTATGACTAAAATTTTAATAAACTCTAGATATTCAAGTGTTTGATAGAATGCGTGAATGGAAGTTTTCATATTAACGTTAAGTTATTTTCTTCATCCTCCCCCCTACGCTTGACCACAAATACTTTATTGGCATAAGGATGAGTAGTACATTTTGAAGGTATCAGTGTTCACATTTGAAAATGATCAGTTGCAGTAGATCTGGTGCAATATAACCCCCTTGGGTTCACATCCAGTCTAGATTCCCACTCTTGTGGGCCTCTTTAGTTTCACAACAATTTTGCTTCTTCGACACTAGTTATAACCATTCCAGGTTCATGTAGTCTCATGGTTTGAGACCACCCTCATCCATGACTTCAACAGTTTATGAGAAGACCCTTTAGTCTCTTCATTATGTATCCTCTCTGGCACCATTTCCATGAGTATGTGAATGACCTCCTCATTTGTATAAAAAAACACCACCTTGGAAAACCTCCCCCTTGGGAAGGTCACTCTTGTCCACCTAGTTTGAAGAATCAACAAGGAAAAACACCAGAAATGATGATGCATTATGGGATTTACAGTACCATCCAAACCTCATACATCAAGGGGCATTTATTATCATGAAAAACTCACACACCTGTGGCAATTTCATGATTCACACGGCATAGCACTGTCAACATACATTATGCACATAACCAAGGACACATTCACAAGAATTAAAGAGAATAATAAGCCCAATATAACTAAAAACTGAAAACAACACTAGTTATTAGTGCTGGAGTGTGAGATGTCAAAACAACATCTGCGTTGAAATGAAAAATATCCTTAAATACCCGCACTTCTAACAGAAACAATGGGATTTCACCCATAAATGACACATTGATGGCTCATGAAAGCTCCACTTACTCATTTGAATTCAAAATTGGTTTCTCACACACTTGGTTGCCTCAAATGGCCTCTTTGTGTACTTGGGGGCCCAAACCATGAATGGGTTCACATTGTGTTCTTGTCATTCCTTGGCCTCTTCTTGGCCTCGATTCTCATAAACTTTGAAGGATTTTTACAAACCACCCCCAAAAGTTCGATTCTCATGAAATTTGGAGGGGTTCTTTAAAGACCCCCCTAAAGATATTTTTCAAGGCGGTTTAAAAAAAACCCTCTAAAAGTCTTGAGAATTGAACTTTTGGCAATGGTTTGTAAAAATCCTTTTCCAAATTTTAAATTATCATGATGTTTAAAGGGAGTTTTAGAAATACCACCCCTAAATATATGTTTCAAGGTGGTTTTCTAAAACCCCACTAGAAGTCAAAAGAATTTTAATTTTGGAGGTGGTGTTTTAAAGACCATTACCAAAAGTTAAATTCTCATGACTTCTTTTTTTTCGGGGCGGGTAGAAGGACTGCCCTTAAATATGTTTTTCAAGTATGTTCTCTATATCGATCCTCTCGAAGAGTACTGCAATTTACCACTGATTAACCTATAATTTACCCCTAATTAACCTCATAATTGACTCATAATTACCATAGTTAACCACTAATAACACGTAAATGACCCCTACTTCACCACTAATTACCCTAAATAATCCATTCATACCACTAATTAACCCTTTATAACCTCTAAATGGTCCCTACTTTTTTAGAAGGAAAACCTCATGGAGAAACCCAAGTGATGCTTCTAAACATTCATAGTTGGCATATTCCCTAGTAATCCCATTGATGTAGACTAGTGTGCCTCACACACAAGGATTCAAAATGGGCACATGCCACCTTAAACCTAACTAAATTCCAAACATCATGAGAAACCTTGGTTTAGCCAAGCCCTTGGGATTAAATGGCCCCTATTTACCCATAATTAACCCATAATTACCCCTAGTTAACCCATACTTGACCCCTAATTGACCCCTTATTAACCCATAATTACCACAACTCATTACCTAATAATTACCACTAAATGACCCTTAATTACTCGTAATTGACCACAAATTATCCTTAAATGATCACTAATCAAATCGTAATTTTTTCAATTGTGGTTCACCTACCCCTCAATGGGTATTTCTACGTCCATGTGAACAAGTCATAGGGGGGCCACCAGAAGGGGCCTCACCCAATTCGCTTTGATCATAGAGCTAACCCGATGGGGACATCAAGTGAGGCCCTTATAGAACAATGTATAGACACCGGGGGATTTGACCCCAAGACCTTCTTCTCACAACTTGCAACACTCCACCACTTGAGCTAGCCTACCGGGATTAATTAACCCTTAATTACCCATAAACGACCCATAACTCTAGGTGGGGCCCAAGTCCATCACATAGGCCGTATAGAGAGAATTTTTTGGCTTGTGAGTGGGATATGATGGCCATTTTTAGGATTTATAACACCATGATTTTTTTTACTACTAGGGCATGGTTTGGGATTAAACCCTATGGCCTAACTTCGTATAGTTTCCTCTAGGTCTCATGGGTCATGTGTAGTGCCCCAAACAACCACACATGCCCTACACAGGAAATATTTAGCATATGAGTGAGATGTTAGATTTTTATCATTTAATAAATATGATCTAGGATCTTATCTGAGAGAATAACATGCACAGTAAAAATCACAAGAGACAAGAGACACAAAGAGTTTTCCTTGAGGAAACCATAAATGAGAAAACCCCGCAACTTCCTCAGAGATAAAATCAGCACCAATGGCAAAAGTGAAACCCATAAACACAAAGATGATCTCCTACAGCTAATCTCTCTCGCACTTGTGCGAGCTCCTTCTCTCTCACTCATGCGCTACAGTTGACTGTGTGTGTCTCAAATAGAGAGGCTCACTCTCTATTTATACTAGTTTCCGACTTGACAATTACTTACTAGGTCCGACTTCTCTAGGAGAGTCTAATAACCCTAGCACCCAGAAACTGTGGGGACTATTGCCCCGATTTACAAAGGACGGTTAACCTCTATGACTTTACATGACTTGATTACATTAATGATTCTCCCGATAGGAACATCAGGGTACAAAGAAATATAATATATAAAATATACAAGTGAGTACATTCCGAAGTTACAAATACATCAACACTCCCTCTTAACTAGGAAGGTATTCTCTTGACACAATTCATCAGCACAAGTCTTCATCACTGGATGATTCATCAAAGCTGGATCATGACTGGATCACCATCATCATCATTGCTCTCGCTATCTTGAGAAAATGGTGCTATCTCTCAATTCTACTCATCATAGGAAGTTCTACAGAGCCAACCCTTTTTCATGCTGGTTGTAGGCCTAGCATCCATGTAGGTGTTCATCTTCTTCAACGCTTATATTCGACCATGAGAGGCCCAACCTACCACCATGTTGGAAAGGCCCGCCCAACACTTATATCTGACCATGGGACACCCATCCTTCCACCATGTAAGAAAGGCCTAGCATTCACATCCGACCATGGGGGGAACACATCCCGCATCCATGTCAGAAAGGCTCAGCACTCACATCTAACCATGGGGGGAACACATCCCACATCCATGTCAGAAGGGCTCTACACACACATCTGACCATGGGGGGAACACATCCCACATCCATGTCATAAAGGATTGGCACTCACATCTGACCATGGGGGGAACACATCCCGCATCCATGCCAAAAAGGATCAGCACTCACATATGACCATGGGGGGAACACATCACACATCCATGTTAGAAGGGCTCAGCACTCACATATGACCATGGGGGGAACACATCCCACATCCATGTCAGAAAGTCTTAGCACTCACATCTGACCATGGGGGGAACACATCCTGCATCCATGTTAGAAGGGATCTGCACTTACATCTGACCATGGGAGGAACACATCCTGCCACCATGTTAGAAGGGATCTGCACTTACATCTAACCATGGAAGGAACACATCCTACCACCAAGAAGGGATATGCACTTACATCTGACCATGGGAGGAACACATCCTACCACCATGTCAAAAGGGCTCTGCATTTACATATGACCATGGGAGGAACACATCCTGCCACAATGTCAGAAGGGCTCTTGGACTCATCACTTCCCCTTGGAAGGAACCTCAATCTAGAGAACACCAAGCTTCTCTTTTGAAGCATTCAAACTTCACTCTGGCAATTTCTAGCATAGAATCACATCAGGGCTGATTACATCCAAGGATAACCTATGAGATTCACCAAGACTAATTACATTCAAGGACAACCTACAGGATTGTTTACGTCTAAGAAACCTATGAGCTTCGCCAGGATTTTATGCTATACAACCTATCTCACCATCTATGCTAAAACTCCCTCTTTCAAGAGATCTTAGTCTGGATCGCATACTGGAGCTTCACTGCTCCTCTCTCGGTTGTTCTCAGCATCATGCAGGACTCCTTCCTACTAAACCAAGAGATCACACCTAATATCATACTGAAGCAGCACCTCGAAGTGCTCTTCCTATCAATGGCACTGCTTGCCCAATCCAAATCCACATAACCCTCCAGGTTAATATTCTGATTCGTATCATACTTGATCCCATAATCAACTGTACCTTTTAGGTACCTCAGAATATGCTTTGCAGCAATCAGGTGAACATGTCTCGGATTTGTCATGAACTGGTTCAATGTGTTCACAGCAAAGCAAATATATGGTCTCGTATTCATCAGGTACATCAAGGACCCAATCATATGATGATACATTGTAGCATCAACCAATTCTGATGAAGCATCACTCAATAGCTTCAGGCTCGATGCCATAGGTGTGGTTATGGCCTTGCAGTCGAGTCATCCTGAACCTCTTCAGGATCTCTGCTGCATACTTCCCTTGTCCTAGGGATATTCCATCTACATTCTGCCACACCTCCATGCCTAGAAAGTAGTGCATCATATCCAAGTCCTTCATCTCGAACTCGACAGCATGTCTCCTTCTTGCAACTTTAATGAGTTCCTCTTTTATGTCAGGAACAATTGAGTTGCTCTTTTATGTCAAGAACAATTCATCGACATATAGCAGAAGCATCACTGGTCTTCCGCCTTCAACCTTCAAGTAAAGGTTGTAATCCACTTTACTCTCAGTAAATCCTAGAGCCATCAGTAAGCTGTCCATCCTGTCGTACCATGTCGAATCTCAGGATCTTCTACAGTCACTCCCTCTGAATTGGAGCATCACTCTCCCTCTACCTTTCGTAGTCTATGTATTGAAACATTTTGTACTGGAGTGCCAAGTAGCGTCCTCTGCTACTAATATTCTATGTATCCATCTAGGGTAACTGGATACCAAGATCCTCTATCTTGAAACTTTTCAAAAAAAATTCTTGCACCCATCTGTGAGCTTGTCATCCTCTATAGGCTTTCATCTTCAACCTTATAGCAAAGGTTAAGATCTTCATTACTCTAGGTGATCTCCAAGCTCCTCATTTATGTGTTGTCCCATGGGTGTCTTCTAACCTCGTACAAGGCCTTCTTTAATTTGCACACATGAGTCTTCCTGTCATGTGTCTTAGCTTCCAGTGGTTTCAAATGTCTCTTCGTAGTCTATGCCTTCTTTCTGTGAGTGCCTCATGCTGCAAATCATGCCTTGTATCCCACGATGTTATCGTCTACTGCATGCTGGATCTTGCAAATCCATATGGAAGATACTATGGAATTCCCTTCAGGTCTCGATACCGCATCCTAGACATCATTCTTCTTGAATTGGTACTCTCCTTCCCTTTCTTCTTGACTACTTCTTCATAGCTGGAAGGATCTACATCAATGATGTTACTCAATAGTGTCTGAGGCCTCTTGAAGTATCATCATATTGTTCTTCATTTTGGTTTATTTATTGAATTGTCGTCACTTGTTCTTCGGAACAAGTCTCATCCTTCTTTTCTTGTAAGCGATTGTACGCAATCTTTCCTACAATTCAAATGCACCAGCTGTATGGTTAGAAAAATTTTATAAGGCATATTCATAATGGAAAATTCTTATGCATAATGATATAATCATGCAACTATTTTAGCCAATACAACATTCATCCATATCTCATGGAAACTTTCTAGATGCCTTCCATCTCTACCATAACATCATTGAGATTGTGCACTAATCCAATATATCAGCAACGAGATTTCATTCTAGATAAGTAGCAATGGAGATTTGTATAGCACCATGAGCTACTTACCCATCACATGCATATTAGTATTATACTATCATTAATGAAAAACAATCTATCATGCATAACACATCAACTGAATATAAATAAATGCATAACAAAAGAATATCATGAAATGACAATTGAATACTTATCTTTATTTGTTTTGTGGGTAGACTCCTTCTTTCAGCTTTATCATCTTCTTCATTCATAATAGCACCATTTCTTATCCAAATGCTAAGATGGATAAAAGGTTATTCAAGAATTGAGTTCATCATATTCCTCATCGCTTGAGGGATCTTCTTTGAATCGTGAGAGCTTGATCTTTAGTTGCTCCCATCTTCTCTTCTCTTATTATGAGTTGAGATTCTTCTTGTGTACACTCTTTCCAGAGCCTGTTGAAGGTAATCACCTCCTTCTAGTACACATTCCTCGAATGAATGAATCTTATGATCCTTGGAGGCCATTCAAGGTGGTTATAACAATATCTATTCTTCTTTGATTGCTTTTTCATAGCATCAAACACTTCCTTTTGGTGTCTTCATGAGGGATGAGATGATCTTTAATAGAATCTACAATGATTCTCTTGGATCTAGCCTTAGCCTCATCTCCCTCTGGTTCTTATAAATTATGTACCGAAATACTGATCCAAGTCAATTATTTCAAGGATCACGGAGTTCCTATACTTCTTTTGATTTATATAATTCCCTTCAAAATAGCTCGGTAAAGGAATCAAACATCTCTTTAGGTGTCTTTAGGGAAGACGCTTGTGGTATAAGGTGATTCTCTTGGCCTTGACCAGGTTCTTCTTGTGTAAGGCTTTTAGCCTCATCTCCCTATGGAACTGGAACCTCTCCACTTATGTAGGTGTCCAATTCATTTTTTTCAAGAACCAGTGAAATCCTATACTTCCATGCTCAGAAGTTTTCAGCTTCACCAAGCTTTTCATAAAGTTGGTGTGATAGGTCAATTTGAAATGAGAACCTCAAATGTAAATAGCAAAAGATTAGATCTTACCGATTTGAGGTGTCCGTCTTGGTTTCGGATATGGATGATTTAAGGTTTTTCAGTGAAACCGAAATTTTCAAAACTTGGAATCTTTCAGATCTGATTGGATATAAATATGCGCCTTCTGAAGGCGATTTGAGCAGCATACTCATTTTCCCAAAACTGTGATTAGAACTGCAAAATATTGGATTCCCTAGTTTACTTCAATTTCTTGATCGTGTTTCTACAATATATCCAAAAGTACTGCTCCTCTATGTCTAAAACTTTGCATTGAGGTAGCCTCTTCTATCCTCTTTCCAACACCGTAGGTTTGAGTAGAATTGGTTTCACCAATTGGGACTTATGAGATTTTTCCCAAGGTGACTTATTTCAGGATTGATCAGCATAGCGAACTTATATGGACTTCCACGTGTCACTGTTTGACCTTCAGGATCTGAAACTTTTACCACAGAAAGTACAATCTATGCCCTATATGGAGCATCTTGATAAATTTCATTCGAAACTTTGTAGCCTGAGATATAGCAATTTTCCCTAGGTGTCTTGTTTAGGGATGAATCCAAGGAGAGGATGGAACCCTGATTTGGAGGAATCATATCTCCCATAGCGAATTTGAGGCTGAAACTTTTACACAAGGTAAATCAGGGATTTATCTTCATCATGTAAAAGTTTCACCTCTTGATCCTTATCCAATCTCGAGATATATCAAATGCACCAAAATGACTAGTTTTAGTCTTTTAGGGTTTTCTAGTCGAGGGTCAAATTAGGGTTTGACTTTCCCGAAGTTTTACCCATCCAAAAATTTCGATCTTGGTCTCTAAATTTATATTTTGAGAAGGAGAGAAATCCTATGCTGGGCTCACTAAAAAATTCCTCTTTTGTGAAAATCCCTAATTTCCTGCAGTAGTGACAAGTCAAAAACTAAAAATGCCCGAAATCAAATTCTGCTTCGACAGAAAGATGCGGCCTTCAATAGAGAGTTAGCCTAGCCTCCTTTTGTTGATGATCTATGGAGAGAGACCCAAAAAGTAAGAAGCCCTAGCTTCTGCAACTGCACAGTGTCTTCTTCATAGGTTAACTCTGATACCATGTTAGATTTTTATCATTTAATTAATATGATCTAGGATTTTATCTGAGAGAATAACATGCACATCAATAATCACAAGAGACAAGAGACACAAAGACTTTTCCTTGGGGAAACCATAAATAATAAAACCCCGTAACTTCCTCAGAGATAGACTGATCACCAATGGCAAAAGTAAAACCCAAAAACACAAAGATGATCTCCGACACCTGATCTCTCTCGCACTTGTGCGAGCTCCTTCTCTCTCACTCATGCGCTACAATTGACTGAGTGTGTGTCTCAAATAGAGAGGCTCACTCTCTATTTATACTAGTTTTCGACTTGATAATTACTTACTAAGCCGAATTCTCTAGGAGAGTCTAATAACCCTAGTACCCTGAAACTATGGGGACTATTGCCTCGGCTTACAAAGGAGGGTTAACCTTTATGACTTTACATGACTTGATTACATTAATGATTCTCCCGATAGGAACATCGGGGTACATATAAAATATACAAGTGAATACATTCCAAAGTTACAAATACATCAAAAGTTAGGAAATATTTAACATATGAGTGAGATACATTCATCATTTTGATAATTAACATACCAAGTATGGTTCTTTATGCCCATGCCATGGTCTAGGGATAAAAGGAAAGGAACTAGTCCATATCATATATTTCTATGGGGCTCGCATTCTATGCTTTGTCACTTTAGGCATGACACATGCCCATAATACATAATCTTTGGCCTCTAGGTTTTATATTATAGTGATACAAGGTTTGAAAGGCACAATATGTTTCTTCAGGATAAGGGCATAGTTTGGTGCAAAAACCTAGGTTCTAAATCCATGGAATCTATCTCTAAGCCCTACATGCCATGTGTGGGTACTTAAGCCACAACATAGGTCATGCATAGGCAATTCTTGGCATGTGAGTAAGATGTGGTGTCACATTTGAAGGCTTAGTACAGCAAGGATGGTCCTTGAGACCCAAGTCATGGTCCATGGTGAGGATTCATAATTTTAGTCCATAACATGTGGTTTTCGGGTTCTATATAAGCCATCCATGAGGCCCTAGCCCATGTTTTCCCTATGACATGGATATGGTGACCATTTTTAGGTTTGTTGCATCATGGGTGCTTCTTGTTCACTAATCCATGGTTTGATACCAAAACCCATGTTGTTGGGATAAAAAAATTATCTATGGGGCTCATGGGCTTTGCATAGTAACCTACATCATTGCATAGGGCCTGTGTAGGGAATCTTTATCCTACATGTGATATGTCCACCACATTCAGTAGGGGCACACTAGGGATGTATATTGAGTACCATTCCATGGTATACAAAAAAATATAAGACCTTATGTTGTCATGGTCCATGTGTAGGGCCCTACTCATGATTACTTTACCTTGCAAGTGAGATATGGTATCCATTTCAATATTTGTAACATTGATCGTGATGGTTCTTGTGACCTATACCATAGCTTGTGAACAAAATTTAGTCTCTAATTCCATATTAATTTTCTATGGATTTGATGGTCCATGCATGTTAACCTAGACTACCACATAAGAACTATGTATGTAATCTCTAGCCTACATGTAACATTAATTCCCTTTGTGGGTCACGAGTGATGCATTGTAAAGCCTTAAGACATCACATAATATCCATAGAGGGAATATTCGCTTATGGGGTCATGGACGATTACAATGCCCTTGAACATCACATAGCATGCATCCTACATAGTTAATCTCTAGTCTAGATGTGTAAAGATATGGTCATCATTTTGAGAACTTGCGCATAGGGGATGGTTCATGATGAATGACTTAAATTATAGTCATAACTATGGTCTTATGCTGAAACATTTGCTTCTAATGCTCATGGTACACATGTGGGGCCCCAAATTATCACCACAAGCCCCTCATAGGGAATATTTTGCATGTAAGTTGGATATGTTCATGGCAATTTTGAGGTTTATAACAACATGGATGTTTCCTGATACCCAAGTAAAGGTTTCATGAGCCATAATGTGTGGGGTCCTTAGCTAATACATAGTCCTTATAAATGGGAAATTTGTTCATAACAACCATCCTAAGTTTTACAAATCTTGATATGGCCACCACATTCCTCTTGCATGTCAAAAATTTCCTGTTTAGGGCTTATTTGATAGCTAAGGCCCTAAAGATTTCCATGATCCATGGAAGAAATATTAGTGTAAGACTTTGTATTTTGGAATTGAACCATTGAATGAGCAATGAGAACAACACTTAGCATCCCAAAGCTTTAAATGAGTACCATATCCCTCTAACATGCCAATTATGGTCGCTTAGGCCCCACACATGACCCATGAGCTTCAAGGACAAATGTTTTGGACAAACAGACTATATATTGGCACCAAAACATGTCTTAGGCATTAAAACTATCCTCTAATGTGGAAAACCTCAAAATCACCACCATAATGCACTCGTGGGGTGAGATTTCACCAACAATTTTTAAGAAATACTAGAATATCTATAACTAAACAATAGTACAAAATGAGAGATAAATGACCAGGTGACCAAAAAAATTGGTCACCACAGTTTTTTCAAGGGGTAATTGACCAAACTTGAATAAGCCAACTAAAAATGACCAAGATAAATAACCAATTTGGTCTCCAAATAAAATATGACCAGATAACAAGTTACTAAACTAAAAATGACCACATAATACTAACATTAAGAATATGAATTGGTCATTTATTTGTTCATTTTTAGTTGTGTCACTTTGACAATGAAAAATTACAATTTTGACGATATTGAATTTGTACAATTTACTAATTTTTAACATTGTAGATGGATTTAGAGACCCCCATGGATTCAGAGACCCCCAAGGGGGATATCTAAATCCATATGTAGTGTTAAGATTTAGTAAATTCTATAAATTGTAGATGGATTGGGAGACATGAGTGATATATTGTGTCACTTGATGCTAATGGTAAAAAATTGTAATTCTGACAATGAATTACATTTTTTTACCACTACCATCGAGTGACACAATTTACATGTTTTCGAAGTGTCGAAAAATGATAGAAGAGGCAAATCTAGTGGTTTTTTTTTTAAATCATTCAGTTTGCACAATCATGGCTATGGAGATATCCTTATCAAGTCTCTCTCTTGTTTCTCCATTTACGCTTATGTATGACCCCTTCGACATACTTTCTAAGTTGTTTCTTTTACATCATCGTGATAGTCTAGTTAGTGCCATGTCTCTGAGATTAGTCGTTTCTCGTTAAAAGCATCATCATGTCTTGAATTTTATACCATTGTGTTCAACTTATTGCACTTACCCTATTCATATTTCATTTGGCCAAAAAATTCATTGTTTGACTCTCTCAACACTCATTTGAAGTTTCAGTAACTAAGAGTCTTTTGCAACTCATTAGTTGAAATCTGTATATTTTGTCCCTCCTGGTTAATTTGTCGATCTTGTCTATGGATTCCAACTCATCACGCCTATGTCTAGAATGTTAGAAATACCACCTTGGTGTTCCCGTGGAGAATAAAAGGCCTATATCTTTCATTTAAAAAAAATAAAAATCCCTCCCTTTTATATTAGAACTCCCATCTTTATAATTCACCCCTTTTAAAATTCGATTCCCCAAATAATATGATTTTAAATCTTTTCTACTCCACTTTTATGATTATAACTTTATAAATATACAACAATCTGTTTCCCCAAGTTAATTAAAAGGGGTCCCTTTTAATTAACCCTCTATCCCTTTTACCGATTCTACATGTTGGCCTCCCCCATCAACATGAACTTCAAAAGAAGAAGTGGTGACTCCTCCTAACAAATAGACAACTTCCACCTCCACCTCCAGTTATGGACAAGCTTCCTTGGTGCACATACATATTTTTAATGATTTATTTGAAGGCGTGGACACCACAACAACACTGGATAGGGAAATAAAAGTGGCAACCACATTGATGTATAGAACCATCATGCCCAACTACTAACTAGATATCCACACACATTTGTTATGGAAATTTTCAGTTGCAACTCTCTCTCTCTCTCTCTCTCTCTCTCTCTCTCTATATATATATATATATATATATATATATATGAAATATATATAATATAAGTTATATGTGTGTTATAATATGTGCAAATTAATTGAATATCAAGTTTATGGACAAGGTAGCGCTCTGCTAGGGTTTGTTAGATAGGGTTTTTGCACTCGTTTTGCTTAGGGATAGGCCCTAAGAAGCTTGCTAATGGATCCTCCTGATCCTGATCCTGACAGAAGTCGCATCCGTCTTGAGGAATGTTTCAGGAATATGGTGGCTTCACATCCTCTGCCAATTAAATCCACCGTCTCTGACTCTTGTTTCGTCAAGGGAACTGAAATCCTTTATGTTAAGCTATCTTCAACTGCCTCCAAACGTAAAGTAGTTACACTCTCTGAAGAAAGTACTAGTCGACATCTTTACGAGGCTCTGGTCATCTCTTCAGGCGATGCGGACTTGGTTAAGCAAGAACTAGAGGCCGCTCATTCAAGGATAAGTGTAGCATTTTTTTTGTGGAAAAATATATTTTTTCTTCCTCTTTGAAAAAAAAGAAGATCAAGATATCATATTCGGAAATGGGCCTTACTTCATGGGACCTAGGGTTATGTATCTAAATAAATGAGATATGTCCTTTGACCCTGAGAAATATATCCCTACTGCAGTCCCAGTTTGGGTGAAACTCCCCCATCTTCCACTGCACTGTTGGAACGATGAAGACCTTCGAGCAATTGGAAACACATTGGGGAAATATATAGACAAATCAAAGCCCAAACTCGTTATGTTTTCCTGTGCTAGGATATGTGTATAAGTTGACTTGGAGAAAGGTATTCTAGAGGCCATCAATCTCTCTATGGAAGGATGGAATCATATGCAGATTGTTGACTATGAGTAAATACCCTTCAATTTCAAAGTGTGTCATGAATACAGACACTTTGCAAAAAAATTCCCAAAAAAAACACAGAACAAAATTGAAGAAAACCCAGGAGGAGGATGGAAAGAGATCAATAGGAAGAAATGCAACAAAGCCACCCCCCACCAAGCACACTCTCTGGCTAAATGTTAAATAAATGTAACTGCGAAAGATATTCTATTTTGTATTATTATTGTTATTAACCCTTCCGGAGATGTTGTTCCTCCAATTAGGGATGTCATTGATGGAATTGGTCATGTAAAGTCTTGAGGTAAAACCTCCGTTGTAAGTCGGGTCAATAGTACCCACAAAAGTATTATTAAAATGTATTTTTGAGTCTTCCAAGGAAATTCGGCCCTGGAAGCAAGGAGAAGTCAGACCATTTGGGTTATTAGGCCTCTCAGCTAATTAGTATAAATAGGAGAGGCACTTCCTTCATTTGGACAAGTAGAACACTCAAGCAGTTGCGCTAGAGAGAGAAGGAGCAACATATTCATTGTAATTTGGGAGATATGATTCCTCCAAATCAGGGTTCCAACCTCCTCCAGAATCTAGTCTCAAACAAGAGACCTAGGGAGGATTGTTATATCTTGGGTTGGGAAGGTCCAAATCATATTTTGAAATATGTTACACATACGGCACGTACTTTAATTTATGTGGTCTGAGTTTAAGACCTCGAAGGTGAAACAATAACACATGGAAGTACGTACAAGTTCGATATGCTGAACAATACTCAAACAAGTCACCTTGGGAAAATTCACATAAATCCCACTTGGTGAATCCAATTATGATCTAGCCTATGGGGTTGGAAAGAAGATAGATTGGGATATGTGATGACAAACTCTCAGACCTAGAGGAGAAGACATTTTAGAGATACAACATAAACAATATCATACAATTATGTAGAAGAAATTGGAGAAAACCAGGGCTTCATATTCCGGGCACTTCCCTCCACTGATCAGTTGAAAAATGAGGACTATCAAACTCGCCTTAGAAGGGTGCATATGCCTATGGAAGAAGTTTCTCATTATGTTAATCTTTAATTTTTGACCTAACACTGCTGCCAGGGAAAACTAAGGCATCAGATATTTTGTAGTTATGTCCACGGTCTTGGGAAAATGAGTATGTTGCTCGACTTTCCTTGAATAGGCTCATATTTCTATCCAATCGGATATGAAATATAGCTAAGTTGAAAAATTAGGAATTCTTTGTAAAACCCTAGGTCTACGAGAAGCAATATTCCATAAAATCTTTCAGGCAAGCATCAAGTTGAAGCAGTCTCATTGGTAAGTTCTATCTTCCCTATTTCCCTTTGAGGTTCTCAATTTTATCACAATGACAAATAGTACCAAGATTGGGGACAAGCTTGAAGGATCCAAGAAATCTTGAGCATGTAAGTATAGAGTGCTTCTCATACTTGAAGAAGCATGACATGGAGAAGAAGTTGCAAATACAAAGGGGGATGAAGAGAAAGCACAAGAAGGACTTAGTCAAATCCAAGAGGATTATTTTCGTCTCCATTGGATCTCACATCTATCATCCTTGAAGAATACAAAGGATACATTTGATGCAGTGGATAGCTTGTACGAAGGAAAGAACATCAATAAGAAGATGATATTGAGAAGGAAACTCGAGGATGTAAATATGCAAATGTCAGAAAGAATTAAATCTTACTTTCCAAGAATATCTCATATCAAGGAGAAACTAGAAGCCATTGGAGACAATGTCTAAGAAGCAAAAGCAGAGATTACAACCTTGAATGGTCTCCCAAGATCATGGGATTCATTCATTCAAGGAATATCTGCAAGAATGAAGTTGATCTCTTTCAACATACTATGGGAAGAACGCACACAAGAATAAGCTCAGCTCATAACAAGTGAAGATGGGAGCAACTGTAGATCAAGATCTCACAGTTCACTCTAGAAAAAATCATAGAAAGAAGGCAGACCTTCATCACAATAGAAGACAAAAGGAATCCTTACAACATTCTATACTACACTTGTGATGAGAAGGGACACTACTCCAGAGATTGTCCCAGAAATAGAGGCTCCTTCGACAAGAAGTCAAACAAGAAAATACATCATTCACACTATTGAAGATGATGAACCAACTAATAAAAGATTTAAAGAAGAAAAGGAAGATTCCTCAAGTGACGAGGATTATAAATTCTACTGTCGAAAAAAAAGATCATACTCTTATCCATTACTATTTGGATAAGAAGGAATGCAGTTAGTGACACTTAGAACCAGTACACAAGTTCCCAGAATCAGATGAGGAAGCAGAAGGCTCTAGTTATTCTTGCAAGGACATAAGGATCAAGAAGGATTCCACCCACCAAACAAACAAAGACAGGTTCCTAGAATCAAATGATATAGTGGAAGGCTCCAGTGCATAAGGATAAACAAGGAGTTCACCCACCAAACAAACAAAGATAGGTTCCCAAAATCAGATGATGAAGTAGAAGGCTCCAGTTATTCTTACAAGAAGGAGTCCACCCACCAAACAAATAAATATAAGTATTTGAATTTCCATTTCCTATATATCTAGTTGCTTAAATGACATTGTTTAGTTTTGTACATATCTATGTTCAAGGAAATGTATTATGCATGATAGAATTTTTGCATTAATGAACAATATACTACTAATATGCATGTGATGGGTAAGTGGCCTATGGTGCTGTACAACATTCGATTGCTACTTATCTAGAATCAAACCTCTTTTCTGACATATTAGTATTAGTGCACAATCTCAATAATTTTATGGTAGAGATGGAAGGCATCTAGAAAGATTCTGTATTTATATGCAATATGGATGAATGTTGTATTGGCTAAAATAGTTGCATGATTATATCTTTATGCATAAGAATTTGTCATTATGAGTCTTATGAAATTTTTCTAACCATGCTACCGATGTATTTGACATGTAGGAAAGATCGTGTATAATCACCTACAAGATAAGAAGGATGAGACTTGTTCGAAAGAACAAGTGACGACAGTTCAGTTAGAAGATACAATCAAATAAACATACATGAAGATGAACTTGAATCTCCCAAGGTCAAAGACACCATGGTGGAAGAAAGAGCTTCAAAAGAATATCAGAATCATGATATGGCCTATAGAGAGCAGTATATCCACCTTGAGATATGAAGACCACCTTGGGCACAAGAGATAATTCAAGATGAAGAAAAGTATGAAGAGACTTCCAACTAAAGTAAGAGGACTTGGATACACTCTAGTTATGTGGCATATTTAAGTGACATCATTGATGCATACCCTTCCAACTTTGAAGAAGTATCCAAGGAGAAATGGAAGAAGCTATGATTAAAGCGTACCAGTTGATCACGGGGAATGATGTATAGGATGTGGTTTCAAGACCTAAAGGGAAGTCCATAGTGTCTTCCATGTGGATCTATAAGATCAAGTATGCAGTAGATGACAACAACGAGGGGTACAAAGCAAGGTTCATGGTTTCTCTCAGAAATAGGGAGTAGAATATGGCATGACATAGTCCATTGACTAGACACACTTCTCCAGTGAAGTAGAAGTATATATTGAGCAGAGAACCACATGTGCACAAAAGGATTTGTACAAACTCAGAAGGAACCCATGGATAAGAACATCTAGTTACATGAGGAGCTTGAAAATCACCTAGAGTGATGAAGATATTAACCTTTGCTACAAGGTTGAATATGGAAGCCTATAGAGGATGATAAGCTCATAGATGGGTGCAAGAGGAACTTTTCAACAAAGTTTAAGATAGAGGATCTTGGTATCTAGTGACATGAGATGGATACATAGAATATTAGTAGCAAAGAATGTTGCTTGTCACTCTAGTACAGAATGTTTCGATACATAGAGTAAACATACCGAGGGAGGATGATGCTCCACTTCAGAGGGAGTGAATGTAGAATATCTATGAGTTTGACATGGTACGATAGGATGGACAACTTCCTGATGGAATTAGGCTTTACCTAGAGTAAAGTGGGTTCCAACCTTTACTTTAAGGTTGAATGCAGAAGACTGGGATATGTTGATGACCTAACATAAGAGGACAAACTCATTGTAGATGCAAAGAGGAAGTGCTGAAGAGAGAAAGAGCACCTTAGGATGATTGGGATCGAGTATGATATCATGGCTTAGCTGAAAGAGGTTGAGTACATTCAACATGTTCATCTTGTAGTGAAGCAGTATGGCTTCGCAAACTATTGGCAGGATTTCTGAGAAAGATGCAACCATTATATTTATTGTGACAACTAGAGTTGCATCAAGATAACATAGAACCCGATGCTTCATAAAGTGTGGGATATGGTGTAAAGAGGAGCTGTAAAGCTCCAGTATGTTCCTACAGAGGAACAAGTTCATGACATGTTGACTAAGCCTCTGTCTCATGTAAAGTTTGAACACTTTCGAGACAAGATTGGTGTAGTCCGAAAGGACCTCCATGGAAAGAGGGAGTGATGATAAGAGAATGAGATGGTAATGGTATCTAGTACAGTGAAGGATAGTCGAGTTTACCAGTATGTTGGATGTACAAGAAAAGAATGATGAACCCCAGTGGTCTAGTCATTCTATAAATATCTTAGTTGTATATTCATGGGTAGATACCAATATGGTTGGTGACATCACTAAGGGTGGATCCCAGTATTACTGGTCGTATCATTAAGGGTAGATCCCAACATGGTTGGTGGCATCCTCAGAAGGAATATCCCAGGAAGGTTGGTTGTATCTTCAAATAGGAATATCCCAATGAGATATGGCCCTATGGATGATAGTACTCTCATATGGAGAGTGGTCCGACATTCATTTGTGAACAAGACCTAGATTCAGTTGCAGACGATAGTTTCCTCTATGAGGATGGTTTCGTGGATAAGAACACTCTATTGTTGAGACTAGTCCTAGCCCTTACGGATTGAGGATGTACCGACAGACGATAGTACTCTCTTATGGAGAGTGATCCTACATTCATTTGTAGGATGGTATTGCAGACAAGAACACTCTCTTGTTGAGAGTAGTCCTAGCCCTTACCGGTTGAGGATGGTCCCACATACGATAGTACTCTCTTATGGAGAGTGATCCTGCATTCATTTGTAGGATGGTATTGCAGACAAGAACACTCTCTTGTTGAGAGTGGTCCTAGCTCTTATTGGCTAAGAATGTTCCTAGAGATGAGAGTACTCTCATATGTTGAGTGGTCCTCCATTCAGTTGTGGACGAGATCTAGATTTAGTTGCAGACGACAATATCCTCTTTGAGGATGGTCCTGCGGACAAGAACACTCTCTTGTTGAGAGTGGTCCTACAACTTACTAGGTGAGGATGGTCCCGCGGACTATAGTACTCTCATATGTTGAGTGGTCCTGCATTCAGTTGCAGACGCGATCTGCATTCAGTTTTAGACAACAGTATCCTATTTGAGGATGGTCTTGCGGATAAGAACACTCTCTTGTTGAGAGTGGTCCTAGCACTTACCAGATGAGGACGGTCCTGCAAAATATAGCACTCTCTTATGGAGAGTGGTCCTGCATTCACTTGCAAATGAGTTCCTGCATTCAATTGTAGATGATGATGTTCCAACATTTAATTATGATGTGGGTGATTTAGCTCAGTATTTATATACTGATAGTGAAGGTGATGCTCGAGATGATGGCATATTTGATGATGCTCGATATGATGCCAGATATGATGTTGCTCCAGATGATGCTAGAGATGATGATGCTCGAGATGGTTCCAGATATGATGATGCTCGAGATGATGCCAAGGATAAGGATGCACGAGATGATGCCAGAGATGATGTTGATCGAGATGATGGCAGAGATGATGATGATGCTCAAGATGATGGTAGAGATGATCGAGATGATGCTCTAAATGATGATGCTAGAGATGATACAAGATATCTATGATGATGATGTTGGTGTAGTTGCGAAAAAATCCTATGACATATAGATTCACCAGTCATTTGTACATATGTATTGTGGTGTTATAGAATACCTTCCTTGTTAAGAGGGAGTGATAAAGAAATGTAACTACAAAAGATATTCTATTTTGTATTATTATTGTTATTACCCCTTCCTAAGATGTTGTTCCCACGGTTAGGGATGCCATTGATGTAATTGGTCATGTAAAGTCTTGAGGTAAAACCTTTGTTGTAAGTTGGGTTAGTAGTACCCACAAAAGTATTATTAAAATGTATTTTTGAGTATTCCAAGGTAAGTTGGCCCTGGCAGCAAGGTGAATTCAACCCAGTTGGGTTATTAGGCCTCTTAACTAATTAGTATACATAGGAGAGGTGCTTCCCTCATTTGTACAAGCAGAACACTCAAGCAGTTGCGCTAGAGAGAGAAGGAGTAGTCCATCTGGAGAGAGGAAGTAGTCCATGAATATTCTTGGGGTCATATAAGTCTTATTCTTTGGGTATTACATTGTACTTGGTTGAATTCTATATCTAGGTTGCTGGGTTTTCTTCCCCATGAGGGTTTCCTAGGATAAATCTATGTGTTCTTTTGTGTGGTTGTGCTTCTCTTTATTTTAGTGATCCTTTTGTATATGGTTATGACGTTATGATGCTAATTTTTTTTAGATCTTGTATAACCCTTAAAAACTTAACACTAAAAAGAAAATCACAGGAAATAGGTTTCATGCCCTTGCAAACAAAGACAATGAATATGGCGATACTGAGGATGGAGAAAAATAACAAACCCTTGGCAATGACCCAGAACAATAAGAAGATATTCCAATAACTACTTAAGAATACCACCGTGACCAACCCCATCTAGCTCATACACACATTGAAGTAAGATTCGAGGCTTCAATTAACTTTGGAGTATCGGTCATGAGATTAAGGGAAAAGGCGCAAGCATAAGAAAATTTGGAAAGTAAAGATGAAGAAGTTGAACCACAAGCAAAAAAGGGAAGGAAACCCGGCAAGACCATTAGAGAAATGGAAGCATCCAGGGAAAAAGTGGCTGGGAAGCAATCTAGTTTAGACTTCCTGGTTGTAAATTCTCAACCAGCAAAGCAATCTTTGGGAGCTATTGAAGAAAAAAAGGATAAGATCCTCCATCCTCATAAGAAATAATGAAGCTTGTCTCCTAGAACTGTAGAGGGTTGGGAGGAAAGAAAAATCTAGAAGCCATTAAAAGGTTTAGTAGAACCGAAGAAAACACAATCCTTGCCATCCAAGAGACAAAAATGCAAGAGGGAGATTAGTTAAAACCAATGAACAAGAATTGGGCTAGAGGCGAAGGTAAATCGGTTAGTGCCTATGGAACTTAAGGGGGGCTTCTCACATGGTGGGATAAACAACGATACAATATGATCTCATCCTTAGAAAATTGGAACCGACTCTTCGTAGAGTTAGAAGATAAAGATAGTAAATAATTTTTTTGGATCGAGAACATTTATGGACCCAAGAATCAAGGAAGTAAGGAAGAGTTTTGGAATAATATGGAGGATCAAAGGCATGGGAAGATGCATCTTCCATGTATCATAGTAGGAGACTTCAATCTCACCATATCAATATAAGAAAGAAGAGGAGGCTCAAAAGTTTGATATCCATTCGACGAAAGACTAGAAGATAACCTTACATCACAAGGTCTAATTGATGTAAAGCCAAAAATAAGGAAATTCACCTAGAGCTACAAAAGGATTGGACTAGGGCACATAGCTGCAAGGCTTGATCGAATTCTGGTATGTTCTTCCTTACTTTGAAATCTGTTGATGCCTGAAAAAATCCCAGGTACCAGACAATAGGGATTCTCCCCGGTAAACAATCCCAATCAGATCATCCACCGTTTGGTGTGGTGAATCCGTCTGGTTCACGGTTCTGGTTACCATAGATTAAGTTCTTTAAACTTTTATTGGTTACGGCCTAGTCCACCGTTTATATGATTTTTGTTTAAAGAATGAACTGTAGATTGCTAAGCTAAATGCAGGTCTAATCTAGATATGAAACTAAACTATTCTATCTCGTCCTGAGAGCAAAATTAGAGTTCAAAGTAATATATTGTAAATGCTCATAAAGGTATAAAAGATAGACACACCAACACAATAATCACATTCACGCCATAAAGAATATGAGAGGTATATCTAATATAATTAAACCATTTATTACCCTATCAGCACAGACATTTATACAAACAACAAACATTCATGACCAAGGAAATAGATCCAGAAGGTTAGAACAATCTCACTGTATGATGTGTATAAGCAAGAATAAATAGTTCTACAATATGCATTCCACACATTCCGATTAAATATCTACGTAGGCCCTTTGTTCTAGCAAAATGATCCTTCTTATTAGCAAAGAGGTAGCTCTTTTACAAAATAGTCCAGAATTCTTTCACCAGGAAAAATCTCTTCTATGGTGTTTTTCACCCATGTTTTTACTATCTCTGATTGTCACCTATGAGATTCCCAAGTTTCTTATTATCCCACATGGATGAAAATAAACGGTTTTATAAAATAAATAAAAATTTATATGGCCTTTCCCTGCTGGAAATACACGCGGTCTATGCATTATCTTCTCACGCGCTTGTGTTGTATTTCGTTGGCTCAAGAACCAGTCACGTTGCAGGGCCTCCATGTGTGTTGTTTCTTGGTGATCAATCCCCTACTCCTGTGTCTGTTTCATGCTTCTTTATTTTCCTGCATCTTTGAATACCAGATCAGATCTTCATCTTTGATCTAAAACTTTCCCAAATCTGGGTCGTCCATCCGCTTGGTGAACAATAATACCTGTGATACATACAGAGAACATCATGAGAGATATATCTGATCTGGAAATAACAATAATTCACATTATCTCAATTTAATGAAATGCATTGATTATTAAACATGAAACAAATAATGACCAATGCCTTGTTACGCAACAATTCTACTTAGTTTAAGTTTTAGGAGGAAGATTTCTCAGTTTCCCCAATGATTCATGGTCACAACAAAACAAAGCTTGGATGGCTTAGCTCATTTCAAAGATGGATTGGGTTTGATTTGATCTGTTAGATCATGCAACCACGACAGTTCCTTTCCTCTTCCAAAATTCCGGAAAGCAGCAATCGAAAAGTCAATTTTCTAATTTATATGAAGTTCAAACTTTAACTTTCTGCTTTCGCCTTTTCTCTTCCTCCCTTCCGGAAATCGGAAATAGGAAAGAGGAATGTCAAGTTTTTTGAAGCTCATATTTAACCTTTTTTGCCTCTACCTTTCCGCTTCCGCACTTTTGGAAAGCGATAATCATAAAGCGGATTTTCTATTTTTTACTAAGTTTAAACTTAAAATTTCCGCTTCTGCATTTCTGCTTCCTCCCTTCCGGAAAGCGCCGATCAGAAAGTGTATTTTTTAACTTTCACAAAGTTTAAACTTTAACTCCACTTCCGCATCTTCGCTCTCCCTTTTCTGCTTCCACTGATTGCGGAAGGAAAAATCAGAAATGATAACTTTCACGAAGTTCAAACTTAATCTTTCTGCTTCCACCTTTCTCCACACTTGTTGATCTTGACCCTTGATATGTGCAGGATCCTCCATGACCATCAGATCTTGTACTGCAGAAAGCGGAAGTCGGGATTCTAAATTTTCCACGACCAAACCTTGTTCTTTTCGCTTCCACTTTTCCGCTCCTGCTTTTCTGCTTCCGCTGATTGCGGAAGGCAAAAAAGCCAACTTTCACGAAGTTCAAACTTAATCTTTCTGCTTCCGCCTTTCTCCGCTTCCACTTCTTTCTGGATTGTGGATCTATGTCGAAGAGATTCTCAATCGTTGATCTGAAATCGAATGAGGAATTTTATGTACGGCATGTTTCCAAGGTCGCGACTAAGGATTGTTTACCAAAAAAACCACTTCAGGCTTAAGAAAATCCTTCTACTCAAGCTTCTAGGAAAGACTAGGTATGCAGGGAGAGATTATCTGAGCTAGGAAATAAGTGCAAGTATGCTTTAAAAAATAATAAATGGAAGGAGGGGCCGTAAAATCTAAAGAAATTGGGGAAGCAGTTGCAGTAGCAACAATTGGCAACTAGCTGGTGAACACAGATCTCTGAAAAAACCTTCTTTGAACAACAAGACTTCCATATGGTACTGTACTACTCATGTTCAATGATTACTTACAAGTGTTTCCCGAGACTTCTTTAAACTAAATTTATCCAGGGATGCAACTTTCAAGCATCACATTTGATACCATTTCTTTGGGGGTTGGGTAACCAAGAGCTAAGTGTCTTGATAACTCTCCTGGGGTCAAAGTATGAAGTTCATTTTACCCCCTGTCTTTAAGTTGCCACCAAATGAGACTCCACAGGATCGTAAGAGAGTGAGACATATGTATTCGTTTGTTCCTCATTCCCATGCTAGAAGCATTCTTTTGATGCTTTATTTATGACTGAAAAATCTCCCGAGTATTCCTTTTACTTTGAGAATTTGGTACAAGTTCTTCCATCCACAATGTAATTTTGTGTGAGTGACAGCTTTGTTTGCTTATCATGCTCATGGATGGAGAAGAACCTTGCTGATACTTGCTGTTTTGACAGCCCTTTTGTTCTGATGATTTACTTCTTCAGCATCATTTCTTTAATTGAAGATTGAATACTTCAGAAAATTGACTTTTCAATCTGAGCCTTTTGGCCTTTTTTGATTTGTATCAATGGGATCATTTTGAATACCATACACCTGTTAGACCTGTTTCCTTTCCATGGTTCCATCATGATATGCTTCCTGAGACAGGTATTAATGTGAGAATGGATGAAACCCCAAGATAGTACTCTAGACCTCATGAGTCTTTGTTATTTCACAGGGGTTATAATGATTCAAATGTGGGCTTGAAGACTAGCTTCCATTTCCATCGTCTGTCAATAGTTAAAGAATCTCATTATTATCTAAATTTACCATTTCTCTTTCCCATAAGCAACTCCTCACATCCAATGATTTTGAGTTTAATAAGATGTCTATACTTCCAAGCACAAAAAATTGAGTTGGTTTATTCAAAGCAAACAAGATAACACTAAGGCTGGGCTGTGGATCAAAAGATTCCAGAAGTTTCCTTCTTTGCTGAGGCAAATTACATAGTTCAAATAGAGAAATGTTTGCCTTCATTTTCTTAATGTCCTCTATGATATCATACCTCGTGCCCTATTCTTTAGTAGTCTCTGTTTTATTTGCCAAAGTTTTCATAGGTTTATTAATTACTGTCTTCATTGGATTGTTAACTACTAGGATTGTCTCTTTTATATTTGTTGGATTAGGTTTAGATGTTTTTTGAGTAGTACTGAGAATTTTCTTCATGTTTTCTTTCATCTTCTTTATTTTAGGAAGTAATAAACTTTCATCTACTATCGGCCCTTTACTTCTAGTCGTGACATTAACTGGCGACACTTGAATTTCCTCAGTAGGTTCATCTTCACTAAGCCCAATCCCATAATACCACAGCGGTTTCCTCGTTTGTTTGTTATGGATTTTTAGTTTGGGTTTTCTCCTCTTCCGAATCTGCCACATGGGTATCTAACAACTGATTCATAACTAGAGTCATTGAATTAACCCATTGTGGACAACTTTTTTAGAATGAGGTTCTTGGTGAAAGGTACAAAAATGATCCATGCCTACCTCGTTAAAATTTAAAACAATAAACTTATGCACAGGTGGTTGGGGCTGTCCACTCTCTTCCTTTTTTTGTAATAAGGGTTGAATGGCTTTCTATAAGAACTAGTTTCCTTATCCTTTTCCATGTCTACTATTTTGTTTGACAACTTTTGCCCCATTTTCACCACATTCTCTAGCTAATTAGAGTGTTCTTCTTTGGGCTTAGTTAACAACAAAAGCCTGTTTCTTGTGGTATGTTTCAATTCAGGTTCTGGTGTATGCTTTGCTATACTATCCAGATCTGCCTCTACTTTCTTCTCCTCTTCATAGTTTTCTACCAATGTAACTTTACCAACCCTTTTTACAAACATTGCTATTGGTGGATCAAGTGTTGTAGTATAATATTCCATTAGAGACTCTTCAACTGGTTTTTTTGCAACACTAAAGTTACTCAATAAAGTGGTGAATCTCTAATTAAAGTATTGGATATTTTATTTCTTTTCCATTCTCATAGACAATAATTCTTTCATGAGAGTGGCTACAGTTTTCTGGTTGCCAAATTTCCCTAAGAATGACTTTTCAAAACCAACCCAATTTACTATTGAATTAGCTTGCAAACTAAAGTACAATGAAGATGATTTAGGTTCAAAAGTATATTGAAAAAGTCTGCAAACCACATCTTCATGGTCAACATTTAAGAGATTCAAAGCTAGATAAAAACTCTTTAAGTGATGTTATGTAGAAACACCTTTTCCATGATGAAATTTTGGTAAAACCTTTTCTGGGTATTTTGGCAAATCATGCAATGGAGCAGCTAGGTTGAGTGGTGTTCTTTCTCTCCATGCCGGTTTATTAACAACAACCATGATTCGAGTTGGAGATTGTGGTGGAGATTGACTGAAAACTGAAACTGCAGGGAATTCAGGATCCAATTGATCAAGAGCCTGAACAATTTCTTGGATGGATAGATCTACCAGTTCTTCCAAAATTTCCACAAGAATTGAATCCTTAGTGTATGAGGGTAATTTCTTGGAATCTTTCCTTCTGTGTAATGAGGGAATAAATTTTAACCCCCCTAAGTTTCTTGACGTAGGATCTTATATGTCTCATAAACTGATCTACTTCCTTAAATGGGACAACGTACAAATGTTCTGATTCTTCTTCCCTAGAACCTGTCCGCTCTTGTTCTTTAAATTCAGGGAAAGTATTTTTTGATGTTGTTCCAGTGTAATCTTCTCTGAAAATTAGATTTCCTCCACCAGCCATGCAGTGACTTCCCTCCTTCTAGCACCAATTCTGTTGATGCCTGGAAAAATCCCAGGTACCAGACAGTAGGGATTCTCCCTGGTAAAGAAATCCCAATCAGATCATCCACTGTTTGGTGTGGGGAATATGTCCGGTTCACGGTTCCAACTACCATAGATTAAGTTCTTTAAACTTTTATTGGTTATGGCCCAATCCATCATTTCTATGATTTTTGTTTAAAGAATGAAATGCAGATGCGTAAGCTAAATGCAGGTCTAATCTAGATATAAAACTAAACTATTCTATCCCGGACCATGAGAAAAATTAGAGTTCAGAGTAATATACTATAAAAGCTCATAAAGGTCTAACAGATAGTCATACCAACACAATAATCACATTCACAGCAGAAAGAATACCAGAGGTAGCTCTAATATAATTAAACCATTTATTACCCTGTCAAAACAAACATTTATACAAACAACATACATTTTTGACCAAGGAAATAGATCCAGGATGTTAGAACAATCTCATTGTATGATGTACTTAAGCAAGAAGAAATTGTTCTACAGTATGCATTCCACACATTCTGATTAAATCTCTGCGCAGGCCCTTTTTTCCAGCAAAATGATCCTTTTTATTAGCAAAGAGGTAGCTCTTTTACAAAAATAGTCCAGAATTCTTTCACCAGGAAAAGTCCTTCTATGGTGCTCTGCAATCCTATTTATACTATCTCTGATTGTCAGCCAGGAGATTCCCAAGTTTCTTATTAGCTCACCTGGCTGAAAACAAATGGTTTCATAAAAAAAATAAAAATTTATACGGCCTTGCTTTGCTGGAAATACATGCAGTCTATGCATTAGCTTCTCATGTGTTTGTGTTGTATTTCGTTGGCTCAAGAACCAGTCACGTCGTTGCGCCTCCACGTGTGTTGTTTCTTGGTGATCAATCCCTTGCTCCTGTGTCTGTTTCATGCTTCTTTATTTTCCTACATCTTTGAATATCAGAGCAGATCTTCATCGTTGATCTAAAAGTTTCCAAAATTTGGGTCATCCATCCCCCTGGTGAACAATAATACCTGTGGTACATACAAAGAACATCATTAGAGATATATCTGATTTGGAAATAACAATAATTCACATTATCTCAATTTAATGAAATGCATCGATTATTAAACACGAAACCGATAATGACTAGCGCCCTGTTACGCATCAATTCTACTTAGTTTAAGTTTCAGGAGGAATATTTCTCAGTTTCCCAAATGATTCATGGTCACAACAAAACAAAGGTTGGATGGCTTAGATCATCTCAAAGATGGATCGGGTTTGATTTGATCCGTTAGATCATGCGGCCTTGACAATTCGTTTCTGCTTCTGCACTTCCGGAAAGCAGATTTTCTAATTTTTAGGAAGTTCAAACTTCAACTTTCCACTTCCTCCCTTCCAAAAATCAGAAATAGGAAAGTAGAATGTCAAGTTTTTCAAAGCTTAGATTTAACCTTTTCCGCCTCCACCTTTCCGCTTCCGCACTTTCGGAAAGCGGCAATCGAAAAGTGGATTTTCTAATTTTTACAAAGTTTAAACTTAAAATTTTTGCTTCCGCCCTTCCAGAAAGCGGCGATCGAAAAGCGTATTTTTCAACTTTCACAAAGTTAAAACTTTAAATCTGCTTCTGCATTTCCGCTCCTGCTTTTCCACTTCCGCTGATTACGGAAGGCGAAAATCAGAAACGCCAACTTTCATGAAGTTCAAACTTAATCTTTCCGCTTCCGCCTTTCTCTGCTCCCGCTAATATTGACCGTTGATATGTGTGGGATCCTCCATGACCATTGGATCTCGGCATGTGGAAAGTGAAAGTTGGGATTCTAACTTTTCCACGACCAAACCTTGTTCTTTCCACTTTTTCGCTCCCACTTTTCCGCTTCCGCTAATTGCAGAGGGCAGAAATCGAAACACCAACTTTCACAATGTTCAAACTTAATCTTTCCGCTTCTGCTTCTTTTTGGATCGTGGATCTATGCCATAGCGATTCTTAGTCATTGATCTAAAATCGAAAGTGGACTTTTATGTAAGGCATGTTTCCAAGGTCACGCCAAAGGAATTTTTACCAAAAAATACACTTCAAGATTAGGAAATTCCTTCTGCTCAAGCTTCTAGGAAAGACTAGGTATGCAAGGAGAGCTTATCCGAGCTGGGAAACAAGTGCAAGTATGCTTTAAAAAAAAAAAAATGGAAGGAGGGGCCCTAAAATGTAAAAAAAATGGGGAAGTAGTTGCAACAACACAATCTTGCCACCCTAGAGACTAAGCTTTTAGCCTCTGTTGCCTCAGACCAAAAACCCATCTCATTTTTCCTCTCCTTCATTGGGAATCTGGGTCCGCTTCTTTTCAGATTCAATCCCTTGTAGTTGGAATCGGAAGGTGCTCTGGATGTTATAAAAAATGCATGGAAAACCTTCATACCTAGATCTACCAGCTATATTTGGGAACAAAAACTAAAGATAGTCAAAATGGAACTTAAAAATTGGACCTCCTAGAGAGCTATCAAGACCCAAGGGAAAGGAAAAAAGGTTTAGTGGAAGATTTAGGAATTATGTAGGAAAAAATGGAAGAAGGGGATATCACAAGGGATATTCTAGAACATGAAACTGAGTTAGACAAAAAAATCCAAATTTTAGCAAGGTAGGAGGAAGAATATTGGAGATTTTGTTACAAGAACCTTTGTCTCAAAGCGGGGGACCAAAGCACTAAATTCTTCCATAGTCAATGCAAGGACCGTCAAATAAAGAATACTATAACATAGATCATTAAGGATGATGGGAACAAGTTAACTGACCAAGAAGAAATTAAACAAGAGATCATAGGCTTTTTCGAGAAACTCTACAGGGAAGATAGAGAAGGAACAAAGGAAGAGATGGTGGCCATGAGTTCATCCATCCCTTCTCTAATTAAGAATAAAGATATTGAAGCCCTGGATACCCCTGTATCCGAGTAAGATATCAGAAAGGTTGTTTGGTCCCTCCATCTAGATAAAGCTCCTGGGCCAGATGGGTTCTCCATATACGTTTATAGAAAGTGGTGGCATTTCATAAAAACATATTTGTTTAGAATTCTCTCCTGGTCTCATTCTAAAGGGAAAATCGATGGAGCTACAAACTCTACTTTCCCAGCACTCATACCCAAGGAACCCAATCCCTCATCCATCAAGTGCTTCAGACCCATCTCTTTATGCATTTATTCCTACAAAATCCTTGCCAAGGTACTTTTGAATAGGCTAAAAAGACTCATTCCAGGTATCATCTACCCCAACCAAGGTGGATTTATAGCAGGTTGGAAAATAAACGACAACATTTCTTAGTACAAGAAGAAATCCACTTCAGCTAGCAAAGACAAGAAGTAGGTATGGTTATCAATCTAGATCTCTAGCAAATGCTTTTGACAGATTAAGACATGACTATATTTTTTTGGTCCTAGAAAAATATGGTTTCTCCACCAAGTTTATTAATTTAATCCAAGCATGCATCATTTCTACTTAGACATCCCCTCTTGTTAATGGCATACCAACTAAATTTTTTCAAGCCAAACATGGAATTCGACAAGGATGTCCTTTGTCTCCGCTCCTGTATATTATAGTAGCAGATTCTTTAAGCAAAAGATTAACTAGACTCCAATTGGATGAAACTATTCATGGGATCTCTTATGTAAGGGAAATTCAACCTATAAACCACACTCTTTTTGTTGATGACTCTATCTTTATGGGAAGCGCTTCACACCAGATAGCTAGAAGATTCATTCATTCCCTTGATCTTTTTTCCATGCATTTGGGAGCAAAGAAAACCTTGATAAATGCTGGTTGTATGGATGGAATAGTAATTCTAAAACCCTAAGAGAAATTTCTTAGATCATGAAGATCAAAGTTAGTTACGACTGGACCCATTTAAACTACATGGGAATACCTATAGCAAAAACATCCACCACTTCCACAATGTGGAGACCTGTTGTTTAGAAAATAAGAAATAAAGTTCAATCATGGGGGATGCGATGGCTCAATCTAGCTGGAAAGACCACCTTAATCAAATCAATCCTATCCTCTTACCCCATCCATCTATTCTTGCTCAATGACTCTGGCTCTTAAGACCGTCATGAACAATATCAGTCTGGAAATCAGAAATTTCCTTTGGCAGGGTGGGAATACTCAAAGCAAAAAATTTCATGTTATGAAATGGGACATAGTTAAAGTTGACAGATTTAAAGGAGGCTTAGGGATAAGAGATCCAACGCATATAAATAAATCCCTTGGATCCAAAATCGTATGGAGGCTTGTCACAAGGGGCAAAGACTGGTGGAAAGTGGTCATCCGGAAAAAAAAAAAGTATATAAAAAATTCCAGATCAAAAAGTTTGGACAACATTTGGGAGGATAAAGGAACTTCTAATTGGAATCTATGCAAAACCTCTGTTGGTATAATTAAAGATGATATTTATTGGATCTGGGGAAATTGTAGGAGGATCAAAATATGGACGGATAAAATTTTAGGACATCCTCCGATAGCCTCCCTTCCAAACATTGAATATTTCTCAGGGTGGACTCAAGAGAATAACCTTCAGACAATGTTCGACATTTCTGTTTGGGATCACTTCGGTGTATGGAAGGGCTGGAAATATTTAAACCCCCCATATCACTTGAAGAAGGATTATGAACTGCTTCTATTGCATCTTCATGGGAAATCCTCTTCTCATTGCCGGATTCAAGACACTAGAGGATGCGACTGTAATGGCTCCTATTCCATCAAAGAAGGCTAGAATATTTGGAAAGAAATATTAACCAACCATCAACAAAAATATGGAGCAAGGTTTGGAACTCTGATTGTATTCCAAAATCCAACTTCTTCTTCTGGTTGTTAACACACAACAATATCCTAACTGCCGACGACATTGCCAAAAGGGGATTTGGAGGACCTTCCAGATGTGTCTAGTGCAATTATGTTGTTGAAACTACAAATCATCTCTTCCTTCAATGCAAGTTTGCCTCTATAGTTTGGGGGTATGTCCCGGGAGAACTAGGCATAAGGTTCTCTCCACCAGGAAAAATCCGTCAGCTTGTTGTCTCTTGGAACTCTCTTTTCCCATGAGTCTTAAGAAAGAATCCTACTCTCCAAAGATCCTGGAATACCATCCCCAAAAATCTATGTCGGCAAGTTTGGCTCACTCAAAACAGACTCATATTTGATGATAAAAAGGAAGATCCCCTCAGAGTAGCTCTCAAATTGATTAACATGGTGTCTGAAAAAATGATTTCTAAAGGTATCTACTATCCTACCTCCGAAGATCTTTTTGATAAGGAAACCAGATGGTGTAAAGGTATCCTTAACCAGAGCTCCCCTCAAACCAAAAGATTTTGGGTTTATCAGATTTGGGAAATAAGGAAAACGCCAGAGGAATTCCTCAGATGGAGAGGGGAGCATCATTTCCACACCCTCTTCTTTGATGGCGCCTCAAAAGAAAATCCAGGGGAGGCAGGAGCAGGAGGGGTCATATTTGACCCTGGTGGAAAAATAGTAAAAACCTTTTCCCGGGGTCTTGGAATAAAAATAGACAATGAAGCTGAATGGCTGACGATTATTCATGGTTTAGAATTGATCGATTTGGGATCTACTCTAAAGCTATTAGTTTTTGGCGACTCTTGACAATCATCCAAAAGATGTAATCTGGATATAACCAACGCTCCATCAGTTTCAAATTTTTTTATGACATAATTCTTCTTTTAAAGTTGCCCCTTCAGGTTTTGTATTTCCACATTCTTCGGGAAAATAATAGTTATGCTGAAAAACCTAACCAACATAGGCGCAAAAAGTCCCCAAGGTACAATAGTTTATAATGGAAAAAACAAGTGTTTCATTCATGTCCCCTGACCCACTCCAGGATAAGGGTTGGGCTCCCCCCTCTTCGAATTTGAAAGGAACGTCTTTTCTAAGAAATTTGACTCGTGGCAAGAAGCTTGACAAGTGGCCTCCACCGTCGGCCTGCATTTACTCCCCACCCTCCTCCTCAGTACCATCAGGCTTATTTTTTGGCAGGTCGCATAAGCGATATAGAAGGAAGACTTAAGCCCGAGGTACATCCCCATTTTCACCAATCGCCTCCCAACATTTACACAAAGGAAGCAGCTGCGCATCTCCAGGGCTTGTTTGCAGGTATTTCTGTTAGGTCGAGACTTGTTTCCACAGTTCCAATGGAAAATAAGGACATGGATGAAGGGTTTTCTAGCATTAAATATGGCCAAGACAACATCAAGAAGCACCTACGCAGGATTTCAGACATCGTTGCGGTGGGCATAAAGGACAACAGACAAATGGCCTCTGATGTCAGGCATATGTCAAACCAAATTGGCTTCCATGATTCTCGCATAGACGACCACGACCAATACTTAAGAGAACTGATGGGAATAATGGACATTATCAAAGCTGAGGTGTTGAAGCTTACAAGGATGAACCATTGCAACCATTGCTAGGATTCTCCAGGAGAGGAGGCATGTCGCATGGAAGAATTTTATGTTACCCAGCCTGCAGGGCATCTAGGCAAAACAGTGTAACCCTACCAATACTTTTTTATGTTTTTCTGCACCTTTTTGAACCAACAATTCGTCTGAATATACTCTTCTTATGTAATGGTAAATAGTAAGAATTATGTCAAGAACTTCAGGAAAAAGCCTTCCCCTCGGGATGTTTTTGTTAAAATCTCCTCTTAGAGCTCTCTCGATATCAGAATTTCCCTCAGGATGTTTTTGTTAAAATCTCCTCTAAGAGCTCTCTCGATATCAGAATTTCTTAGAGCTCTCTCGATATCAGAATTTCCCTCAGGATGTTTTTGTTAAAATCTCCTCTAAGAGCTCTCTCGATATCAGAATTTCCCTCTTTTGTAAAGTAGGGCTATGCACAACCTCTTTTTAATATACTTTATTTCTTGTTCTTGTTAAAAAAAAATGTACAAATTAATTAAAGATAAAAAATAAATTAAACAAAAACTAATTTTCATTTTACCAAACACAACACAACGCGTTGGAGCTTGGACAATTTGGGTTTCGGCACTGGCCTGAAATGAAGGGGATATGAGTGTCAAGAGTTTCAAAATCCCTCCATCTACCTTTTTTCTAATCTTTTATTTTTACATTTTCTCCAGTTCAATTTTCTGTTCTTTGCATGTTGACAAATTATTACCCTTCATCTTTGAGGGTTTCAAAAATCCTCCATCCCTCCATCTGCAGGTGATGGGTATAGAAAAAATGGGGATCACAATTATTGTGAGGGTTGCGTTCATCCTGCTTCACTGGTCAACCCTTGGTAGAGCTCCTTTGCAGCTGTGTGGATCAAGTTTTTGGTTGTTTTGTTCGGTGGTCTTCAGTAGCCCTCGGGGTAGGGATTTTTTTTTATTTTTATATTCTGACCTTAGCCCATATCAACAATAGTAGCAGTGATAAGACTTTGGCACTATTTTTGGGATGAGGTAGACGTTCCGCAGAGGAGAATGCATGGCTGTGCAGGTGGGTTTTCGACATTCTTTTTTTGAGTAAACTAATATCTATTGCATTCTGAATTCTATCTTCACCGGATAGACAGTCAAAACATCAAGATTTTTTTTTAATTGTAAATTAGTTTTTAAATATCTTTTTCCAGATTTAGGCTAAAAATGTTATTTACTATTTTTTAACTTATTTCTATTACATTCTTATTTTACCTTCACCCAATAGCTTCTCCCAACATCCAATCCCTAATTTGCAAGACCGAGACATAGTAAGCCACCAAAGCTAAATTCCATGACGACAGGTCTGGGATAATAGGTTTAGCCAACAATGTATTACTAGGATAGGCATACAGAGTACACAAATAATTTTATATATTTATTGTACATCAATTTTCATATATCTTTTCCAGATCCGGGCTGAAAATTTTATTGACAATTTTTTAACTTATTTCTATTGCATTATGAATTCGCCTTCACCTGATAGACACTCACAAGATCCAATTTCTAAATTTCAAGACTAGGACACAATAAGTCATCTAAGCTAAAATCCATGAAGGCAGGTCTGGGATTTTGTAGTAACATGCATAATAGGTTTAGTCGACAGTGAATTACTAGGATTAGGGTTAATTTGAATAAAATGTTGGGGTTCACAGAGTTCAGAGGTGTAGCGTTGGAGTATTATTTACTGTTATTGGAAATGCCTTTTCTTCTTTCCTTAGGGGTAGGGATTTTGTTACATACAGAAATTGTGAGAAAAACTTATTGAGTTTTTGTAGAATACTTTCTAACTACATTTTTCCTCGCACAAGAATGCTTTTAACTTGGTACTATCCACTTCAAATTATTTTCCTTACACTAGGTTGAGCTTTTGAGAAAGGAGATGGTCAATTAAAAAAACAGAGTAGGAAGTGTAATGCCTTTCCTTGGTGGAAATGCTTTTGTTTGGGTGTCATTCCAGGCCAATGTACTATTTGCTTATACTGGTTATTTACCTATAACAATGGCCCCTTATATTGGATAGAGGGATTACATCAACCGATATGGCCCGGGAAAATAATACCCATGTAATAGTAATAGACAAAAATAAATAGATCTTATATGGAATGAGCAATCAATGGTTCCAATCACTGTATTGATGTAAGGATGTGACCAACTGCAAGCCATTGTAACATAAAGCTGGTTGGTTGCAAGTAAGAGAAATTATTATTCTTTTTCTTTTCCTGGTTGGAAGTGCTTTAAGAAATATCATTCCCTAGGGGAAGCATAGAAAAGAACAAAGATCCTTCAACTTAAAACCTAGGTCTGATGGGTATCTCTTTTAAACTCATACCATTTGGGCAGGGAAGACCACAGGAGGAATGCAACACTGGCAGACGAATTGACACTACATTGACCTCGCCAGTGAACAAACAACCCATTGGCATATCAATTCTTTTTTATTATAAGTATGTAGAGAATTCTATTATTTCCAGTTGAAGTTCCAGTGGTCAATCATACTATTACAAGAATTGAAGTTGATTTATTAGCATTCTACAAATCTTTATAGAGACTAGTGGAACCCTAAGTGCATGAAACACTATAGATTTAGTCAGTTTATCTAGATGAACAATATATGAAGGTATAAGACAGATCTACTTGTGGCTAGATATAGTGGCATAAAATCTTGTAGCCTGTACATTTGTTTTAGGTATTAATTTTACTATGATTTCAATCTGAAACAACTAGTTAATTGTCATTGTGGTTGAAATGTACTGTTGTTTTTTAAGCCTCGGCATGTTTAAGTATTTGATACTTAAACTATACCAGCAAATGAATTATAAGATATATGTTGTTTCAAATCTAATACAGTCGAGTTGTATTCCATTCCTTTTAAATGTTTATCGAGTTGTTTATCTAGCCATCCATGCTCTCAACAACAAAATGTGTATTTGATTGGTTTTTCCACCTATAGCATTTCCATTTATGGTTATCAATGTATGCATAATAGGTACAAGTGAAATTTAAAGGTTTTCCTCTTGCTTTGAAGGTAGTAGGAATCTCTTTACATGGTGATGTTCACCCAATATATGGTAGGTATACTAGTTGATAAAATTGAAAGGAAAACTCTGTTTCGAGTAGTAATATGCAATAAATAGAAACACATGTAATCGATGGAAAGTAAAATGAAATGTACATTATTTTTTCATACGAGAAAGTATACATATATGAGTAAATTAAACAATAGAGGGCTAGCAAGTGATCAAGATTGACTCTAATTATATTGGTAATTGACATTGGTATTTTCATTTGGTAGGGGGAGTGCAGGGATTGAGGGTTGCAATTTTAAGTGCGAAAGGGGTAGATATTGAAGGTGTGCCTCTTCATTTTTTCGATGCAAGACATATGAAGAGTCTTTCATATTTTGATAACATTCGAAGGAGAACGATGGTACAATTTGCATTCCTTATCAGTTTGTAGTGTGTGGAATTGCTATGAAGGTCAAGCCTTGACGTTCATTGTTACCAATGTTAATGGCTGGCCTTGTTAATGTCAATCCTTGCACAGATTTATGGATAGGCAATGCACATACCAATTCATGTGGGTATGTAGAGGTAAAGTTTACGTGGAGGTCATCATGTTGATATGTGGACCACACGACGTTTATAGAACATTTAATTGTAAGGATATGAAGAGCTTTTGGGTACATGCAGAGCTAACAACGTGGCGAGAAGTGCACAAACCTAGGTAAGGAATAGAAAGGAGTGTTACCTCCACCCTTCATGCTTTGCATACCACAAAAGGAATAAGGCATAAGGCTTGTGGTTCAAAAGGAATATGATACAAGGAAAATGTATGCGAGGCAATCATGGAGAGCATAAGACATGCTTACTTCCACATAATTTTTTTTATATTATAGAAGAAGCAAGTGCCCCAAGGCTAAAAGGTTACTATCTAGATGTCATTGAGGAGCCTAGTTAATATGTCAACTTTTATGGGCCGCAGAGTTTGCATATAAAATCTATTGGGGATGTTTATTGGACTATTACAAAACTTATTAGGAGATCCATGTTTTTTTATACCTTAGAAATCTAAGATTATAGGCCGTGTTAGTCACCAAAACACATAGGAAGTGCCTAAAAAATTTCTTGAAATTTTAGGAGCTACAAAATTGTTGTAAAATTGGCAAGGTGTAAGATTGTTGTGAGTTAATGTCCACCTATATCCACCTAAATACATACCTATCAAAGAAACTTAAACAAATTCCCAAGGATGGTTATTACAAAAATTTAAAAAGATTTAATAAGGTAATCTTGAGTGTTTTAAACATATACATAATGCATTTTTATTTCCTTTTGAAATTAAAAATAAGATTTATTCTTAAGGGAGGATACAAACATTGAATTGCATACTCTCCACCTCCTCTTTTAAAAAATCCATGGCCAGGAAGCCTTCTTTCCGCCTGGACAAAACTCCATCTATGCAACCGAAAGTTCTCTACTCAAACCTGATTATCACATCTATGTGTGCTCATTATCCAGACATACTCAACACCTCCATCCAAATGACAGTCTGAAGGAAACCTCAACTTGTTTCTCTTCCTCAGGATAAGAACAACCAAATCACAAGAGGTAAGTAAAATATATGCATGTATTTCTTCTTTTTATTCTCCTTCCATGAACATGAATATAAACAAATATTTGGGGGTTATCGCTTACAAGAAATAATGCTATTGCCATCGCAATCAAATCTGGCAGCCTTGAGCAGGTAATATATATGACATATCCCCTTCTCTAGTAATATATATGTTTATGTATAAAGGGAGTGTTTGAGACATTTGCTTATCACATCCGACAATTTGACCATACTCTCTACCAAATTTAGCATAGATGACAATTTACATTATGTCCAAGATCCTCCATTCATATATTTTTGGAAATAATTTGACAGAGACTGTGAATATCTGGGGAGGCCTGTAGCTTGATTTCTTCCATAAGCATCTTTGGACAATGATCTAGGGATAGATATGCTTGAATCGATTTTGAAAATACACTGATAAAATGTGATTTCTTTATTGTTTATACCATGCGATAGAAGAATCTCGACCATGGGCTTACCTCTTCTTATTGATTTCAAGTCGATGCTCGTCAACGCTTCAAATTAGGGCAGTCCAAATCAACATAAAAACACCAGTCTTCCACTTGATTTCTACAAAGTAACTAACACAATCCAAGGATACCTATCATGCTGAGTGAAATCATTCCCTAGATAATGTGGCTGAGAATACATTGCCTCTACCGGTAGTTGGATAAAAGGACGGGAGAAATGTATGATTAAGCACACGATGTAGAAACATGAGTCTGCGTATAATATTTTGCACCTGAATTTTGATGGCTCGGCTGAACATGATTCACATTTTCTGGACTTTCACAAAAATTACCAATAGCGGAAGAGATTAAATGGTGCTATAGGTAAACCCTTTCCTTTTAAAAGTATACCATCAATATATATCCTGAATCCATATAATATTCCATGTAATTTTCCCATGAATATTTCTACAACAGTTCAATGGCTAACCACATGTCTCTTGCATACAAAGTTTATAAATGTTTTTTTTGCTTTTATACATTCCTTGTAACTACTGTTGACCGGGTTAAAACTTAAATACACAAAACGTTTTGATACAACTGACATTTATTCAAAATTATGCACAGGATAATTCTACCCATAAACATGCCCAAAATTTATCCATTGTTGTTTTTTGTTCATGCCTAGATTTTGTTGGTTGTGGAGCCTGATCTTCTAGATTCAGAGATGTTATTTAGTCGTGTTTGTACCTTAGATTTACTGTACACTTGTTCCTTCCAGAATTTTTTTTTGGATGTTTGTTGGCCAACGGTTTTGCGGACCCATGGTATTGGGTTAATCGTAGTATTTTTCCATGGTATTTCCCCTATAAAAGAAAAGAATTGTAATACGAGTGTGTATGGTATAGTATTGTATTGTAGCATTGTAAACAATCTCTGTGATTGTGTGAGAGAGACTGTGAGAGTGTGAAGAGGAAGTGAGCGGTGCTGCTGCAGGTTGTATTCCTTCATCTTTCTGGATGGTATTAAATACACTGGCGATTTCTGTGTGGATGTAGCCCATTGTTTGGGTGAACCACGTTATATCTATGTCTCTCTGTAATGTGTTTGCCTCAGAGAATTATTTTTGGGATGTTTGTTGGCCAACAGTTTTGCGGACCCATGGTATTGGGTTAACCGTAGTATTTTTCCATGGTATTTACCCTATAAAAGAAAAGTATTGTAATACGACTGCGTATGGTATGGTATTGTATTGTAAACAATCTCTGTGATTGTGTGAGAGATACTGTGAGAGTGTGAAGAGGAAGTGCAACGGAGTTGCTACAGGTTGTATCTTTTCATCTTTCTGGACGCTAATAAAAGGACTGACAATTTCTGTGTGGACGCAGTGCATATCTTGATTCTTGGGTGAACCACGTTATATTTGTGTCTCTCTGTAATGTGTTAAATGAGTTTTTGAATCTTGTTTAATGATTTAACTGTATCACTGTTATTGATCTGTAGTCATGTTTCTAACAGATTTGAGATTTGTCACTGCCAAAACTGATCAAATTTAGGGTATACTGTTGTGTGATATAAGGATGACATTGACCTCCAACCAAAGTCACTTATTATATGTATGCGACTGCCTATAATTTCTTCACATATACCTAGGTTGCTGGTTAGGTACCCATAATTCTTTTAGCTTGCTAGTTTTCAAAGTTCCATGCGAAAACATGTTTAATCACAAGTTCTCAAACAAGCATTCATGGAAAGTCTATAGGGATTACAAGTTGCGGTTCTCCCTACGAGCACACTCGTAATTTCTTTTTCAAAATCTCGTCATTGGTTTCAATAGTTCAAGAAATCCAACCCAACACTTGAGGCATTGGAAGCCCTCGTTGGCTTCAGATTTTCTACCTCCTATCGGTCTGTGACCATCACAGAATCCCACCACAACATGACCATGTAGAAAAAAAATTATTTTGACCTGGAATGAATACAATGAAAACAATTGAATTGAATTCCTTATTTTTTTGTTCAGAGATTTTGAGTCAAATCGTTCTAGGGCCTAGATTTTCTACCAAAGAAATTGAAAACCCATATTTAAATTTGAGGGTTTGAAGACTTTCGTGTCCATAGGATCTAGGTCTGCATACCTAGGAGCGGGGGATCTAAAGACCCTATACCATTCGATAACAAAGAATATTTCTCCAAATATGAATTTGAGGGAGCTCTGGTGTCTTCTCGTCATCAAAAAATTGGAGGGCGCCCATTTGGGCAATGTCAGTGTTAAGGTCTAGGTTCCGTGATCGAAATAGATTTTGGAAGCTTATATGAATCTTCTCATGGAGATAAGCTTCTTTTGGGAGTCTGTGTGCTCAGGAATTATTTCAAGGACACGATTGCCACTAGAGATATGATGACTCTCATCTCAGATGGCGCGTCTCCATGTGTTGTCTAACTTTTACATGTATTTTTCTTTTTCATTTTTCCAAATGGTGAAGCCCGATGGTCTATTTTTAGCCTATATTGCCGAATTGTCATCTGCTTTTAACTAAAAATTTCCATCCATGTGTTTTTTGGTGTCACTGAGACTTGATTTTCCTGTAGCTTATATGTTTACGGTGTCACTGAGACTTGATTTTCCTGTAGCTTATATGTTTACGAATTATATTGGAACCTTTGTTGCTACAATGTTGAAGGATTTGACTTAAAGTCATCCCTAGAGGGTTCGAACCTCTGCCATCTAGAGGTTATTGATCATTATGATCCAATGAAGTCTTGCCAATTTTTTTTGTTCAAATATTTTGAAAGTTTCTTTTAAAAACATGTCAGGTGGTGGTAGTGACATGGGATTCCGTCAAATTTAGGTGTTGGTTCCAAGGGTTAAATAACTTATCCCTATTGGAAACATGCCATTTGAGCCGAAGCCCCTGTGACCCCATCTGGGCTCAAAATAATGACATTTAATTGTCGAGGATGTTGAAGCAAAAGAGGTCACAGTATCAGGTTGGTATTGGAGTGACAATATGTGATTATTCTGGTTGAAAGTTAAAAACACATGAACATGAGGGCCACATGATCCAAGATATACTTTGTCTACAGCATCATCATGTCTTGAATTTTATATCATTGTGTTCATATTGTCACACTTATCATGCTCATATTTCATTTGTCCAAAATCATCGCCGTTTGATCTTTTCAGCACTTGGTTGAAGTTTTGGTAAGTAAGAGTCTTAATTTGCAGTTGATCAGTTGAAATCCGCCTATTTTGTGCCTCCTGATTAATTTATCAATCTTGTCTATGGATGCCAAATTGTCACACCTATGTATATAATTTTATAAATAGCACCTTGGTGTTGCTATGGGGAAAAATGCATATATCCTCCATTAAAAAAAAACTGAGACATGGAGAAAGTGTTCATTAAAGCATAAAGTAGAAAATAAATTCTAATTAAAAGGCATTATCATGTACCCCTTTCTACTAATCACCCCCTTCCAAAATGCCATATTTATGCACAGAGTGGGTCGCTTGTCCCACAAACAATGTGGTCTAATACACCAACTTGGTGTCTCACTTAGCGATGACCTTAAAAATATATTATCATTATTATTATTGCTATATGCTAATGTATATATCATATAGTTACTATTATATATTAGTTAATATATTAATATACTATATACATATTAATGTTATATAGTTATTATATATTTATATAGTTAGTATATGTAATATATTTATATTGGTATTGACAAATTAAAAAACAAAGAAAACTAACTTAAAAAAAAGAAAGAAGAGGGAAAAGTGAATGCATTTCTAAAAATGAATAAATTAGAAAAAAAATGGGAGGGAAAATAGAGAAAAGAAACTAGGCAATTATTCATCAAGAAGATGCAATAAATCTGATTCATGGGGTTGAATGGATTCCCAGAAAAAGGGGCGAATCCAGGTTTTTTGCTTTTTAATCCTTCTCTATTTAGCTCTGTGGATTTGTTTGGATTCATATTTGTTGAATCAGATATTTTATTGGCTTTGGGTCTATTTATTGATGGTTTTTAGATATTTCAATGTGCAGAAGGGAGGAGAAGCATTTCTAGTGTTTGGGTCACGATCTAGCCAAAGAAAGGAAACAACAAGATGGCCCAATTTCCTTGGTAAGATAATAATCCCCATGATTGTTTGTGTTATCGATGATTTTTTTAGGGTTTTCGTCGTTCGGGTATCTAGAATTCAGGTATCTCAATTCTACCAGAAAAGGGAAGAAATGCCCATTGAGCCTGAGATTTTTTCTTCTCTAATTTGGTGTCATACGATTCAATAATTAACTTATAGGACTATTTATCAGAAGGCCACCAAACTTTCTTCCAACCAATTTCTCTGCATATTATCCACTTTCATTGACAATCTCCTCCATTGCGGGAACACTCCTCTTCCCTGCAAAATTGTTCTTTTTCCTCTGTGGTTTCTTGCATTTTAACGATTTCTATAATACAATATATTAGATCTGTGATGCAGGTTAAAAATATTTTCCTGTAAAATTCATCTGCTCATAGTTTATCTCCAATCTATACCTTAGCTGTGAATTTTTCCAAAATCAAATTTGTTACAGGGAATGATAATGATTGCCATAACTTCTACTAAATATTACTTATGCAGGTCTTTACCGAGTTACCAAAAGTTTGCTTTTCCAACAACATGCGAAACCAAATATTTCACAAGCTACTCTTCTCTTGCGCAGATCTAAACCCTATGCTACACACACATAATTATAATCAAATTTGAATTCAAGAAAGACCTCTTTTCTTACCTCTCTCAAGGTTATTCCCACAAAATTGTATATCCTTCAGACACTATTTGCAACTTCCAGAGATCTCATCTCCACCATTTGTTAGTAAACTTCCTTTGCTATGTATAACTTTTCATTCCATTTTATGTTAGTAGCTTCCAACATTTTATATTCTTTCTGTCCATATTTTTAACAGGAAATCCCATTCTTTCAGACATGCATTTGAAAGGAGATGCATTTCAAAGGACATGCATTTGAAAGTATCAGAAATCGTCGCTCCAGAAATGGCAAAACCCAGATTTCGACAGGTCATATGACTCGTAGACTATTAAGAATAGGTATTGCCATGGGCACATTGTATGTTTGTCAATTTTTTGAAAGATGATTCTAATGCAAATACCGTGGATTGTTGTTTATTATATATGACTGCAGGGAGATTCACGAACAAAGATATCATCTTTACTCAATACGCAGATACATCCTCTAGAATTCCTGAAGACATTGTTCAAATAGTGAATACATGCATTCATGGATGCGCTCGGTCGAATATTCATCTCGGCTATGGTTGGTTTGCATTGGAAAAGGTAACCAACATAGATCCAAATCCTAGGCTCTATCAAGTGCCTAGAGGGATCAAATCTCTTGATGTGCAAGCCTCTCCTTAAGTATTGGAGTCAAGGAGCTTTGGTCTCTCCAATATATAGCCATTGATTTAATTCAAACTAAAAGGCAATTTTTTTTATTTAAGGTCGACATATACTATTTTTATTAATTTTTATTTTGTTAGGAATGAACATTACAACACCTCTCTCCCATACATGGTTTTAAAAACATGTGCAAGGCCTTCATGGGTTGTTTAGGCCTTACTCGTGGTCTTAAAACCATTTGCAAGGCCCTCCTAAACCATGTACAATAAAACCATGGGTTGTTTAGGAGGCCTTGCACATGGTTTTAAAACCATGTGCAAAGCCATTTTTTTTTTTTTTTGCAGATAATTCAATTTTTTTATTTTTTATTATTTTGTTAGGTAGGAACATTACAACATCTCCCCAATATTGTGTTGTTTTGCTAACTGACATTTTTTTTGGCGGATAATTAATTTTTTAATTTTTTATCGTTTTGTTAGGTGGGGACATTACAACATCTCCCCCATATAAGGTTGTTTTTGTGGTCGACATTTATTTTGGAAAATAATTAAAATTTTTATTTTTTATTTTTTTGTTAGTAACAAAATATCGACAAACGTTACAAGCTCTCCCTCATGACAAATGTTACAAGATCTCCCTCATACTGGGCTGTAGAGTCCCTCTCGGCGCAATTAAATTTTTTTTTTTATTATTATTTCGTTAGTAACAAATGTTACTTGATAAACGTTACAAGATCTCCCTCATACAAGATTCGACAAATGTTACAAGATCTTCCTCATACCGGGCTGTAGAGCGCCTCTCGGCGCAATAAATCCGAATACTTCAGTTAGGCTACTTATGATGATTTCCTTGTCAATGCTGATAGGAAGCTCAAACCCAGTCCAATCATTTGATTCACATACAAAGACTCGTTTATGGATCCCCTCGCTTAAATATGTGATATTTTGTTAGCATATACCTTCTTCAAAAGTCTGGTTTAGTTCATCAGAGAAATGATATGGATGAAGTAGTAAAGGCTTGTAGGGAATCTGGGATTCATTATATCAAGATTCATATATGCCTGATATTAGTTTTATTGTATGAATGAATTGGGAATATGTTCAGTGAAATAGATAATATAGTTTTACTGTATGAAAGTGATTGAATGTTTATTTCCCAAACAATAATCATCTAGAGCATCTCGATTTGAATCTGGTGGTTCCCAAGCATCTCAATTTGGATTTTTTACACTAGAACAGTTTGAAAGTAGGGTGGAAATAGAGCATCCAATTGGTTAATAATGAACAGGCAATAACCATATGATGAATACAGATCCCATTATGTCATCCAATAAAGTCTAAGAGAATGATTTTGTGATACAATCTTGTGGTTTCTGTGCTGGAAAGAAAGTATATCTATGTAGCACATAAACCGTTCCCAAAGTTTCGACATTCCTAGAAACTTGGGAACTTGTAGGGAAATTTCCCAATCCAATGGAAACCATTCCGAATGGTTGGGAACTTAGTGGGAAATTTTTCCCTCTAAATTGTGAACTTGGGGCCTTTTTCTGCGCATTTCCTTCATCAGGAGATTCCACGCATCCATGATCTCCACGTGGGTTGTTAACAATATTCTTATTTCCTTGCGATCGTACATATACATGGTAAACTCAACTTTTTTTCTCTAGAAAATTAAGTTACAATAAAATTCCTTTTCGTGCTATCTTGTCGAGTTGGTGAATTGATCTCTATCTACTGCTCGTGCTAGAGTATTCACTCATCCCTATGTTGAATTGCAGTTGTCGCTAATCAATAATAAATGTAAATCTATTTTGACTTTTTTATATATTAAATGACAGAAAGTTAATTTATTTATTTTATTATTTACTTTATGAATAAAATAATAAACTTTAACTAATTGGAAATGGTTTTGAAATCTTACTTTAAAACTAAATTAGAAGAAGTAATACTTATGTAGCATGGAAGAAGAAGTAATAGAAGAATATCCTATGGGAGGAAATATTTTAATGTCCGCGAGGCTAAGAATAGCCTATGGGAAAGACCATCTCGCACGCTGTTTTCTGCAATTAAATACTTTACCTGTTTGACTTGATGATGAGCGCCCCCAATTTTTTCACAATCCCCTCATTAAATAAATCATCCCAAGATTTATCTGTCAAGACATTTGCGTACCTGTCCCTATTTTCCTTAAAGGCTTCACACTCTAAAATGAAATGTTTTTCTGTCTCCACCTTACCAGCGGTGCAAAAAATACACACTCTTTCTGCCCAAGCTTCTTTTGGCCTTTTCCAGCGCCCGGTCTCGCGACGAAGTTGATGGGAATTAGTTCTTAATTGAGCAATAAGAATTTTGGTCAAGGTATATTGGCCCCTACGTACGCCTTTTGATGCTGATTGTAGGTAGGGTTAAACTCTTCAATATAATACTTTCTCTTTCTCCCTATCTCTTTATCCCAAGTTCGCTTGTGGAACTTATTGATAACAAAAGCCTTTATTTCTTTACTATTCGTAGGGCACATGCTCAAGCACATGTCCCACTTTCTAAGCCATTTAATATTTTGCAGCATCCAAGTCTTCTTTGTTTTGCACAAAATGTCATTGAAGACAACCTTAGGCCATCTACCTTCTTCCATTTGCTCAACTGTTTTTAGACACCTTATGAGTCTCACCATAGCGATTGCTTCAATAGAAGCCACCCCCATTTCACTTAGCATGATCTCGTATGGAATTGAACTCTTAATTTTGAACTTGCTTGTGGTCATGTGTTTTTGAATATTTTCTATTTGCCTCCACTGTAAGTCAGAGGTATTGCTGGCCCAAACTTTACAACCATAGAGAACAACCGAGATCACTAAGAGCCCAAAAAGGGTTTGCATAGTTTTCCAGTCCCATAACTCTGCCTCTCTGCACCTATTTTGGCAAGCATAAAATGCTTTCCAACTTCCAAGAGTTCTTTTTTTCTTGCAGCCTTCCCAACTCAAATTTTTGTTGAAGTTGATTCCAAGGTACTTGTAATCTTCCACTACTTCAAGGGTATTGTCTTCAAAGTAGAACTTATGTTGTTTATGTTTTCTTTTTCTAGAGAAAACTACCACTTTCGTCTTGCTAGCATTTACTTGCATCCCAACCATTCTACAAAAGTGCTCTTGCAAGCCAAGAGCAGACTTAGCAATCAAAATAAGGTCATCTGCATACAAAACAAGTCTTATCACATACTCACCCACGAGGGCACCATCCCCGCCCTCTAAGTTTAACCACTCTTCAAATTTGTCAATATATAAGCCAAAAAGGGTAGGGGATAATGGGCACCCTTGCTTGACCCCGATATCACTACTGAGACTTTTGGAGATACCATCTGATGTTCTGATTTTGACTTTGACGTCCTCATATAGGCTGTGAACAACTGCTCTAAGATGTATAGGAACACCAAGTTCCTCAATTCTGTGCCATAGCTTATCCCTAGGAACTGTGTCAATTTTTTTTTGAAATCGACAAAGCAACAAAAGGCTTCCTCTTTTTTCTCCCACACTTTTTCAATGACATGCCTTAAAGTAATACCATGGTCCACCGTGGAATGTTTAGGTCTAAAACCTGCTTTCCCTTTAGCACGCTTGTCCCTTTCTTCCGCCCACTTGCTAATTCTATTTTCTAGCATGCTTCCAAATAGCTTTGCAAACAAGGGCTTTATCATTATGGTCTTATAATTGGAGGGATCGTTGAAATCTCTACTCTTGAAAAGAGGAATTGCGAGGCTAGTTGCCCAATCTGTAGGGAATCCCTGCTAAATGATGTCGTTGAAGATTTCTGTAATGTGAGGTGCAAGAGTTTTTGAAACCTGTTGTTGCCTTTCACACACCTAGGGGGGAACGTGGCAGAAATATTCAAGCCACTCGGTGTGTCCTTGGGGGCAAGTCTCGAGGCAAGTCTGTCACCTTGTTCTTGACTTCTCCGTTTAGGCAAACTCCTAATGAAGCCAAGGGGGGTAGACCCTATGGGTTACCAAGGTTGGTTACTCTGATGATGATGGTATTAAATGAGTAAGTTTTTTAGGAGTTTTGATTTAACAATTGTAAACAACAGATAACATGACGAGATAATCACAAATAAGCATGATATGACACCCAATCACGTATAGATTGAAAGAAATAAACAGTTGACCAGTGCCTTAAATGGAGCCGAAAATAATTAAGAGTGCTTGCAAGTGCTGGAGTGAATGTTGTGCAATTGTATCTTGGTAAGTTTTAAATTAATGTGAAAAGATGAGTGAATTAAATTAGGTGGGGGGACTCCAGATATACCCGAGGGGTACTTGGAGTATGTCCAAAAGTAACAACCGCTAAGGCTACTCGCAAGGAATGTGTGGGCTGGATGGAGTCTTTGAGATTATGTTTGTAATACACCCGCTAGGATGTAACATAGATCGGTGCCTCGAGGTCACTGTCCATTAGTTCCCACTTCCTTTGGGTATTTTGGCATCGTTTACTGTTTAATCGAGGCGTTGGATTTTCTCATGTGGTGGTTAATTGGGAAAGTGAATCCTAATTATTCTAGTCACTCACGTTGCTTTTGATGCAGCTTGACTGATCGGACGAACCGAAGCCAAGTGCAGAGCATACACACCGGAGTCTTGTAAATTTTAGTAAATTTTAAGAGCGTGTTCCTGTTTAAAAAAAAGACCCTCCAGGAATCTCTTTTAGTCCAAGTGAACCTCAATCGAGAAATCAAGGAGGGGTTAATTTTAACGTTTGCTTGTGAAAAGTAACAATGAAAATAGAAGCAAAAACACACACCATAGGTTTTCGAATTAATCCTACCACGATCTTCTTTCACCTTTCGGTTCAATCGGGGATTCGTGGGGTAAGTATTAATATTACTTTGATTTCAAAATATGGAATAATGACAAATATGATCAAAGTATACAATCCTGCATGACAAGACTAAGCTAGAGCAAAAAACGGGAAAAAGTGCAAAAAAGTGAAACGGGCGCGGATCCCCCCAAGGGGGATGGGGGGTGGGCTCGAAAGAGCCTACTCAAAGTGATTCTTTATTATTAAAGGTTACAATATCAAAAAACTAAATGCACTTTGGTCCTTGTTATCTGGGATCCAAAGGCTTACAAAAAGCTTACAACAAGCCTAATAAGGAAGCACAACAGTGGGGAAAGCCTCCGGGAAGCTCCGGTTCGTCCAAGAGTCAGAAAATGGGTAGAGTCTCCTTTTTTTTTGTCAAATATGCTAAAAAACAGCAAGCTATTAAAATCAATGTGCCATAATGCCTATCATGTTTATACATTGACACACATACTCTAATAACCTCAATAGGCCTAAATGTCAAGCCAACCACCCCAACTTTGGAGGTATTGAGTGAAAGATTCACAAATTATCAGTCGTTTATTCAACAACCAATAATAACCAAGGGAAAAAACACTTTGGGCTGATCGGATTGATAAATGAGTCTAGGAGACCGAGTCTTTTACAGAGACTACCATGCTAGAACATTTTTTTACAACTCCCCCAAGGGGGTATGAACATGTGGTAGATAAAAAAAGAACACTTCCTAGAAGCAAGTCTGAAGGTATTCTGAAGTCCGAACAAGCCATCTTTGTTTGGTTCACCAGGATCACTTGATAACATCGACTAAGTATGACTTAGTAGGTAACAAAACCCACTTTAGATATTCAGCTTGAAGTTCTACTAAATCTTTGGCTTTTCCAACACCCAACTTCTTAATACCCACCTCGATCTCTTAAACAGTGAAAAGCTTAGTAATGGTGGCGGTGTTGACTAAGGGGGGAGGGGGTTCAACCTTAGGATTCTGCTTATAGAGTTTCCTTGCATATTCAAGCCACTGGTTCGATGTAATATTGTTTTCAGTTTGGTTCTTGTTCGCTTGAATTTCATTCCAAAATAGTTTGGGGTTATTTTTCCCAAGGAAGATTAGCTCTTCCCTCCTTGAGACCATGAAATCAATTTTTTTCTTTCTTATAACTTGCTTGTAGATTTTTTAAGTCTTTTTCTTTCCAGTTTGATTCTCTCCACCTTCTTCTTGATTTTTTGCACTCCTCAACGAACCAAGCATTAAAAAGAAAGCAATTTGTTTCATGTTTCCTATTTTTTGTTCTTTTGCATTTTGTGAGTGCCCTTTGAATTAAATTACATAGCTGCTGATTATAAAGGCCTTGGGGCAAAATTTCCTCCCTCTTACAAAGTCTCTCTAAATCCTTCCTAAAGATATTACAGTTTTCTTGAGTCAAAAGAATTCTGCCCTTTGCCAAAGGTTGTTGAATGTGCTGATTTTTTGTCCCAACCTGCTGCTTATTAGTCCAAGAAAGACTTAGATAAATCGGCTTGTGATCATATTTTAAATCCCAGAGCTTTTCTCCAATCATAACTTCCTCCATTTTTTTGCATAGGCCATGTGAACAAATTGCATAATCCACCACACTTGCTCCATTGTAGGTATTACAAGTGAAATTACCAAAATTTGTTCCATCTAGGAAAACCATTGCAAATTACTAAATCAAACCTTCCACATAAGGTAAGCAACTATTCTCCAAAGAAATTGCAGCTTTTGTTGTCTTTTGAAATTCTTGTCCATTGATGATTTCTTTCTTCTGTAAGCCAAATAGGGTTGCAATTTTCCCTATGACAAAGAATGCTAGATTGTTCAGTTGCGGTCCTGGTGTTGAAATCCCCTACTAGAAGGATTTCACCTACTTGAGAATACTTCACAATATCGTTTTTTAATGCTGCAAAAGGGTCTTTATGGTCAATCCCCCTCCTTTTGTATTTTGAAACTTGTGGGGGGAAGTAGCATGCTACAATTCTGATGACATTTCCATTTTCTGATATTTTAAACCATATAAATTGTTTATTTGAGTCTTCTTTTTCTAGTTGAATGCAATGATCTACCTTTTTCTTCACTAAGACCATGATACCTCCGTGACCTTTTCCATTCTCTGCTGCCTTGTTCCACATTGCCAACTTCATATATTTTTTCAAAAGGGTGTGTCTTGCACCCTTCATGTTCATGTGTTTCAATGAGACATATTATGTCCCTATCTTTCGCAATAGGTCCTATCCTCGGTCCACGCCTCCACGAGTATCCTCTACAGTTCCAACATACTAAGCTTAAGGGAACCTAGGTAGACCTTGATTTCTATTTGCTTTGGCATACACGACTCAAAGTTGAGTCTACACCCCTATATTCCCATCCTGACCTTGCTGTGATATTTTCTGCTAAGGGATTTTCTACCACTCCTTGACTACTGTTTCGTTGTCTTGATTTAGAAGGAGGACCAAAAACAACATTAACAGCTTTGCCTTTGTATAACCATGCTCTTCTTCCCTCATCTCTTGCTGCTCTGACCTTTGACAACTATTTTTTTCTTTCCTCTTGCTGCATGATAGTTAAGTCTTCCTTTAGAAAAAAACGAGAGCCCTTTAAGAGATGCTTCTTAATTAGAAGAATTTGCTTGTCACGCGCACTTGCCATGATGACTTTTATGGGCCTGGCTCTCTCATCACTTGGTTTACCCACCCTCCATGCTTGGAAAATTTAGCTTTGCCAATTCAACTTGTCTTTTAAAAAGTTGCTTGCAAGCTCTGGGGTACATTCATTCTTACCATAATCTCTCACACCTTTAATTATTATGTTTATTTCTATTATGATTATTAATCCTCCCTTGATCATACTGTCTATTAGATTATTTAGCCTAACTTAGGAACCTTAATTAATTAATTGGGTCCACTAGTACCATTGGGTTCACTTGGCCTAATGGGGGCCACATGTACTAGTTACTAGAGTGTGGGGAATATTGCTAGAGGTTAACTGCCACTTACTGCATGTGCATGCATCAATTTGGGTGCCTCCTAGACCAATCCCTACATTTTAGGAGCCACTGGGAGTCACGACACCAACCTCCTTCAGCTAGTTGGAGTTGGAACTAGTTAGTTTTAGTTAGCCCCCAGTTACTTGCAGTGGAGTAGGCACCTTTGCCCACCTACCACACTTAGTTGCACTGAGTTAACTAGCTATCACTAATTGATTGAGTTGTTGGACATCTGGGAGTTGATCTATTGGACTCCGCTATTGATTGAGACACCATGAGTTAGATGGTCAATTAGATACACTTAGATCAAGTGGATAGATTCAAATTGCTACCTAATGCATTCGAATTCTTTTCCTATGTAAACTATTGTAACATCAGATTTTATTATTGTGAATTATACTGTAAATTCCCGAGCAATACTCATCCGTTTCCTGTGTGGTTTGTTTTGTTTGGTTTGTATCTTCATTCTCCATTTACTGCAAACATTATTAGAACTATCTCCTTGAAGATCTGAATGGCATTCAAATTCTAATATGGTATCATAGCCTTCTCAGGAAGGTTTCATGCTTGTTTCTCCCCATTGAACATCAGAAGCAGCTGGGTTTCCACATAAGTCCTCTATGATGATTTGCTAGCTCTGGATTTATTCATAGCAATGAAGAGGGTGTGACAGACCCTGAAAACATGTTCATGTCAAGAGGAAAAGCATGATTCTAACAGTTCAAATGTTTTATTGTGTTTTGCAGTGAAAAATACAGGTTCTACGTAGCTTGTGTGAAGTTTTGCAGTCTTTTAGCCGGAGCAATTATGAGTTCTCAAATATCCTATACCTCGGATCCTTACAAGTTCCAATTATCTTGATTAGAGGATTGATATGGAGCTGGCCTTGAATAAGCATGGCTACCTCAGGATAATACAAGGAAGGGAGGCAGAGACTCATCAACCAGTTGAAAAGAACAAGTTTATGAACCATTGTGATGAAGCATTCGGGTACTTATGCACTCATATATCCAGAGATATCCTCTTCTACCTTGAATGTTTGGAGACACCCAAAGAAGCCTGGGAGAAACTTGATAGCTTTTTTAACAAGCAAGATGAGCTTGAGGACACATTCTGGAGAATGAGTTGGTATCTTTACATCCCAACAGTTTCAAGACTATTGATCAATTCTTTACTAAATTCAAGTCTCTTGTACTTCAATGCAGACAGCTTGGAATAGAGCAGAAGGATGAGCAAAATGTCCTTTCCATACTCAGCAAAATAGGCTCTGAGTATTATGTATTTGTTTCCATATTTCATTCCAAACAGGAAAGCTTTCCTAATTGGAAAATTCCTTTATTAGATTCTTTTTCCGAGTCCTTAATCAAGGAGCAAGACAAGTTGATTCGAATGGGAGTCATCAAGACCTCCAAAGATTAAGCTCTCCTAGTTACTGATTCTTCCAAAGCGCAAGCAAATGGGAAATCAAAGAAGAAGGAGCCAAAAGCAGCTGATTCGAAACCTAAACAGAATCAACAAACTTCTGAAGGGGCCTTCGGCTCTAAGAAGAAGAAGTTTGAAAAGAAGTTAAGTCCCTATTGTGAAAAGGGGTACCATCTTGAAGATCATTGTATGAGGAAGCAACTTCATGAAATGTCAACTCTTCTCAAGCAGTATAACATTGCTCCTCTAAGATCAAAGAAGCCTAATGAAGAACCACAGACAGAAGATGATGAAAGGTGCCATGCTTTGAAAGCAAACCTTATACAGTCTACCACGTACATAATTGATTCTGGAGCTTCCAATCACATGGTTGCTTCCAAAGAATCCTACTCTACCCTCTCACTATTAAATGGGCCTAACATTCACATGGGATATGACTCTAAAATCCCAGATGTTGAGAGAGGTTCAAATAAAATCCAGCATGATGATTCCATGCCCTCTCCTATAGAAAAGAAAATTGTTGAAGATGAAGAAGAAGCAGAATTTTCCCTACAGTCAATTTGAATTGAAGAAAGTCTTCTTGGAGTGATTCCTTCTCCTGCGGCTCCAGAAGTGTATGAGATCTCTTCTATCTCATCTCTTCACATGGATGATCTAGAAGAAGACATTCAAATCTCCGTTTTTGAAGAAAAACACTCATATTCTTTGCAAAAATTCTCCAGTAATTCTTTAAATTTTGTGCATAATTTACCGGTGATTGTTTCATAAAAGAAAGAGGAATTTGATTTCTCTATCTCTAATAATGTTGTTGGTGTGCAGATAAGTAATACCATGGATATTATGGAAATAATATTAGATTATAGGAGTGATCCATTCACTCTCATTAATCTAGAGCTTCTAGTAAATTCCTATAGGATTGCATGCACAAAAAATCAGAATTTTGAAGAAGGAGAAAACTGTGCATCTACCATCTCGGTGGAGCACACTATTGGATCCGATATGAAATTATTTGGATATGATATGATATTATTTAGATCTTATCTGATATTATTTTGTTCATTTTTTATGTTTCAAGAGCTTTCAGTAATGCTTGTAGCTGATCTCATCAATTTTGGTGTGAAAAATCAAGTACCGCAAGTCTCCTTCAAAATTGCTGTTGGGGATTTAATTTTCATTGCATAGTTTTGGATCTGATATGAACCTATTTGGATCTGATTTATTTTCTGATTTGATAATATTTGGTTTAGGTTTTAAGATTCAAGAGCTTTCAGTATTGCGTGTAACTGGGTTCATCAAATTTGGTGTGACAAATCAAGCATCGCAAGTCTCCTTCAATTTTGATGTTGAGGATTCGATGCTATTTATCTCTTATGAGTTTGTTGATATTATATTTTGTGAAATATTGGTTATTTCTGAAGCTATATGAGATTATGGAGCTCAAGCATTCGCTCTCCACAGTCCCAGGGCTTCTCTACCTTTGGTCACGTGCTCATCCCCTCAAAGAACTAGTAAAGAGGAAGACATTCTGCATCCTCCTAGACACTTGCTCCTAACACTTGGGGCTGATTTTACCACTCATGGTTTTCTGTTCAAGCCTGACATATATAAGATTCTTAGGTGTTCCTCACATGGTTCGAATTCTCAAGAACTTTTGCTCTCTCTTTAGTTGATTTCAGTTGCTCTACATGGGTCCAGTTTTCATCATGCAACTGTTTACATTTCTGATTCAGTTGAGTACATTATTCTTCTTCAAAGATGAAGATTCCTTTAGACATAAGCACTTTGTTTGGATTCATGGGTTCACCTGCACATAAGAACCAATATATTGTTGTTGCATAGTGCTGCAAATAGCAACAAAAATTTTCACAAGTTTTTTCAAAATTTGTATTTTTGCTTATTTTGAGGGGGGGGGTTTCCAATGAGGTTTTTCCCTGTTTCATCGTTTGTATTAAGCAACATTTTTTACTATATTTTAGATTGTATTTGGGACCTATGGACTTGTTACTAGGGCCCATAGTTTTCCAAGTTAGGATTCAATGGGGGTGTTAGGATTATTAATCCTCTCTTGACCATACTGTTTATTAGCTTATTTAGCCTAACTTAGGAGCCTTAATTACTTAATTGGGTCCACTAGTACCATTGGGTCCACTTGGCCTAATGGGGCCACATGTACCAGTTACTAAAGTATGGGGAACACCGCTAGAGGTTAACTACCGCTTACTGCATGCGCATGCATAAGTTTCGGCACCTCCTAGACCAATCCCTACATTTTAGGAGTCACTGGGAGTCCCGACACCAACCTCCTTCAGTTAGTTGGAGTTGGAACTAATTAGTTTTAGTTAGCCCCCAGTTACTTTCAGTAAGTTCACAATCAGTTAGCTAGCACTAGCAATGCATGGCTAATGCATGACTGCATGTGGAGTAGGCGCCTTTTCGCACCTACCACACTTGTTGCGCTAAGTTAACTAGCTATCACTGATTAATTGAGTTGTTGGACATCTGGGAGTTGATCTATTGGAATCCGATATTGATTGAGACACCATGAGTTAGATGGTCAGTTAGATACAGTTACATCCAGTGGATAGATTCGAATTGCTACCTAATGCATTCGAATTCTTTTCCTATGTAAACTATTGTAACACCGGATTTTATTATTGAGAATTATACTGTAAATTCCTGAGCAATACTCATCTGTTTCCTGTGTGGTTGTTTTGTTCAGTTTGTATCTTCATTCTCCATTTACTGCAAACATTATGAGAACTATCTGCTTGTAGACCTAAATGGCATTCAAATTCTAATAGTTGCTTTGTCTTGCCTTTATTTGGTTTCCTTTCCTTGTTTATTGTCTCTTTGGTTGCTTGCCTCTTTTTCCTTTTCTATATTAGCAGGATCGCTAATAACTTTACCCACGTTTTGGAATTTTTGGTGGAACCTCTATTTTCTGCTTCTCTTACTTTCATTCCCTGGTTATTTGCTTGTTCATATGTTTTCCCTTCAACATTGGATGTTTTATGATTCAACACCTCTCGCTCTTCCCCTGTCGATTCTTTCATTCTTTGTCAGTCTGCCTTGATATCTTGCCACTCATTCTTGCCTACCAGAATAGCTTCTTACAACAATGTTGCTTGACCTTTTAAAACCTTGTTGAATTCTTCTAAACGTTGATTTTCTGCTGTTAACAGATGGATTTAAGGTCCCTCTCCTGTTCTTTGACTTCCAAAATCTCCAATCTCCTCTTGGTATTGAGTAGCTCTTGTACATATAGGGCATATAACCAAGTGAGAGGTGTTGATGTGGGACTGTATAGGGCAGGATAAATGTTGCTTTTGCCCCTGTTGCTACCACATCCTTGCCATAAATACTTGTTTGACTATATATTAGTCTTCCTTTGAAACTGTGTTCTCCTTGTCTCCTCCCACTTTATACATGCATCTCTCCATTTTAAAATAGTCTGAAACTGCTTGGCATTAACCCAAACCCACTTCCCTATTTTTCTCGATGAGGCAATTTTCACTTGACGTAAGTTGTTAGTTACAGGTACCTATAACCCCTGTTTCATGGGTGATGCCAAGCGTGTTTCCACTGTTTATAGGAGACAAGAAAAAAAACAAAAGTGGGGGACAAAGTAGAACTGAATACCTGGGACCAAGAGATTTGTCATTTTATTCGGGTCGCTTTATCCTTTACCTGCGAGCTACCACTGCCTGCCTTCTTGCCTGCTACCACTTCCTACATTCCTGAATCCGCTGCCTGAATCCAAAACGTCTCGTCTTTTGCTTTGTAAACATAAGCCAAGGAGAGAACCAAACGGGTGAGAAACTCTAATTGGGTAGTGTCCCTTGGTTGTTTCCTCCAGCTTAACCCTTAGTTGTTTCCTCCATATTGCTGAAATATAATGAATTGATATCTATGACAAGTTGCTTTCCTCAGCTCCAGTTGTTTAATCCTCTCCATTTGGTCTTCACTCTGGATCGACCAAATTAATATTTTTATTTAAATCACACATATGCAAGCGTAGCTGACTGTTCCTACAATGCTCCCACCTATACCATTGTATTTGCCCCTACCTATATCTTAGTTGCTACCATTTTCTTTGCTAGCTATGGATATGTTGGATAAGTGGCTGGCATAGGATAATTTCCAAATAATGGAAAGGGATATGCCCCTCATCATGTTGCTTAGGTCCCACAGCTCATCGTTTGGCCATCCTTCACATCACCAAATCATTGAAATGACGCCTAATAAGTTCATACCATAATTCCACTTGAATGATCCATGAAACTCATGAAATCATCCACACCCAACTGTTCACGGTATTTGAGGTATCACACGAAGGGAAGAAAATAGCATTTCTCATATACATCGATATGGACACAAATACTAGCCATCATGCTAGAGTAAGCCAGAGAGGAAGTAGTCTAATAAGTAGATTCTCCAAACGTATATCTAAATCCTCTAGTTCAAGATCCAATTTCAGGCGCAGTTCCATAACCCTTTATTATAGATACATATCAGAGTCCATTGAAGCACACGTTTAGGATATGATTAACCTCGTTGACCCCACATCTTAACAAGTTCGAATGCCAGATCCTATTTATCACTGCATCCTTTCTATAGTAAATAAATATAAAGAGTGTGTAAGTTTCCCCCCATTACATATGGATATATAGACCTAGCTAACTTACCCCGTGAATTATCCAATTGACCAATATATGAACCATAAAAATTGTGTAGGGTGTATAGGTTGACCATGTAATTCGAGCACCATAGTGTCGAGAGTACTACCCCAGAACACTATAGTCTTAATATTTTCAGTGTTTTCTGGTCACCCTAATACAATATGAGTTTAAATTACCATTGCATTCGTGTTCTTTCAAGAAAGAAAAAATGAAATGGTCAAGTGAGTCCCTCGTCCTTGTCAAGGTGGGGAAATTGAAGAGAAAAAAGGTGGCGCTGTATGAAGGGAAAGACTTATAAGATCTATTGATTCTCAATTATATGCCTTGTCTACGTGTTTTAAAACGAGAAATTCTATATGGAAAGGTGGCCTATGCATGAAGGGAAATACCTATTGGACATTCCTTTCAAATTAAGGTGAGCCCATCTGACTAGCCATAATAGATTATTCATGCCAGCCGGACCAACCAACTATTGGTTCGAAGGGCCTAAAATGTCTAAGTTTCTTAGTCACAAAATACCCTTTCTATGCCTAAAGATAAAAACCTTATTAGGGGTAGACTGGGCGATACAACGGGTTGAAATGGTCGTTACTAGAATTTGGTTCTCCTGTAACCCGTTAAGCACCTTGCCTTGCCGCCTCACTTGCTAAACACACGATAAGCTAGGTTACCTCCCTCAGGATAATTGTTTTTATTTCCTTATATATTATCTACCCTGCCGAACTAGCCACCTCAACGCTATGTGCCCTACCTCACTCCCTCAATGCTATCTTATCTACCCAAAGAAAACCCAACCAAAGCAAATGAAGAAGGTTTTGCAAGAAAACTTTAGCAACAAGACATGTTTAATGTTTATCGAGTCTTCCATATAAATCATAGTTGGTTTTATACACCCATTTGCAACCAATTAGATCTTACCCTTAGGTAAGGGGAGTACATCCCAAGTTTGATTTTCATTAGAGTAGCATAGTTGGCCACCATAACATCCTTCCATTCAAGAGAGTTTTTTGCTTGATTGAAATAAGTAGGATCAACATTAATCTTGCAAACATGACCTTGTGAAATAGAGGGCCTATGTAAAAATCAAAGCTCTCCATCAAGGGAAGGTGTAATGATCCAAGCTCTCCATCCATTCTACAAAGTAGATGTAGCCCACTTAGGCATTGATCGCGACCTAACTAGTGGGGAAGAAAAAATAAAGATTTTTGTAGTAACATTGTGATGAGGTAGCTCAACCAATGCGAGATCAGAGGGATCCACTTGAGTAGAAGAGACTTCAATGCTAGTAGTACCAAACAACTCATCGATATGAGACTCATCATGGATTGTTGATTGAGTTACTATAGAGAAAGTGTTGGAAGAAGCTGCCAAATTTATTATAAGTTGATACCATGGATAAAAGATATGGCTATATTAACTAATTTAAAGCAATTTCCATTTCATCAAAAGGATAACAAATATCTTAGACATGTGACAAAGCATCCCTAAAATGACTAAGCCTGTAGAACATATTTAAAAAATTGGCAGGAGCTACTAAAGAAAAAAACTAAAAGGGCTTGGTGATTAGAAATGTTATAGAATACAAAGTGAAATGGGCATGCATTATTGTGGATTTCTTCCTGACCAACTCTGGTCGAGCATCAGATGTTCTTTTGAGTATGTTGGAAGCAACTGGTGGGATTGTTGAAGAAGGCATACTTGATAATTGGGTAGAACACCTAGTGAATACTTTTAGGATCAATTGTGAAGAATGTCAGGAAAATAGTAAAGCTATAAGGTGCCCCTCTTTACTTATATACATATTTCCATGGATAAAATATGCCCATTTAGAGAGCCTGCATCTACATTGAACAACACACTGACTATGTATAACTATCAAAGTTTCGTATCAGTTTGGAGAGGCACAACGGTTGAGTATTCACCCCAGCATATGTTGAGAGAGTGGTTCAAAAGTCTAGAGGCTTTTTCTCTCAACTACACATATACAGTTAGGGATCAACTTCACAAAATTTTGGTACTTGCATGAGGACGACGAAGTACCCAAGAAGTTAGGATATTATCCAGACAACAAATAAATCTTCAGATAGTTATCTCGACAATAAAATACAGTGTTTTCCATACCGCCAACAACAAGGTCGACTATTAAAGAAGGAATTATTACTTATGACTACATACATCAAATAAATCCATTTACGCATTTATCATCTATTCAATACTTCATTCCAGTGTAGATTCCTTCTCACGCTTTGAAAATGTCGACCAACAATGTAATACAGAGGCAATTTAGACATATTGACTTCCATAACAATTTCTTGCGTTAGGATTTGTTCTCAAGGATCTAGTAATGGATGAGTGCCACTATTACATATAAATCAATTAAACAAAATCACAATGGACAACTACAAAGCTTAGAGAGAAATCGTCATATATTTTTTACCATTCATAAGCCGCATTGTCTTGTAAACTAAGCAAATTGGGAGATGGCATTAGTATTCTTTCAGGTACTCATGCTTACATTCACCATCGCTCCAATGCTCACTTAAAACTTGAGAATGAGAAAATGAACAAACAACTTGAATCGAGTCGCACTAAGGACATAGATTGTCAGCACACTCCTGAAATTTTGTTTATTATTACTCTGTCCACTTTCCAGTAATCAATGCCGACAACAAACATGCTACAATTTTTTAGTGAAAGTGTCTTTGCTACATGCTCCCATATCAACATCTATACAATGTGGTTCCTCTAAATATGTTGATTGGTTTGACTAGGTTTGACAAAAAAAATTAGCAATCAATGGTAATTTTAAATTCTTAAGTAAAAGTTGACATTTCCTTTATCTTTCCTTGACATTTCCTTTTATTATTTCAAGATGTTTGAGAGTGGTTCCAACCTCATTGGACTTCATATGGACATACTTCAAAGTATAATTTCATATCCCCCATATTTAGTAGACATAACGGTTTTCAGGATTGCAGTATTTTCTTTGGATTCTATCATGTATTAGGGTATGTGATTGGTATTTAATCAAGAGCACCAAGCCCTGGTGTTCATTTTTGAACTCTGTTGTCATGGAATTAGCAAAATGTACCCTTTACCCAATCCAAAATCATTGATTAGGCATGTTAAACATTTTCTACCATATTTTAAGACCTGGATTAGGTAGTTTCATCAAAATTGGATGTTGTTGACTGATTTCCATAGAGAATTGAGGTAGAGGTAAAGGCTAGATGAGGAGGCATCCAATGATACTAATGATGAGGTTCCCAATATAAGTGACGGTTGAACATTGCTTGTCATTTAAATGTTCATGTTCATGTATAATTTTATTTATATTTCTTTCTTTGAAAATTTCAATATAATGTGATACTTATAAGTTTTAATGTCGTGTTTGGTTGTTCCCAAATTTTTAAGGGGTCATGTTTCCAACATATTCCTATTTTAGAACTCATACCTATTTCTCTGTATCATCCAACTTATCTTGGTAGCTTCTTGACTAACTAGAATAAGGATTTAGAAGCTTAGGAAAACAAAATGTGGTAAGATGCATACAATTCATTGCCTTCCATAGGCAGAGTACTTTGAGCAGCATACTCATGTCAAGATGGAAGTCCTCTTGGGACAACCTCCCCAATCAGAACCAAAATTTCCCTAATAATTTCCTTATGCTTATAGGGGTTCAGATTAGCCCTTAACTACATTCATCAAATATTTGGATCAATCGTACCTTGACATATCCCTTAATTTTTCCTTCTTTTTCAAGTGGGATCTAGTTTAGTGTTTGTCTATTATAGCTATTTAGGTGTTCTTATCCTTCCCTTCAGGGGATGAAACATCTCGCTGCTATCAAGTTTGACGTCACTAGGAATATTTGTCTTTGTTCACTAACCCATACTAGCTAGGTTCCATGTTAGGTTAGATTGGGGCCTTTAGGAGGATCAAAGCTTCTTGAGAGAGTCATCACAATGCAATATTGGCTTCTTCTCTTTTGCGGGGAGTTCATTGGCCTTGGATGATAGAAGTGATATGCCCTCCATCTTCGCATGTGAAAGACATCCTTGTGGTATTCCCCTACCAAACATGTTACAAACACTCCTTCCTCTTCTTATCTTATATTATTTGGGAAATTTTCTTCCATCAAATGATAATACTTACAACACAATGAATTATTTGGGTCTTATATCCCAACACCTATATTAGTTATAGGTATACACAAATGGTTAAACTTAATTCCACATTGCTTATAACACAACAATCACACTGCTTCAATTTTAATGCTAACATTCATCTTGTTGTTACACTTTCTAGCACATAATGGTTGATGTTCCCACACTCTCCTATGGGTTATACTACAAAAATTAACACCTATATGCAACTACTATAAGATTTTCATAGATTGCATGCCAATTTTTTAATCTCCAGAACTTGGCGTCTTACCTAAAAAAAGTTTCAATGTTTTTTCATGTTGCTATAGACATGATAACTAACCATTCCAACTTTGAAATTCTCCCAACATACTTATTTCTATCATACACTCTTTTAACAATTTTTTTGCCCAGAAAACATATTGTCTACAAAAACAAGAAATCTGCTTCTGTGAATTTTGTTAGCACACTCCTAGAATTTTGTCTATCATTACTATGTTTACTTTCTAGTAATCAATACCGGTAACGAACATGCTACAATTTTTTAGTGAAAGTGTCCTTGCTACTTGAAAGCAGAGTTGCAGTAGTCTCCAAATGTGATTATCATTAAATATCTTGATGTATTTCACATATAGTTTTTAATGATGTAATATTTGTCTCATTGTTCAAATCTATGTTTTTGCAATTAATTTGGCATTTTGCATCTTTTCCTTGAATATATATTATATATATATTGTAATATAAAAAAATATACGTGTATGGAACACTCCTGGGACTTCACACATGTGATTTTCTTGGAAGAACCTCCCTGCCATCCCACTCCCTGCTCTTACTTCCACTTTGCTATGTTAGTTGGGTATCATAAGTTTGTATATGGTAGCTTAAAGTTTGCATGTTAAGTGACAAACCTCTTTTCATGAAATATGATGGAAGATAATGCTTACGAGTTGCTATTCTTGAGTGCTCATGCAATTGCTCAAGAATAGCTTGCAAGGTAGTTCCTTGTCAATGTTAAATAAGTACCTTTATGTATCTATGAAAAATTCAAATTCACTTTTTAAATGAAATGTTTGTATCTTGGTGATTGTCTGGTACATTTTAGCCATAAGGTTACAAGTATTGTTGGATATGTTTTTCATTTCCTACATGCATTCATGTTGCATGATGGAAAGGCCTTACTTGATGGTCTTGTTGTGATCTCTCCAGATGGACTATTCCCATCCATGTATCAAGAAGGTTAGCAACCTTGTATTTGTATATATTTTCCAAAGTTGACTTGCATCATGTTTCTTTAAGAGATGTTTCATAGAATCAAGGTGTGCAATAGGACAATCATCCTGGGTTATTTTAATTCTAGATATGGAAAACTTGGGCAAATTAGGTACTTTCAAGTTTCAACTTAGATTTGATTGCAGTGTAAGTTTATAATCATATTTAGATTCAAACTATGTATTCATTCTGAGATTGATTAACATTTATAAATCATAGAGGATTCAAAATATCAACACAAATAAATGCTTAATATCCCTTGTGAAGTTTCATCTATTATATAATTCAGTTGAGAACCTCAATGGTACGAGGATGGAGGCATAAGCATGTACATGAGTCCATATCATCTTAACTCATTAGTTACAAAATAACATGTTCAAATCAACACCATCTTGAGAAGTAAGGCTATTGTTATAAAATGGTTGGAAAAAAGTTTTGGTTCAATTTTGTAATGATTTTGTCAAGGAAAGTTGTCTTATCTACTATTTCTACTTTCAAATGTTAAGTCATTATGTGGATCATAAATAAGATGGTTGAAAATTTCACATTTTTTTTTTGAAAGTGCTTCTAGAACACTCTCTGAGGGATTGCACCTCATAATATGGACTTCCTACAGCTTAGACATCAAGTCTGATGTAACACCTCGGTTTTGACCCCAATTGCATTAAATTGTAAATGATGTAAATATCGTTATTTAAACATGGTGAGGAGCTCAAGGAAAATGCCCCACCATCAATTTAGTGTTTTATGTTTCGGCAATTCAAATCGATGCCGATGATTATCGTGCTAGCCTATGGCACAATATAATTTTGGACATCATGTAAATATGCAATTAATAAAAATGCCCACAACTAGCTATGCCAATGCAACAAAGAGATGGGAGCATGATTCCACAAGGAATAGGGAGGGAAAATATTCAAACCCTTGAGCCAATAGGGTAAAGTGAAATGTCAATGGGAGAACCCATAAAGTTTTCAACTACCCATTTTGTCTTTTGTGCCCAATCATTTATTTCTTCCAGAAATTGGTTGAGGTAGTTAATGCCTTGGGATGGGAAGAGTATGGCAATCAAATTCGTATTGGGGAAGCCACCCATTTTTGGGAAAACGAATTTTGACTTATGGGGCAAGTAAATACTTGTAAATGGATGCCCAAGCCATTATTCACCCATACGTTTTTCTCTCTCATGTGACTGAAGCTTGTTGAGTTCTCTCCTTCATGTTTTTTGCAATTACCTTCATTTCCATGGCTAGGAAAACCCGTTTTCGTATTGCTGAGTGAATCTGCAGTATTGATTCACGTCCTTCTCTTCCTTACGTCGTTGGAGCTCCTAGGATTTTTTCCCTCACGACTTCTGCATTCTTCCTAATTTCTCCAAGCCGGGAAACCCGTTTTTTGTGTTGTTCAATGAATGGGCAGAGGAGAACTACGATTTGGGGGTTTATTGAGGCCGTATTTTCTCCCGTAATGCCCATAGGAATTTTTTGAATTCAGATTCATGATTTGGGTGTGACTGGAGGTCATTTTTGCTCCTGTAATTTCCATGATCGTTTCTAGAAATTAGATTTACTATCCCAGGGTGTTTTCCCCTTTTTAGCATTTTCGTTTTTGGCTCCCGGGAATGTTCATACCTAGCATTTGTATGTTGTTGTTTTGTAAATCCTTGTGTTGGTCTAAAATGGTTAGGAGTGGAAGGGGCCCGAAATTGGATTGATAAACCTAGTGAAGAGAGGAACCTCACAGACATATCAAGAGGGGCTGGTTATCTTTCTATGCACACCCTGAAGAGAAATGGAAGGGAATGTATGACATGAGGGATTGTGTAGCAGTGAAAGGGATACTTCCTTGTGTTGGGTGTGTAGGTATTATGGAGACCAAGCCAGATGTTGTGTAGGTGTCCATAGCTCAGTGGTTGAGCTCACTAGCTTATACATTCTACCTTTCCACTTGCTTAGCAGCTTGATAAACCCATATGTAGAGTGGCTTGGTTGACTTTGATGTGTATTTAGCTATGTGTGAGCCTGCTATTCCCTATTTCCTTGTGGAAATCATCCCCAGCTTAAGGGCGGCAATGGTGCTGAGAGATTGATGAGCACACTAGCCTATGGTTGGGTGGAACGTTGCAACGACACAGTTAGTTGCGGGGAAGCTTCTTCTCAAGATAAGTATTTTCTTATGTTTAATCTCTGCAATGTATTTTTTTTATAAATTATTATGAACATGATGAATGTGTTGAGTGAGATTTACTTCTGCTGTAAATTATTGTATATTGCATTATGCATCTATGTATGTATAATTTTATGTTCAATGCATTTTATGTTATGTTCATGGGGTTAGATGCCCGATTAAGATGGCAGAGCACTTGAGTCACGTCCTCTCCATCAACGAGATGAGGGGAGGGGACGTGACATCTGGGGGGTATCTATTTTGCCAAATTCCTTGGGACTTGCACCTGGCCTAAGGAATTTTTAACATGCCATGCAGGTGGGACGAACCAAAGTGAGAGAGGAGCCCTGGGGAATGGATCATGCTAATGTTTCACCTTTGAATGGTGAAATGGGTAGTTTCCTCCCTAGTTTGGGAATGGTTAAGTTGTCTGTAGCAGATTCAAAACAAAGAAACATACAAGGATCAAGCATTGCTTATCTCCAGTAGGTTAAATAAATCATCAATAAATTTGGTAGCAATTTCCACTAGATCATCTTCCTTGGGAATATTTCTATTTCGTCTTTTATTTGTCTTTCTTTTCTTTCTGAAATTTGGCTTGGATAGCTATCTTTACAATCAACAACGTGTTTTCTTGGTCATACTACATAGTACAATACCCTTGCTCAAATATCACTTTTGAAATTTGTTTGCATTTATCCACTACAAATCTCCAACATCATAAGTGCAGGGTAGTTCCTCCTGCCCCTTGACTCTCGTCTCCAGCTTACTTCATGGAAAATAAATGTATGGAAAGGTGTTTTGAAGTTGTTAAGGTTGTGAGAATTTGGACAATAATTTGTGCATCCAATAATGGACTAACGAATGTTCATTCCTACTCTTTATTTTTTGTGTTTTTGATAAATGATTATTGATATGGGTCGTTTGTGGAACATGTCCCCAATTTGAAAAGCTTAATTAGTCCAAACTATGAAGCATAAATGCCCGCATTTACACATTGGAAAATCCTTTTGTTGCAGAATTAAACATCCTAGATGGTTGAATTGAAGCAAGGGAATTGATCCCTTACCACTCTTCAAATTTTTTTGGGTTATATGCGGAGAACATGGTTCTTAGCATTTACTTTTAATTTGTTCACTTGTTTGTGTACATGTATATGAAGTTGACAACATGAAAGTTGTATTTTAAAATTTAGCTTGGTTTTGAGGAACATTGATTTACAAATATTATGGAAATTGAATCTCATATTATACCTCCTACGCTTATTTGCATCATGCCATTAAGATTCATGGATGAGCTTCAGTGATGTTCTGGATGACTCTACATTACATTTGTTGATGTGACAAGTCAGTGTGTTAAAGTGCTTGCCTTCAGCGTGAATTGACTTTTTCATAAATTCTCTATCTCTCCATTCTTTGATAATGATGCTTCAAACTAAATAGTAATCAAGAGAAAATTATTGAACCTTGAGAAATTCAGAAACTATTGATCCCTCTCCCTAAATAGTTATTTAGAAACTGATTCCATGAAACAATTTCAACTATTTTGTAATAACATTAGCTGAAACATATTATTGTTTTTTTATTGATTGTTAGGTTATGATAGATATGAATATCAAGGTTGAAACCACCAATGCATGGATTTTTGTATTGAGTAATATTAATTGCAGTAGAATTTCATCATTGATTACTTGTTTTATGGCATATTTGTTAGTCAAACTTGAAAGTTGAAGCCATTGTATTTAGTGGCATTGTTGCAGCTCTTGAAAGGAGATCGGACCATGGTTTTTACATTTTCTGTCGTTTCTACCCATAGGTTATGCACCTTATTGAACTGTTTTGAAGGGACGGGATTAAGGATAATTGAGTATCCAAGCTCACAACTTCAATCTTCTTGAAGGTAAATCTAATTGTTAGTAAGAAATGAGTATATGTTGTCATGGTTTATGATGCAATATTATTTGGAAGCATGGTGTATTAGTCTTGTTGGTTTACATGAATGGTAACTCATCAATTTTTTCATTATAAATTTATGTTCTAAATGAACAAAGTGGAATGTGAGTTTTGTAATTAGTGAATGCAATATCTAATATGCAAAATTAATAATAATTGATATCTTTCAATATTAATATTTTTTTTCTCAATTAGGTTGCTATTATTATTTCAAGTAGCATACTTTGAACCTAGTGATTACTTGATTGATTGGATGGATGTTTTAAAGCATTGAATGCATTTAGGGAAGGATATTTTGAAGTGCTAGTTGCTTCTAGTGCGATGACTCGTGGGATCGATGTGGAAGGTGTGATAAATGTTGTCAACTATGACATGCCTTCTTATGCAAAGACTTATGTTCGCCATGTTGGTTGTACTGCGTTACAAGGCACTCAAGAATTTGCTTCACCTTATTGTGAAGAGAGGAGGTAAGCCAAATATATTGATTTCATGCACTTCTTTTGCTCTAATGTTTGTAAATATACATTTTTGGGAGTCTACAATTTTTAATTTTTATACTTGTGATGGTTTTGTAAAGATGGCCTCCAAATCCAAAACCGCCCCCAAAAGTGACTTTTGGAGGAAGACATCAACCCCCCCTAAAATCCAAATTTGTTGTAGTGAACATATTCTTAAAATCAATTCATTTACAAGTGCACGCCCGGCTTGAAATTTTGTATTATTGCACTCCTACTTTCACGAGGGAAGACTATTCAATGAAAGTATAATCAGAATTCAACTTATCTTCCTATTTCAAATTTTGGACTTTGGAACTTCTTCTTTCATGGAGGTAGACTATTGTATGCTCTAGAACTATGATCCATTGCATGTGAATCATTCCCCATTGCATTGTTTGGGTTGTATTTGAAACTCATCTCCTATGTCTATAGTGTATTTTGAGGATTACCTCCTTCAAACAAAGGGTTTAACCTTTGTTGACTTAGATACAAGTCACAATAGGGATTTTTATTTTTTTCTTTGTTCCTTCATTTAGACTACTTCCTTAGGTATCTCGAGTAAGAAACAATGTTGGGATTCTTACTCTTTTCTTAGAATTACAAATGATGCAATCTTGGTGTTAATATTTCACCTTCCCCCAATTCTTAAAGGGTTTTGGTTCAATGGAAGAGCGTCTGCTTTACAAGCAGGAGGTTGAAGGTTCGATTCCTCCATGCCCTAATTATATTACAATATTGATATTTTTAATCAAATATATTTTACTATGATTTATTATGGCTATAGGGGGGTTTCAAACCATTTTGTATGTTGCTACGAGGGGGGTTCTAAACTGACTTCATATGTCACTACGAGGGGGGTTCAAAACTTCCCTTGTATGTTACAATGAGGGGGGTTCAAAACCCCCTTGTAAGTTTATATGAGGGGGCACTCTCAAATATTTGTATATAGTTTTAGGGGGGGTTTCAAACTGCCTTCGTAGGTACCTATGAGGGGGGTTTATAACCGCCCCCGAAGTTTTGTAATAAATACATTTAGGGGTTTTGAACCGCCCCCAAAATTCACTTTTAGCATCGGTTTTGATATTTTTCCAGAACTGCCCTTAAAAGTCTAAACTTTTAGGGTCGGTGCTCTTGGAAGGGGTTTGTAAAAACCGCCCCCAAAGGTTAGTAATATGGAGTTTTAGGGGGGGTTTAGAACCACCCTTTTAGGAACCTATGGGGGGAGTGTGGAACCACACGCTTAGGTACCTACAAGGGGGGTTTGAAATCGACCCCGTAGGTACCTATGAGGGGGGTTTGTAACCGCCCCCAAAGGTTTTTAATAAGGAATTTTTTTTGGGGGGGAGGGGTTTGGAATTGCCCCATAGGTGTCNTTTTTTTTTTCTGCAAGATGGGGGGGGGTTTAAAATCGCCTCCAAAAGTCACTTTTAGGGGCGGTTTTGCTCTCTTCCAAAACTGCCCCTAAAAGTACAAAATTTTAGCGTCGGTGCTATTAGGGGCAGTTTTGTAAAGACCACCTCCAAAGCCAAAACCGCCCCCAAAAGTGACTTTTGGAGGCGGAATAAAAACCCCCCTAAAAGTCAAATTTGTTGTAGTCTGAGTAATTATTGTTCCACTATCTTCATAAATGCACCCTTTTTGACCCATATCTCATTAAATGACCAACTACTTTCATAATTGAATCTTTGACTTATTTAAGTGGGAAAACATCCTTCAATTTATTCCCCATTTGAGTTAGGGGTCTCGTGTGGCCAAATTATCCCATAATAATTATTTTTGATAACATTAGAATAATTTTACTTAGGAAATTTAATTATTTTATCCACCATTTTATTTTTTATGAATTTTTCCTAGTTGACCTTGGCCAATTTTCCTTAGGCCAAAATTGCGGACAGTGACATTCCTCCTCTCCCAATTTTTGTTGTCCTCAAGCAATAAATAAACAATAGGGAAATACCATCACATCATCGATGCCTTCCACCACCACATCCACTACACCATGGGCCATACATACATACATCGAATGGAGGAAGTGATATCTATATCCACCAATGCATGCACCTGCAAACCAATTGTCGTGGAGACTCATCATCAATCATCAAGAGAATAATATCACCCGTAATCCTCAAACCATTGAGAATAATGAATGAATATAGAAAGTATTCTTTCAATTTGCATCTTTGAAATACCCAACTACACCTTGAGAATCATCCTCTCAAAGCACAGGTCCATCTGCACCACCATATGACTATGCACTTAGTGTGGAGACTAAGTACAAATGCTACTATGATCCCAAATGATAATCATGAATACAAGATTTAGAATATATCCTCCTATTCCATATGAAATTTTTGCATAGGGAATCTCATGGAAGCACTGTGAACAACCTACAAAAATGTCATAAGTCCATACATACAATTGTTTCCCTTGTAGGAAAACACCACCATATGCTGCATATATGAACTCATGAAAAGAGGCTTTATTCATCAAGCCAATGACCCAAACAATGTTCCAAATGAGATGGATATAATGCATGAATATACAAGGGTCCCATTGTTGGTGCACTCTCCTAGTGTACAATGTTATTAGAAACAAAACAAGCATGTGATGCCACGATCCAAATTCTTGTGCACTCTATTAATGAGTAGTGCTAATACAAGCAAATATACAAAGTGTGGGATGCAAAATATCCCCCGATACACATCATCAAAGAGAGTGATACAAGGAAATACATCATGGGGAGAGATGTTAGGATCCCAAGTTCTACTATGAATTCTCCCATACATCATGATACAAAGATATGTCATCATGAAATAAAACAAGATCATGAAGAAATATAGGGATATACAACAATGTTCCATCACAAAAATAGGCATGAGTATCAATGTGGCTCATTTAAGCAAGTAGACTATCATGTGCCAAATGTACACAAGAACCAAGGAACCGATTAGATCCGCTCCAATGACATAGGTGAGGGTTCCATGTCCTATAACGCAACAAGAAGGAATATGATGTATCAATATGTCTCATCATGTGTTCTCTCATCCAAGCAATGGATGAATAACCTCCATCGATCAAAGAAAGAGACTCCAAGTAGCTCAAAGAAGTGCGTCCATGAATAGAAGTGACATAAAACATTAACAGTGGATGTAAATGATGCTCAAAAGGAAATGTTGCACATAACATAGTATCAACATGAATGAGTCTCATACTCCTCATAAGTCACCAATAGAAAAAAATCCTTAACTCAAACTTCATTAGGATGAAAACTGAAAGAAGTAGGATGAACCAACTCTCTACAACAATTATCCACCAAAGATGTGGATGCATCAAGTCCCATCAAGGGCTCGTCCAATAGTAAGGATCCCTTTTGAATCTTCAATGGATAGAGGGCTCACTCCATGAGAGAACTCATTTTCTCTCTTGCAAGTGACATGTGCTTGGATCTCATCAAGCTCATCCATAATATCCTCAAGCACATAAGAAATAGAACATACCTCATGATCCACCATCTCATGAGGTTCCTCCATGTATTCAAGAATGAAATCAATCATGTTAGGGTAGTAGGAACAATGTGATATTGTCAACTTGTCATGAATCTCCTCAATCTGAATCTTAGATTCTTGAAGTGCACATTGAGTACTCTTCAGTGAATCCTGGGTGGTTTCCAACTAAAGAGTGAGCTTGTCAACCTATTTTTCATTGTTACAGTTTGCACTTTAATTCAATTATATTATATCTTTAATCCAAAAGATAGAAAAGCACAACAATACACAAGAACACAAAGATTTTCCCTGGAGAAACCATAAAGGACAAAACCCCGCAAACTTCTTCAGAATAGTTTTGTCACTAAGTACAATGTCAAACCAAGATAGAATACCCAGATAAAAGATATCTTCGACATATTCTTAATCTTCTCACTCTGGAGAACTTCTCTCTCTCTCTCTCTCTAGCGAATTGAGTGAGTGTGTATACCCAAATGAGGGAGGGCGCTCCCTATTTATATTCTTCAGTTGTGTGGCTCACTCACCTAACTAGGTTAGCCAAGTTCTCTAATTGGGTCTGACCTATCTGGGAAGACTCAAAACACATTTTATATAATTTCTTCCGGGGTGCTATTTCCGTGACTTACAACAGAGGTCTTACCTCAGTGACCTTACATGACCAAACATAATAATGACATCCCTGGACGGAGGAAAAAAACCTCCGACGGAGGTACAATAAAAACACAATAATAGTATACAATAGAATATCTTTCGAAGTTACATGTACAACAACATGCATTCCTCAAAGATACACCATGATACATATCCACAAGATCAAGAAAATCATTAGCGGAAATTTCAACTCAAAATGGGCCTTTTAACTCTAATTCAAATTCCATGTCATCACATGTTAGCGAATGAAATTGCTTTAAATTTGAAATACCGTATAGGTCTTAAACACTTTTTTAATATAAATTTGGGGATAGGTATCATACAAAAAACTACTTTTATGTTTGTATTTTTGACATATCTCCCTGTGTTTTTACTCAAATTTCTATTGGGAGAGCTTGTTGGATGCGGAATTAAATTCCGCATCCAACAAGCTCTCCAGATCGAAATTTGAGTAAAAACACGAGGAGATATGTTGAAAATACAAACAAAAAAAGTTCTTTTCCTTTCTTCCTCCAAAATTAATAAATATTATTTTATTATTTTAACTATTATCTTATTAGTTCTTTGTAACTATTATCTTATTAGTTCTTTGTAGGAGGCCCATTTTGAGTTGAAATCTCTTCTAATGCATTTCTATCAGAAATCAATTGCGAAAAGTTACCTTTGATTGTATACAATTCCTTCTGAATCTTCACCATGGATTCAAGTAAAGGTGGCTCCTCCAATGAAGCAAATTTCCAACAATACCATGAAACATAAGCGTGAGTGTCATGTAGAACATGTAAGGCATCCTTAATCTTCCTTTCGCTCATCTCGAGTGGCCTTTCAAAGGGATAATTTTGAGAGTGAATCTCCTCATCATTTACCAATGGATCAACCTCATTAAGCTCATGTAGTGATGGTGAGATTGATCCTGAACCTATGGGTTATGGGCCTCATCAATTAAGATCTGCATGTCACCCACATAAATAAATGAACATCCACAAGTATATGTATTCATGGAATCTAGGAACCCATCAATAGGTACCTCATCATGACACCCATCAGTAGATGCCACATAATAACATTGATCAATAGATGCTTTCAGATCCAAGTCCACAATATAATGTATCTCCGGATGATATTCAATGGTTCTTGTACTCCTTACGCAAGCGAGCACAATATGCATCCTCATGCACCACTTCCTAGGAACATGTGATTTTATCTTCTTTTTGGTCTCTTTAAAATCTTCTTCTTTTTCTTCTTCTTCTTCCTTTGTTTGCCTATTTGAAGTACTAGGTGGCTCTTGGTCCTTCTCCTTGACTATGGGTGGATTTGGGAGCACAACCAATTGGTTCTCATCAACTTTGGATTCCTTTGGTATAAACCATTTAGGAACTTATTAGCACACCTTATCCACCATTTGCACAATCCTCTCTTTTCTTTCTCTACAATAGGGGAAACAAAATAATATTTGGATCTCTTCAGTGCAATACTCTTGAAAAGATAGGTGCTTCTGAATATCCTCTCTCAATTCATGGTATGCAAATAGGTATCCAAAATGTTCCTTTGTATTCACATGAGTATCGACAATTGAGACCTTGAAGAGTAAGGCCTCCTTGTTTCCCCCTTCTTTTTTTCTTATGTGTATAAAATGACATAGAGATATTACTAAGATAATACTTGGGTTATTTGGGAATATACTTGATATCATAATGGAATGCATGTACCTCTCAAAATATATAAGGCCGGAGGTTTGAAACAACTTCAAGCAAGCATATATCCTTGGCCAACATTCTAAGGCATCAATGGTAATAAAGAAAAAAAAGTGGTTGTATCCCCAATTTCAATACTCTCTACAATATGTTGTATACAACCAGAGAACAGGTCCATTTTGAAAGCAATACTTTCTTTAGCCAACCTAAATTAACTTGGATTTTTCACTTAGAATCTCTTTAGTGACCCTCCATCTCGATTATTAAATTGCTAAGGACTGGTTAAATATAAAGATTGAAGGAATGTTGGGCAATTATGTGCAAATTCATTCATCTTTCACAACAAATTTGGTTCAGAATCTTGCCATGCATTTAGCTGGAATTATTGCAAGGAACAAACAAGATACAAAAGGATTCAATCTATATGGTTGTTGTTTAATTTAGCAAATCTTAGGATCCTCAAGCCTGAATGAATTCAATGTGAAATAATATTATAGGAGAGAGAAGCATTCCAGTGCAAGTTGATCAAACATTCATGGTGAAAATTGAACAACCAGGAGACAAAATTTGGTCAGTATAACATTACATGAATTATCATTAACCTCTTTGTAACACAATGGTGATACAATAGGAAAAATTTGAATGCCTTAGGTAGGATTCGAATTCACCAACTTGGACTGACTTTAGTGCTAACTCAATGTGGGAAAATCACCACTAGAGACTCACTAGTGCAACTTCAGACAACTGAAGTAGTTCACACTTAGTTAACTTATCAAGGTAGGTGAGAAAATGCACCAAACCTCCCTTAAATCATGCAAATTGGCACTACACTAACTGAATATGAACTAAATTATGGGAATAAGACCATAACTAAACACCAATTAGGGTCAACTGTTGGTGATTGTTGCTGGCACTAAGTGTGGGTTCCTAAATTTTAGGGATTGGTATCTGTAGCTCCTAAACTCATGTATACTGGCGCACCAAGTGTTAGGTGGGACCCTGATGAGTCCCCCATGGCACTAGTGAGGTGGAAATAACCTGCTAATCTAGGAAAAGACAATTAGACTATGGGGTCTCTAGAGCTCCTAAAATCATGCATACTAGCACATCAAGTGTTAGGTGGGCCCCATATGAGTCCCCTGTGGCACTAGTGAGGTGGAAATAACCTCATAGGCTAGGAAACTACAATTAGACTATTGTGTTTAAGGGAGGATTAATTAATTAATCCTAACAACTGCAATATGTGTATGGGGTTGTGGGAGCTATTTCTTTTTTGTGGATTTTCTTATTTTATTATTCCTTATGACTTTATAGTAATCACGTGCTAATAGTAAATTGGCATGTATTTCAGGTGGTGTTCCAATTAATGACAACTCTAGGTCATTACTAGAATGATTTCATTAGGATTTAGAATTTGGAAGTGTAATGGAATGAAATTTGTACCCTTTTGATCCCTCATATATCTCAAACTAGTATAGATATAGAAAATGATCGCTCCCTACTAGTATAATGCAAGGTAACAGAGGCACACAGTTCTGATATTATTGTTATTTATTTTGTTATATCAAAGATGCATTGAACTTTTTGGAAAGTAATAGTGAGGTAGAAATGGGGGTTTAGTCCACTATTGTAATATACCCAATCGATGAATCATCCATTACTCTTCCATACTCATTTATGTTCTTTTATAATAAAACCCAAGTGTATTTATGTTCTCCCCATTTCTAATTTAAATGAAATTATTATAATGAGGCAACTGGGGTTGGATCTAGTACTTAACTAACTTAGGAAAGCTTATTTATTTTATTGTATGGGACAACCTTATGATAGTATATTAACAAGTTAATAAACTCATGTAGGATATAGCAAGGACTTTTACAAAAATTCTCTCCATCAAAATATTTTAAATCTTTGCTCATATTTGTTTAACTGATATACTTTCACGCAAGAAGTTTGTGAGAACAAACCCATCTCTCTTAGTACAAAAAAAAGTAACCAGAAACCTTCATCAAGCTATGGCATCAGGCTATAATCAAGCAATAACTACATTAAAGTGCATATGCTCTATTCATTAATTTACCAACAGTTGGGATAGAGGGGCATGGTTGAAGCAAGGAAAATTCTTCCATTGTTGAGGAAATTACTTCCACACCTCCACATGAGCCACAACCTTGTATTATTTTGTATCAAGAGGTTTTAAAAGAAGAAAATGTGATCTTCTTACTAGGATTTTTCATAACAAGCGATTCTCTAGTGTAAAACGTTTTGGAATTATTAGTTGAATACATACATATGACCACTACTCATCTATCAACATTACATGTAATTATGGCTAAGCCCATATTCTTTGTTATTTTATTATATTACTAGGAATGGTTAAGGTTGACATAGTCAAATTTGGTATGTGTTCTAAAAAACTTTGTTGCAATGTGTGCCTTTTTTGTGGGAACATAAACCTCTGTTAAAGATACACCTACCTTATTGAAGGGACACTTCACTTGAGCTATGCATAAATACACAACTCAAGTTCTTATTAGAATTATCTCATGTTCTGTTCTTCTTGATCTTTCTTGTAAAGTGTTTATGCCTAAGGGAAGCTATATCAGTTTGGGAAAATCTTTTGCTCGACATTTCTATTTTTTATGTATGTTTGTGCATTTATTGTGTACCACACTTGTACTTAAGCATCTCTCTCTCTCTCTCTCTCTCTCTCTCTCTCTAGTGATTATCTCCCTCTAGTGCACTCATGATTTAGTTACTATTGTTTTTTTTTGTTTCTATTCAATTTCATACTTTCATTTATGAAGATCAATAAAACTTTATGTCTAACGATATGGAGTTTGTTGTTTCTATGTTTTTTTTGGAATGTTTGTCACACTATTGCTACAACTATTATCAATTTCATAACTCTATCATATCACAATAGTAGTATAAAACATAGAAACAATATACACAATACCACCGTCATATTAGTCTTTCTAAATGATTTCTTGTTAAGTGACACAATCAAGCTTGTGATATATAGTTCATTACTCATAGAATTGCAGTCATTAAGCTTGAATAACAAATCATTTAAAGCTCACTAGATCCTATGCAAGTAAGTATAGTCTTGTTAGAAGCATAAATTTCATTAAATATTTAAGGTATGTATTGATGGACCAACCAATGGAATATTCATGGTGGTTTACATGCCATTTTGGTATCATAGTGGTGTATCTTTTACTTGTGGAAGCTACATTAAATTATCCATGTGTAAATCTTTGAAAAGGAAAAACTTGAATAATTACAAGCCATAAATTAACAAATTCAAGGATGTAATGAAGGGTTGATAAAGGTGGTACAACATTTACAAGTAGAGAATGAGGATCTACTAGAAAAAGAGGCCAATGTTCAAGAGGAATGTGCAATTATTGATAAGGTAAAGGTATAGAGTATAATGATGATAGTGAATAGAAGATCTATGTCATCCCTTGTAAATATAATGGGTGAAGGAGGATAACATAAAATCAGGGCATGTGCTCATACAACAAACCAACAAGGAAACCCCATATGGCTCATTTTACAATACAATGATGCATATGTGTCAAACTAAGGTTTCTTCGAACCCCAAGGTTAAGTTCCCTCCAAACATTGTCCTTATTGGGTTCAATGCCCCTCCTCCATGATGGTGCACTCTCTAACAAGATCTAAGTACAATTCTACCTCTTCCACAATGGTTTACTATCTAGGTGTCCTTATGCAAGACATTCCTCTTCTAATTGTGTGCCACTTGTCCTTTCACATACCCAATGCTACTTTGATGTTTGTCAATGTGGTCACAAATATCTAATGCTCCTCCTAAACATGTGTTTGAGTCTTTTATAGATTTAAGATATTATAGGGTTTCACTATAACAATGCCAAACTACATTAGGGATCCAATACCTCTAGAACAAATTTTAAAGACAAAACTTTCTTTCACAAAACGTTATCAAGAATAAAGGATTTATCTCTCTTTGGATACATTCAATTTTTGAAAGGGACAAGTACAACAGATAGGGATATTAATTGTATGGAGGCATAATTTATGATATAGGAGCATATGCGAACTTGATCTAATGTAGTTTTGGGGACTCCTCTTAGAGATCACCTAAGGATATTGTATCAAGTTCAAAAGATGAAACCTTAACTTCAACACATTGATCATTGGGGAGTGTTAAAGTTGAAAGAGATGAAAAATATGTTTAAATTTATCTTGTCAGATTTACTACTACTGTTGTACTATTTTCTCTTTGAAACCCTAACCTATTCATAATTTTAACATGAGATACAATTAGGCCTTGATGAGTCATTTATTTCACTTCTAGACTACTTACATAAGCACAATCAAAATATTTGATGTTTTCAAGCAATAAGAATTGGTTTAGTTTGGATGACTACCCTTACAGACTGGTTTCAAACAATATATGGCTGCCACATATTTGATTTTGGGGCAAAACACTTCTACTTTCATGGGCATGGAACTGTACATGAGTTGTGAAATTCAGAGTAACATGAACATAATATGGAATGAAATACATAACTTGAACATAATATGGCACGAGATACATAACATGAACATAATATGGCATGGCATACATAACATGAACATAATATGGAATGAATTGGAAACAACATACCTCTCCTCATTACAGCTCATCCATCATTATGTTTGTCTAGTACCTTTAATGCCAAATCATTCAACCTCCATAGATATATACAAAATCAATACAAGTCATATTTGTACCATTATTTACTACTCTAACATGATTTTTTATGAGAATATCAACATACCTTTACAATGCTTCCCATCACCTTCTGAGCCTTCTTTTTGAACTAGCCCCTCATCATCCTGGATTCAAACATGGATTTACTCGAGGAGAACAAAATAAAAAAATGATAGAACAAACTAACACTCACGAATAATCTCCTCTTGGTTTTGAGAATAATTTATTGGAGTCGTCTAATATTGGAGCAAACCTCCCTCGATCTGGAGTAGAAACAAAGTCAACATTGACTTTGATGTTGCTTTGTTTGATCGAGGGAGGTATGCTCCAAGATTAAACAGATTTAATAAATCATTGTGTATTGAACATGGCCAGACACATGAAGGAAAAATATCTTATGGCCCCACCCCTCCCTCACATATCTCTCAATTCCCCAATACCCAATCTATATTCTACTAGAAAATATGCATTAAACATATACAAATTTGATAAAATGTAATTGTAAAGCTAAGCAATAACGTTGAGATAAAATAAGGTAAAAAATTATTTGATTTCCTTTTGCTTGGAACATAATTAAGTACTAACCATCTATATTTCATATTTCACCTTAATAAGTACAAAAATGTATTGAATAAATCATTCGAAGGAAATTCAACAAAAGTACGCAAAAAATCATTCAAAGGAAAATGTAAAACAAAATAGTTCTTATAAATGAGTTATATCATCCAAAATATGTTCCAAGTGCAATACATTTGTCTATCTCATTATAATAATATCATACTTCATCAAACATTCTTAGTCTTCTTGCTATACTTCTTAATTAATTCAATGTCGTCTTGATTTTCTGGGTTCCATTTAGAAGTTGTTTCTTCTTACGTCCTCTCACGTAATGCACTCTTGGTTGGTACTCATGGCGTGGAAGCCGTTGCGAGGAGGAATCACTTAGAAAAAAAATATATTAAATGTATACATATAGTTTTTAAATATCAATGAAGTAGTTCAATAATGTTAAAAAAAACCTCTACGATGTAATTATTTACCTGGTTCACTAGTCGGCATCATTACAATCGCTACCCTATGCTCCACTTCAACTATATGACCCTCTATTACAACATTCTCTACCATTGAAACCACAATTTTTTTAAGGACGCAATCCTAGATGTACAAGTTTTTTAAAAAAGTACAAAATCGATAACTACAAAATTATTAAGTATATGATTAAGTTCCATCCATATACTGTCATGGAGCTCAGTCAATCTAGTACCATCATGGGGTTGTATGGAGCACCATCTTCTAGAGACACTCCACTATCAGTGCACTACTCTGCACTACTTATGGGCTCATTCATAGTGTTTCCCTCTTGATATTTTAAGTTCTCCTAAGGATGGACCTGCATTAAGGTCCGAAACGTTGAGATCAAACTCTTTACAAAACGCAGAATTCCTCTTTATAAAAAACTGCACCTACGTGAAGAATGAATTATAAAAAATATGTAACACTTTAAATTTTATGAGGACGATATCAAACACAAATTTTCTTTAATAAGTGATGAAAGGTTAATGTAGATTGATTTTTATTTACATTATATTGCACAATGGATTTTGGGATCTACCCCAAGCTTTTCCGTCGTTCAACGACAACTTGATATCCAGAACTGTTACCAAGCTTGAGGTTTCCCTTCGTGGTTGCAGTTTCGAAGTCATCGCCCGACATTGCATAAGAGAATGTATTTTTGATGTTATTGGTTTCAATTACCCAAAAGTTGGAAGGCAATACAAATAATATGGATAATATATTTGGGTAATTACAATTCGTGATCGTAACTTCAAGTAGCTTCCTTGTCCTAGATTGTGTTGTCCATGTTTGGAAATCCTTGCTTTTGTTGCCTTCGAAGTGTCAGGAAACCTATCATCAAAAGTTTCAAGTATGTTATGCACCAAACGTTTTTTAGATCTAAATAAAATTGAAGGTAATGAATTCAATATGTAATTTACCTTGAGGGACCAAGTGGTGTTTTTCCTTCTTTTCTTAATTTATTCTCTTTTTCATCTTGAATGAGTGCCTTCCACTCCCTCTCTGAAATCATGATAGGCCGCTCGTATCTAGGGTTATTCTCCAAGTGAACCCTATAAGTGTCGTGCATATATTTTAAATGTTGGCCAATTGCGGATCTAATCGTATCACTATTAAATGTGTCCACCCCAAAGAGCCCTCCAAGATAATATAAAATTTCCTTTTTGAGTTTGGAATTCTATGAATTCCACCTTGTGCGAATGGTGGGCCCAAAAATCAACAACGCCTTGGTTTCCAAGTGCCTATTAAAATCTCTGTTTCCTTCACACACAAAATATATCATCATTAATTTAAAAATAATAATCTAAATGATTTATGTTTGAGATGGACAGCATGAAACATATAAAATATTATAAATTACCTCGCAGATTTACTTGCTTTTATGGAATTTCATCATCATGGACCATTGAATGTCCTCGAAAGGGTCCCCATGGAGGTAACATGTCTCACTCCAGGAAATGAAACCATATAATCATCTAGATCATCAGCCTCATCTTTGTCAACATCTCCAGATCTTGGTTGTGTGGATTCCTGGGGGTCCGTGTCATGGCTATCAACTACATGTATGGAAGGAGGATAGCTGAATAGCATAGTAGGTATACAAGTTCATGTGTCCAAAATCTGTGGTATTTGCATATCCCAACTACTACCGAGACCATGCATGACAAGCTCCATAGGTTGCAAAAATATATGTATAAGAAATGAAAATGTTTATTCGTTTAGATAACGTAAAATTTAAAAAGAACTATCATAATTGTTCTTCAAAATAAAAATATTAATTTATATTATGGTTATTACCTTATATGTGTTAAGTTGTGTCATAACTTGAAAGATCCTTTCCTCGATTTCAAGAGTTTGATCTACAATGTCTGACAAGCGATTACGTTCCTTGTTGTATTTATTGATATTTTTATATATTAGTACCTTTGGGTCGGGAGATGACTACAAATCCTCTTAGCCAAGCGAATCATGGGCATCATGGGCCATAAACTACATATTTCAACAAAATAAGTGTTATTTTAGTTTTCTAAAAAATTAAAATAACTTATTGGCATAGAAATAAGATTATATAACCAAATAATATAATTCACGTTAAATGTAAGTCAAAATTGTCATTGGTTTACATGTTCTATGGCTGTCCCTTTTCCACGATCATCCTGCCACATTGTAATATAATTAGAACCGTAAAATATTTAAAAATTTGTTGAAGACAAAAAAAACTTATTGCAAGACAACTAAAATTATACAAACTTACAATAAATTTCATAGTAAATGTAAATCAAAATTGTTGATTGTTTACTAGTTCTTAGGCTATTTGTTTTCCTTGACCATATTGCCATGTTATAGCATAATTACAATCGCGAAATATATAAAAAATCGATAAAGTTACAAAAAACTTGATCTCCACAAATATAAAATTATTTAGATTAATAATAAAATCCATGTTAAATGAAAAACAAAATTGTTAATTGTTTACTTTTTCTAAGGCAATTCCTTTCCCACGATCAACCTGCCACAATACATTGAAATTAAAACCACAAAATATTTAATACATTGTTTAACATAAAAAAATATATACTGCAATAAGTATAGGTTTCTTAAATAGGTGTTGCATAAGCACCCTCACAATATTATCCGATGTACCTACTCGATTCAAATGGTAATCCACTAGTAACTTTTTCGTGAGATCTATCTTTTTTATTGCACACACAACTACTCGATTTCCTTTGCCTACCTCAAATATGCAATTTGGTTGCTTTTTTGTTTTTTCTAGATCGTGTGTTATTTATCAACTCAATGATATTGCCAGAATCTTTTGGCCTTCTATCAATATAGATAGTCCCCCCCTTATGTTTATTGTTGTCTTTTACATGTATATAATTTGTAGCAAGTGCATATCTTTGCATACTTCGCATGTACTAGGTCAACAAAATACAATCGCTGTAATCGTAAAATGGTCTGACATAGTCTATCAATTCAATCATTATATTTTATTTTACAGTTATTCCATCCATGGAAAATAGCCCCAGGACATGCAATGTGGATGGTTCAATGTGATACATCCTATTATTGACACTAAAGTCAGTGTCCAGTGGAGGAAATTCCTTAGGTACCCATTGTTTGAACAAATGCTTATACCTGAGTGGCACCTCGATGTGTCCTATGCTCTGATCATCATAGGAGCATGATCCTCCTTCAACAAGAAAAAAATCCATATGTCTACAAAATTTTATTTTGACCAATTCACCTCTCATTGTTCTTCTCCTATTATATCTACTAGATGTAGACGCATTTCCTTTTGTTTGTCATGATCTTCCCTCACTCGACAAAGAAAGACCTGACAACTATTTGGTTCTACCTTCACTCGATCGAATCCGATATATAGTTAGCTAAATTTAAATAAGGGCATATCAATGACATATGATTCGACATCAAGAAATATAATATTGTGTGTATCCTTTGACTTTTCAACTTCACTTCCATAGGTCTTATTAAACCCATGCACCTTTAATAAATGATTCATCTTTGGTGTTGATTTAATTAGCCTTTGAAATTGATGAATAATTGGATTCATGCCCTCTAAAACACATATATCCATCTAAAAAAATATATATTAGGAAATTTGAAAACTTTCATTTGTAAAATTGGGGGATGCCATCTACTATTATTTTTGGTGTTGGGGGATGCCATCTACTATTATTTATGGTGTTTGGGGATGCCATCTATTAATATGTCATCTATTAGTGGCTCTTTTCTTTAAACTTTAAACGAATATTGTCACAGATAGGATGTAATGTCCCCGGTTTTGACCCCATTTGCATGATGTATATATTGTAATTAATCGTGGTGAGGAGCTCAAGGCAAAAGCCCCACCATCGATTTGGTTGTGTGTGTGTTTCGGCAATGGGGATAGTTGCCGATGGTTTATCGTGCCATTTGGCACATTATAATTCAGCATCATGTAAATACGCACATCAATTAAAACTAAAACCCCAACCAGCTACGCCAGTGCAACATTGAATGAAAAGGGCATGGTTCCAAAGGATAAGGGTGTGGGGGATGTCAAACCTTGGTCTATGGGGGAAAAACCCATGTGTTACCACCTTGTGTGTTTGCCACCTTTCCTTATCTCACCCAACCGTTTTGATGTCTTGTTGGAGGTAGTTGGGGCAGTTATTGTTTTGGGAGTGGGGTGGCAGGGCTGTCAGTCCTTTGCCCACACACCCACTCCACCCATGACTTTCCATTCACTCCACTCCATCCCGGTCAGTTCACCTTCACGACGACGTCTGTTGAGGCTCACGCAGAGCAGTGGTCGGTCATGCTCACGCGCAGAGCTGTGGTTTGTTCGTTTCTTCTAGGGGGGGGGGGGGGGGGGTTGTTCATCTTCCTCACATAGAGGTGGGTGCTGTTTTCCCTCACGCGCTAGTCGGCTCATCATCACGCATAGAGAGTTGTTCGCTCTCATGCAGGGACACGTAGGCAGTTGGCCTAGTTTTCATTCTCACGGTTGTGGTCTGTGGAAGTTTTTCCTTCACGTAGGGAGTGTAGTCTTCCTCACGCACAGATCGGGAGATTGTAATTTCTTCCCAGCGCGGTCTGGGTAAGCCTTTCTCTAGCGACTTCGACTGTGTAACTGGGGCTGTTGTTTTCCCCACGTTGCTGGTAATGTATGTTGTTATGTTTTTGGGATTGTTGTTTTCCCATACTGGTAGTGGTATTTGTCGTTATGCTTGGGGGTTGTCTATTGTGGTCTGCATTGAGTTTCCCATGGCTGGGGAGTGCTGTCATCATCCCTTGTGGACTGTGGAGCGTTGCTATCATCCATGGTGGGGTTGTGGTTGTTGGTGCACCCTGGTTTGGGTTGCTATTGAGTTGTTTTGGCCACGTTAGGGCCAAGAACAACTCTGATTTGCCCTGTGGGCTTGAGTTGTGTCTCATTTTGGTTTGGGGTTTCCACCCTATTGTTTATGCCTTCATCACAGAGCTGTGAATGAATTCTTTTGCTGCTGGTATGCAGTGGTTGTCCCTTGGACTGTGCTGGCTTGGCCGATCGGTTGATGGCCTGATAAACCCAGTTGTGATGGTTTGACTGATTTGGTCCCTTGGCTAGGTGTAAGCCTGTATTGCCCCTTAGTCCTTGAGGAATCATGCCCAGCTCGGGGGTGGCAGCATTGCTGAGAGATTGATGAGCAAGCTGGCCTATGGTTGGGTGGAACGTTGCAGCGATGTAGCTGGTTGCGGATCATGTTCTTCATCGAAAGATAAGTAATCCTGCTTGTTTCATCTCTGCAATTATATTAATTTCAAATGAATTATGATGAACATGATTAATGCTGGAATGTATGTTTGCTTCCACTATATGATTGAAGATTATGCATCTGTTGTGTGCTTGTAAGTTTAATTCCAGCATTGATGTCTTTTGTTTATGTTCATGGGGCTGTCTACCCGTATGCTTGGTGTTCGTCACGTCCTCTTCACCGGTCTGAGGGATGGGGACGTGACAGAATGGTATCAGAGCTCAAGGTTGCAACAATGGGCCTCTATGGGCCAGGAAGGATGCAGTGACAGAAGGTGGAATTACCTTCTATGTTCAACAGAACCGCAACAAACTTCAAAAATGGTCTAAGTGGTGGAGCAGTCTGAACAATTAGCGGAAAAGACTTCCGCTATGGCAGAAGGGTTAGTAAAATAGACTTCCGCCGTAGTGGAAGAGTTAGGCGGAAGTATGCCGGCGGAAGAAAATTGGAAGGAAGTTCACCGAAGTGTTGAACAGTCGACGGAACACTTAGTGGGATTGAATTATGCCGTTGCAAAAGGCTAAGCAGAAGTGCGCCCGACGGAGCACAGTCGGAGGGAAAATTTTGGAAAATTTCTAAGTGTCCGGTGTCCGTCGGAAGAAAATAGTGGATCGACGTCTGCCGTTGTGGATGTAAAAGCACCAAGTCTTCCAGTGAGAAAGACTGCCGCCGAAAGAAGAAAGGGTTCTGCGTCCGCCGTTGCGGATGAAGAAGCAACTAAGCGTCCGATGGGAAAGTGGTCCAACCGCCGATAGGTGATATATTTGGCGGAAAGAAGAAAGAGAAATTTTTCAAAATTTGTCTAAGTGAAGAAATCGTCGGCGGAAAAAGGGGAAATGATTGCCGCCATTGCGGAAGCCAAAGGCACTAGCCTTCTGAAGTGCAAAGGTTTCCAACACCCGAAGTTAAAATTTCTTTAAGTAAAGAGCGGCCAATCGGAAGGGAAAGCGTTTCGTGAGCCACTGTTGCGGAAGCGAAAGGATTGAAGCTTCCGACCAGAAAGGCTGCTGACGCCGATTGGAAGGAGAAAGCGTTCCAAGAGCCGATTCTGCGGAAGAGAAAATGGTCCTGAGAGCCGATTCTGCAGAAGAGAAATGGTTCTGAGAGCTGATTCTGCAGAAGAGAAAATGGTTTGAGAGCCGATTCTGCGGAAGAATAATTGAGGAAGAGACCCGTTTGAACAAAGGAAATTCAGTTGTTTTTCGGAGGAATTTTCATTGGTTTTTCAATGGATTTTCAGGGATGAATCCCCCTTGACCCCCTTCGTCCCTTGAGATAGTCGTTCTTGAGAAAAGAGAATCCTATGTTTTGGGAAAATTAGTAAGACCCAAAATTCATTAAAGATGAATGGTGCAACGGAAGTGAGGTGGCTGAAGTTAGCACAAAGAGGGGAAAAACTCTTATTGCTCTCTCTTGCCTTCTGTTTACACACACACACACACACACACACACACACACACACACACACAGATATATATATATATATATATGTTTATGCATTGAGAAAAAAAAAGATTGTTGAATGCATGCATGATTGAGAATGAAATGTGTGTATTTGCTTAAGTAAAATTGTGAATGCTGGATTAGTTAATTCCCTGCCCAGGAATGGACATGAATGAGCTCATGTGCCTGTTGGGAAGGCATGAAAAATATGAAAGCCTCATTGATGAGACTTGGACTGTCATGCCAATTGGGTAATTAACTGACTGATTTTAATGTCTATGTTATGCTTGGTCTGATAGGATTTCAATGGTGCATTTCACAGGTGAGAAAAGTGAAACCAGGTGGTGCACATTGATCATGGCAGCAGATCAAAAGTTATTGGACTTAGCTGGAAGTCTCCTTTAAGTGATTGCCAAGACCCAAGAGAATCTTGGGGAGATGCTCAAGTTACAGAAAAGGCAGAGTGAAATGAACCACCAGATTTTGCAAGACTCTATTGGTTTGCAAAGGGAGGTGAAAAGCCTTCTGGGAGCAATCTGCAAAGTAAGGAAGGTGGATCAGCAATGGGACAATTGTCCAAGAGACCCGATAAGAAATGGTCCAGGCATGAAGACTCAAAGGAAATTGAGCAGGTAAAGATGAAGCAGCCAGTGAAATGCTGGAGATGCGGAGGACATCATTTACGCCAGATGGAGCACAACAAACAGGGGCTTGGTCTTGAATGTTCAAAGTAAATGATTGAACGTGGGACAGATCTGCAATTTTGAAATTTTGATGTGCAATTATATATGTATTGTATATATATGTAATGGAACACCGAGGACGGTGTTACTCCAAGGGGGAGGGGAATTTAATGTCCCCGATTTTGACCCCGTTTGCATGATGTATATATTGTAATTAATCGTGGTGAGGAGATCAAGGCAAAATCCCCACCATCGATTTGGTTGTGTGTGTGTTTCGGCAATGGGGATAGTTGCCGATGGTTTATCGTGCCATTTGACACATTATAATTTTGCAAGACTCTATTGGTTTGCAAAGGGAGGTGAAAAGCCTTTTGGGAGCAATCAGAAAAGGAAAGGAAGGTGGATCAGCAATGGGACAATTGTCCAAGTGACCCGATAAGAAATGGTCCAGGCATGAAGACTCGAAGGAAATTGAGCAGGTAAAGATGAAGCAGCCAGTGAAATGTTGGAGATGTGGAGGACATCATTTACGCCGGGACTGTCCGATGAGGGAACATGATGAAGGAAATAGCCGCAAAGTTCCTAGACTTCGGGATGAGCTGGAAGCTGAGAACCAGCAGGAGAAGTCCATGGAATCCAAGGGGCTTGGTCTTGAACGTTCAAAGTAAATGATTGAACATGGGACAGATTTGCAATTTTGAAATTTTGATGTGCAATTATATATGTATTGTATATATATGTAATGGAACACCGAGGACGGTGTTACTCCAAGGGGGAGGGGAATGTAATGTCCCCGGTTTTGACCCCGTTTGCATGATGTATATATTGTAATTAATCGTGGTGAGTAGCTCAAGGAAAAATCCCCACCATCGATGGAATAGAACAAAGAGGGGAAAAACTCTTATTGCTCTCTCATTCCAAATTGCTTCCACTGTATGATTGAAGATTATGCATCTGTGTATGCTTGTAAGTTTAATTCCAGCATTGATGTCTTTTGTTTATGTTCATGGGGTTGTTTTCCCGTATGCTTGGTGTTCATCGTGTCCTCTTCGCCGGTCTGAGGGATGGGGACGTGACATAGGACAAAGGGACAAATAGGAACAGTTGTAGTAGCCTCAATGAGGATGAAACAAGGTAAGAACACACTTTAAACATGTTGGGCATGATACGATAAATTAACCAAGGACCATGGAATCTACGATATACTCAAAGGAGGTCACGATAGGCACCAACAAGAACATATCCATAAAAAATACCTCAAAACAACTAACATACCACAAATACCAACCGAAGAGGTCACGTCCCATTCCAGGAAGGGTCAGCAAGTTCAACATTCAAAGAATCAAATGATAATATAAGTGTTGTAATACAGTCTCACTTTAGTAGTAGCAAATCTAGGTTACCATAAATAACAACCCAAAAGGTCATAACTCAGTACAAGAAGGGTCACACAGGTCAAGACTCAACCCAAGAAGCATCAATAAGGTCACATCCTAGTCCAAGGAGTATTTAGAAGGTCACGACCCACTCTAAGGAGGGTCAATAATGACACAAACTAGGTTTAACATACTCAAAACTAGTCATGACTGAGTCCTATAGAACTCATGGTACCCTAGCAAATAGAAGAGAGGTCACGACCTACTATAAACAACCATAGGTACTTAGACAAGGTAGCGCCAACCCTAAAAATTGAGGAATAAGTGACAACAGCTCAAAACCAGCAGCAAAAACTCAAATAAGAAGGTGGAAGCCATAACAAGGCTTAGATATTTTGGAATCCCAACATGATCAACAAAAAAACCCTAAACATCAAGCTAAAGAGAAGCAACGAAGCCTAGAGAAGGTATTGGATTAGATCTCTAACCTTCCCTTGTCAAGAGACATACACAAATGAAGTTTAGGACATTAATTTATAAACTTGGAAAACAACCCTTTTACCCACAAGACCAAGGTGGGGAAACAACCAAAATTTTACCTTTCCCTCTCAAAGTATATTTTCCACATGTGTTTCGTACAATAACTGTGAGTTTTTATCATCACCATATAAGGAAGGCCCAAACTGGATGATCTCATAGCTGCATTATTTGGATGATCTCGTAGCCAAGGCCTCAATAATGTGATGTAATTACACTATTTCAGGCTTAAGGGGGGTGTTAGAGCATTATTCCACCTTATTACCATGGTCATACACCTAGGACACATTTTCATTAGTCTCATGCTTATGTTATATGGTCTAAAACTAGGTTGTGTTGGCCAATCTTGGTCCTTTTGGTGTTTTGGACTCATAAATGAACCCAAACGCCCTCATTTGATAATCTTGGTTACACATGCACCCTCATTGACGACTACTCAGTCATTTGTGTGCTCCCCATCCCTTAAATCAGGGAAACTGGTTGACTTGAGGCGCCCATGCATGTATTTGGGTGGTTTTTAACTCTTTAGGACTATTTATTGCTGCCTAGAGCCACTCCCACTCACCCATGCACTCCACCACGCCTATGATACCCCCATTTATGTACTATCATGCTCTAACCATGTTCACAATATAATTCGTGATTGTTTGAGGTGGTTTGGGAGTTCATTGGTTCACCTAGGGGGTCTTAAGGTCCAATCTAATCCTGCCACATGTATGCATCCAAATCACCTCCAAAGGCTAACAATTTTTCCCTATTGTAATATAAAAATGTTCCATACATATTTACATGTTGGACAATCATAATATCATAAGCGAAGACGCTTTTCCTTCCAAGGGAAAGGAAGTTTATGTATAATTCAAAGGAGTGATCCATTTGCTGGACAGGGATACTTGGATTTCCTATGTGAGGTTAGCCTTATTGAGGCGGGATTGATGGATTTGGTGAGGCTGGTGGTGAAGGCTAAAGGTTAAAGGATATATCCCAAGTTGTAGATTAGGTTTAGTGCAATAGTAAACTCTATTATTGACACAATTTCTATGTGTTAATTTCATTCTTTTCATTGTTTTCTGCCTACTTGTGAGTAATATTAAATTATGAGGATTCCCTTAGCTCCTAGATCTTGGTGTGAATCATATTTTCACAGAAACAATCCAGAAGTGAGGATGAACCTTCAAACCCTTGTTTCCATAAATGACAGTCGACAGGGCATTCCTAGATAATCCAAATAGAAGTACCTATCAGATGAGTAGAGGAAACCTCAAACATTACACTAGAATCCCCAAACTGTGGAAAATCATATACAAGGAAAATGCACAAATATGCATAGTTGTAGTAGCCTCAATGAGTCTGAAAGAGGTAAGAGAACCCTTTAAATAGGATGGTCCTGCTACAGTAAAATAACCAAGGACCATGGGAAATCTGACAGACTCAAAGGAGGTCATGGTAGGAACTAGAAAGAACATATTGTTGGAATATTGGACAATATTGAGAGGGGGGGGGGTGAATCAATATTGATAACTTTTAACAGTTTAAACCGACTTTTAACTTATTCATTAAAACATAGAATCAACAAGATAAACATAACACAACATTTATCATGGAATCCCAATTGGTGAAACCACAAACACTTTCTATAACTGGAAAATTATATTTACAATTGTTTTTGCAAGTTACAACTTGTCGGAGACACCAATTCCAAAGTTTTTCAGCTACAACCGAAGGATTCTACAACAACCTAGTTTCTTCCTGCTCCAACAGATAAGGATGCTACAACAGCCTATTTTCCAGCCACTACTGGAAGGAGGCTACAACCCCCTTGCATGCTTGTAACATGCTCTAGAACCACCCTACATCCCTAAGTTGATATTTTTCTTCAATTCTGTTATTGATTATTCTTCACTTCATTGGTCTCTATCTTCTCTTGTTGTTACATTGATCTGGATTCTTGAGACATATTTCTTTCACTTCAAACTTCTGTTTAAATACTTCTTTCATCATGTATTTGAACCATTGTGTCCTTTCACTAAAACCTTTTCACCAATGCAACTCTTCATTATGGAAACATGCCTTTTCATGAACTGGTACAAAACAACCTGAAACCTTGTTTTCGTAGACGCATAAGTTTGTCTTCAAGCACCTCTTAGGCACCTCTTAGGAGAAATAAGACTATGGTCAGATGCACACATAAAAAAGATACATCTCGGTGGTCTTAGATTAATTTTATCATTTCCTACAAAATATGGCGGGCATTTTACTATGGCAACTTAGACCGATTTTTCAAAACTTAGTCAATTTTCAGCAAATTTCCCAAAATGGTATGAAACCTCATTTTGGTAGACCTGTAACTTTTTCTTCAAGCACGTTTTAGGGGAACCGAGACCATGGTCATATGCATGCATGAACAAGATAAAACCTGATGGTCTCTTATATTTTTTATCAATATCCTACAAAATATGGCAGGCGTTTTACTAAGGCCACTTAGGAATATTTACCAGAACCGAAACAATGCAAATAATCCCATAAAGGACTTTTGGAAGACTAATAACTTCATCTTCAGAGACTATCTTGACAAAAAAATCATATGGTTAGATGCACAAGACAACAATATAGGTGTCTATATCCTTGGAATCATTTAATTTATCAAATACAAAAGATGGAATGCATTTTATAGAGGCCCCTTAGGCATATTAAGAATAATTTATACTTAGTCAAATTTTCGAAGTTTCAGCAAGAGTTTCAACAAGTTTTCATACTTTTACAGAATGGTGTCAAATTGTAACAATGACTTCATGAGAGGACTAGAAGACAATCATATGAATTTTCAACCTCATCACACCTACCACATTCCATGTCATCACTTCCTTTGTTATTCCTTTATCAATAATGAACTTTGATTTTTCCTATACTTAGTCAATTTTCAGTTTCAGCAAGAGTTTCAACAAGTTGCCATATTTTTACAGAATTATATCAAATTTAAAAAATGACTTCATGGTAGCACTAGAACATCATCATATAACTTTGTAACCTCATCGCACATGTCATGTAATTTCGTTGGTCATTAATGAACCCCTTTGACATCAATGGAAACCATACTCAACATTATGGGAGCACTAGAACATCATTGTATTACTTTGCAACCTCATCACACATGTCGTATCATCATGCATGTCATGTCATTTCCTTTGTCATTAATGAACTCCTTTGACAACAATGGAAACCATACTCAACATTCCCCCCCTTTGGCATTGATGGAAGCAACTCTTCAATTTTACCCCCCTTTGACATTAATGACAAAGGTCTCCTTTTGACATCTCCCCCTATCAACATGCCTCCCCTTGACATAATGCATTTTTTAATTTTTTTTTTCTATGTCTATTGTAGGGAGATTACTCCCAACTTTTTTCTAAGATGCTCAAATGTTTCTTTGGGTAGTGGCTTAGTGAAGATATCGGCTATATGTTCCCTTGAATCAACATATTTAAGTTTCACCACCTTCTGTGATACTTGATCCCTCAAAAAGTAATATTTTATAGGGGTGTGCTTTGTCTTGGAGTGCATAACAAGGTTTTTTTATATGTTTATGGCAGTGGTATTGTCACAATTTATCATTATTGGATGCTCATACTTTACAAGTAAGTCTTCAAATGTATGTTTCATCCAAATGACTTGAGTGCAACATGATGCAGCAACAATGTATTAAGCCTCTGTTGTAGATAGTGGAATGGAGGATTTTTTATTGCTTATCCATGATGCCAAATAGTATCCCAAGTAGAATGTTGTTCCATTGGTACTCTTTCGGTCATGAACACTTCCTGCCCAATATGTATCAGTGACTTCTTTTAAATTGAAGTCTTGACCTATTGGGTTCCATGAACCATACTCTATAGTACCTTTCAAATATCTGACAATTATTTTCACTGATGTCACATGTGTTTCTTTGGGAGCTTATTGGAATCTATCAACCAATCCTACAGCTTGTATCACATTCGGTCTTGCAGCTATCACATATATAAGGATTCCTATCATAGATCTATACAATGTATGATCTACTTCTAGCGACTCGTCATCCTTACTTAAATTAAAACCTGTGACCATAGGTTTACTAAAAGGCTTAGAATATTCCAACTCGAACTTCTTGAGCATGTATTTAATGTACTTGGTTTGAGTGATGAATATCCCTTTGTCTGATTGAGAAACTTGTAATCCCAAGAAGAATGTTAATTCACCCAACATTGACATTTCAATATCATTCTTCACTCAGAGAAAACATTTTCACTTAGAATTTGTAGATCGCTTCCAAACATATTATCATCCACATAAATAATAGCAATGATCATATTATTATCTTCCAACTTTATGTAGAGATTACTATCAGTCACCCCTCTTTTATATCCTTGTTTCTTCAAGTAGTTATATAGTCTTGAAAACCATGCCCTTGGGGCTTGTTTGAGACCATAGAGTGCCTTCTTCAGTTTGCAAACATAGTACTCCTTTTTTTATAAGAGAAAATCTTTAGGTTGTTCAATATAGACTTCCTCTTCTAGCTTCCCACTCAAAGATGCATACTAAACATCCATTTGATATACTTTTAAGTTTCTATAACATGGATATGCCAAAAAAATTCTGATTAGTTCAAGTATTGCTACAAGGGAAAAGGTTTCTTCAAGTTCAATACCTTCCACTTGAGCATATCCCTTACACACTAGTCTTTCTCTTTTTCTCGTCACTTGACCATATTCATTAAACTTATTTTTGAAGAACCATTTTGTCCCCACAATATTCTTTATTTTAGGTCAGGGGAAAAGTTCCCAAGTTTAATTCTTCTCAATTTGATCCAACTCTTCATTCATGGCCTTGATCGAATCATCATCTTTGCTGGCTTCTGCAAATTTCTTAGATTCCACCACTAATAGTAAGGATTGTTCATTAAACAATAGTTTCCTTATTGTACTGAAACTTTCCTTGAGTATATGATCCCTTCTCATTCTAATTTCAGGGTTCTCTTATAGGTCATGAGAGATTTTAAAAAAGACATTATTTTTTAGTTCTAACATCATCATTATATTCTTCTTCATCATCTCCATCGGTGTATTCTTTTACATCTTCATCTTTCTTTTCATCATAATGGATGTCATTCTAGTCTACAACACTATCATCTTTGCAAACTTCATTGATGCTTGGAATCTTTGTTTCTTATGAACATTTGTAATCTAACTTTCCTATCCACATATTTCCATGAGGTACCCTGCTCATGGATCTTCTATTTATTTGTCTTTTCAAACCTTGATATTTTCTCTTGATTTTGCAATTAGCAGCCTTGTGACCAAACTTGTGACAACAACGACAATAACCATAGAATTTTCTTTTATATTTGGGTAATCTTTGATCTTTCTGCTTCACAACTTTCTTCTTCTTCCATCCATTCCTTTGTTTCTAAACCACTAATGTAGCCTTCTTTTCTATAGGACTTGTTAGCTTACATTCTCTGGCCTTATTGTTAGATTTTTATCATTAAGCTAGCAATACATTAGGATATTTAACTGAGAGAATAACAAGCACAGCAATCAAACACAAGAGACAATGAACACAGTGTTTATCCTCAGGGAAACCATAAATGGTGAAAACCCTGCAACTTCCTCAGAGATAGAATTAACACCAAAAGTAGAACCAAAAACAGTAAGTGATCTCCCGACAGTAGTAACCTTCTTTCTATCTAGGCCTAGTGTCTTCTCCTTCCTCAACTATGCGCTACACTTGATTTTGTGTGAGATGTGTGATAAATAGAGAGGCTAGCTCTCTATTTATACTAATTCCCGAATTGACTAAACCCTACTAGGGCCGACCTCACCAGGAGAGTCTAATAACCCTAGTGCCCTGGAATTGCGGGGACTTGAACCCTTAACCAATAGGAGGGTTACCGGCCACAATGACTTGACATGACTTGTTTACATTATAGATCTTCCCGATAGGAACGTCGGGGAATGACATGACTGAAGTACATCCCAGAATAAAAATTGGGTTACAATATATAATAAATACAAGTGAAATACATTTCAAAGTTACATATACATCAACACTCCCTCTTAACTAGGAAGGCATTCTTTCGACACAATTTTCAGCACAAGTCTTCTTCTCTGTATCTTCTGGATCATCATCGAGTCCTTGTCATCTTCAAGTCATATTCATCTTCAAGTCATCTTTATCTTCGGATCTATATCATCACTTGATCTGGATCACAACTGGACATCATCATTGGATCTAGATCATCACTGGATCTAGATCATCACTGGATCTGGATCATCATCACTCGATCTGGATCATCACTGGGTCATCATCACGGGTGTTATCTCTTGATTATTCTCTTCATAGGAATCTCTACAGAGCCAACCCTTTTTCATGTTGGATGTACATCTACAGAGTCAGTCCTTTTTCATACTGGATGTATCATCATAGAGCTAGTCCTCTTTCATACTAGATGTGGAACACACATAGAGGCAGTCCTTTTTCATATTGGATGAGTCTTCATAGAGCTAGTCCTTTTTCATACTAGATGTGGAACACACACAGAGCCAATCCTTTTTCATACTGGATGAGTCTTCACAGAGCTAGTCCTTTTTCATAGTAGATGTGGAACACACACAGAGCCAGTCCTTTTTCATACTAGATGAGTCTTCATAGAGCTAGTCCTTTTTCATACTAGATGTGGAACACACACAGAGCCAGTCCTTTTTCATAATGGATGAGTCTTCACATAGCTAGTCCTTTTTCATACTAGATGTGGAACACACACATAGCCAGTCCTTTTTCATACTGGATGAGTCTTCATAGAGCTAGTCCTTTTTCATACTAGATGTGGCATCTACACAGAGCTAGTCCTTTTTCATAATAGATGTGTCTTCACAGAGACAGTCCTTTTTCATACTGGATTTGGCATCTACACAGAGCTAGTCCTTTTTCATACTAGATGTGTCTTCACAGAGCCAGTCCTTTTTCATACTGGATGTGGCATCCACATAGAGCTATTCATTTTTCATACTAGATTTGTCTTCACAGAGCCAGCCCTTTTTCATGCTTGATGTGGAATCATCACATACATATGACAATGGAAGGAACCAATCCTTTCACCATGTCACACCTCTTACATCCGACCATGGAAGGAACCAATCCTCTCACCATGTCAGAAAGGCACAACATTACATCTGACCATGGAAGGAACCAATCCTCTCACCATGTCAGAAAGGCACAACACTTACATCTGACCATGGAAGGAACCAATCCTCTCACCATGTCAGAAGGGCACATCACAGACACATCACTTCCTATTGGGAGGAATCTCAATCTGGAGAACATACTAGAGCTTCACTGCTCCTCTCTACACCATATCCTTGATATAGTGATACTTGATCTCGATATGCTTCGACTTGTCATGGAATACTGGATTCTCTGACAACTTTACACAATTTTGGTTGTCACAATATATACAAGTAGCATCTAACTGGAGATCAAATAAATCAGACAGTAGCTTCCTCAGCCATACTTCCTCACAACTAGCTAAACAGGTTGCGACATATTCTGCTTCAGCTGTACTCAGTGCCACACAGGATTGCTTCCTACTAAACCAAGAGATCACACCTGATCCCATACTGAAGCAACACCCTGAAGTACTCTTCCTATCGATGGCACTTCCTGCCCAATCTGAATCAACATAACCCTCTAGGTTAGTCCTTTGATCAGTCTTATACTTGAGCCCATAACCAATCATACCCTTTAGGTACCTCAGAATGTGCTTTGCAGTAGTCAAGTGAACATGTCTCGGATCTGTCAAGTATAGGCTCAAGGTGTTCACAACAAATAAAATATATGGTCTTGTGTTCATCAGGTACATCAAGGACCCAATCATTTGACGATACATCATGGAATCAATCGACTTTGATGAAGCATCACTCAATAGATTCAGATTCAATGCCATAGGTGTGGTTAATGCCTTGCAGTCCATCATCCTAAATCTCTTCAGGATCTCTACTGCATACTTCCCTTGTCCAAGGAAGATTCCATCTGTATTCTGCCACACCTCCATACCTAGAAAATAATGCATCATACGCAAATCCTTCATTTTGAACTCGACAGCAAGCTTTCTCTTTGTATCAGCAATCAACCCATCCATACCTGTCACAAATAGATCATCTACATATAGTAGGAGCATCACTGGGTTTCCATATTCAACCTTGTAGTAAAGGTTGGAATCTGCTTTACTCTTGGTAAAGCCCAAACTAGATAGAAAGCTGTCAATTTTGTCATACCATGTCCTGGGTGCCTATTTCAAGTCGTACAGGGATTTCTTCAATCTACACACATCAGAATCCCTGCCATGTATCTCAAAACCGAGTGGCTCCTCCACATACACTTCCTCTTCCACTACACCATTCAATAAAGCAGTCTTGGCATCCATTTGGTGTATCTTCCATTTCATCACTGCAGCCAGAGCAAGTACCGATCTGATGGAGGTGTATCTGGCTACATGTGCAAAGGTTTCTTCATAGTCTATTCCTTCTTTCTAGGAGAAATCACGAGCAACAAATCTTGCTTTATATTTCTCTATGCTACTGTCTACAGCATGCTTAATCTTGTAGATCCATTTGGAAGTTACAACTGACTTCCCTTCTGGTCTTGGGACAACATCCCAAACATCATTCTTCATGATTGATTGATATTCTTCGATCATAGCATCCTTCCATTCTTTCCATTCTGCCGCTTCTTCATAATTGGAAGGTTCTTTATCAATGAAATCACATAGTAATGCTACATAACTGGAACATGATCTGGTCCTCTTTCATTCTCTGAGATTCTCTTCTGGAACCCCATATCTTTCTGCACCTTGAATAATCTCTTGTACCCAAGCAGGTTTCCTCTTGTGAGGATTCTTCTTCTGTGGTGGATCTATAGGTCTTTGTGGTTCTTCAAATTCTTGATCTTCTTCTTAAGTTTCTTCATTCATGATTGTATCATGAATTCTAGGAGCTTTTGCTTCTTTAGGTTCTTCAGTAGGTTTCTTTCTGGATTTGATGTAGGTTGAATCTTCATCAAATGTTACATCCCTGCTGATGTCAATATTCTTGAACCCTGGGAAGTATATTCTGTAATCCTTTGAGCTTTCAGAGTATCCCACAAATATACCCTTCTTTCCTGAAGGATCTAATTTTGTCCTCTTCTCTTTTTGAATGTGTATGTGCATTGGAAAGCCAAATATTCTGAGATGGCTGACTTCTGGTTTCTTGCCAGAGAAGACTTCTTCAGGAGTCTTGTTCTTGAGTACTCTGTGTGGAGTACGGTTTTGTACATACACTATTGTTCTGGCTGCTTCTGCCCAAAGATGCATAGGAAGATCTTGATCATGAACCATAGCTCTTGCGGCTTCCATGATAGTTCTATTCTTCCTTTCTGTAATCCCATTCTGTTGTGGATTATAAGGAGTGGACAACTCCCTCTTAATCCCTGAGTCTTTACATAGTTCTTTGAACTCATTCGAAGTGAATTCTCCGCCATTATCTGATCGAAAAGTCTTGATCTTCTTTTTAGTGTGGTTCTCGATCAAGTATTTGAATTCCTTGAACTTGCTGAATACTTCGTCTTTGTTCTTCACAAAATAAATCCATGTCTTCCTAGAAAAGTCATCAATAAAAGAAACATAGTATGCATACCGGCTTAGAGAACTTGATGACATTGGTCCGCATAAATCGGAGTGGATGATTTCCAAGATTCCTTTTGCCTTGCTCTCGCTACTTGGAAATGTCTTCTTTGTATTCTTTCTTTTCGCACATCCTTTACATACCCCATCATGTTTTGCTTGAATTTTTGGAAGACCTTCAACAACTTTGCTTGCAAGTGGTAGTGTTCTGTAATGCACATGTGCAAGCCTTCTATGCCAAAGTTCATTTGGTTCTACTGAGTCATGAACCAAATATTGTTCTGGTTGGCCCTTCAACTTGTATAGGCCTCCTTCTTGTTCCCCAGTCACTATTGCATCGTCAAAAGTCTTTCCCTTTGGCCACATAAGAACTTGGCCATCTACGAAAGCAACCCTCATGCAGATATGGAGATGAAGTTCTTCTTTAGTCCTGGAACAAATAATACATTATTCATCTTCATAGACTTTCCAGAGTCTAGTATATAGGAGGATTCACCACTACCTTTTATTGGATACTGGTAGTCATCCCCAAGTTTCACCTTGTGAGGTGACTCATGTTTAGATAGCTTCACAAATGATTCTTTGAATCCCGTCATGTGCTTGGAAGCACCACTTTCTATGAGCCAATCAGTGCTTCCATGTGAAACAGTTCCTGTAAGAGTGGAGATCAACACATATTCTTCATCACTTGAAGAATCACTTTCTTGTCTGACTCTCTTTGTGGAAGGTTCATCATCCTCTGCAGCATGAGCATGATGTCTTCTCTTGTTTTCCTTCTTCTTCTTTAAGTTCCCTTTATTAGGGAAGAATCTGGATATTGGACCTTTCTCATCACATGTGTAACATCTAATGGTAGACAGATCTTTTTTAGGGCGTGAGATCTTACCTTTGGAGTGATGATGGTTCCTTCTGGTTTTCTTGGAGTGAACTGTGAGAGCTTGATCTTCATTTCCCATATTTTATTCTCGAGCTGCTATCTGAGCTTCTTCTTGAGAGCATTCTTCCCATAGTCTACTGAACTTGACTAACTTCTTTCTGGAACAGATCCCTTGAATAAAATAGTCCCATGATCTAGGGAGACCATTCAAGGTGGTCATCACAATCTCTGCATTTTCCACTTCTTCATCTACTGCTTCCAGCTGTTCCTTGATTTGAGATACTCTTGTAAAGTAATACTTAATAGTCTTATCATTCTAGATCTTTACATTCTTCAATTGGTTTCTCAAAGTCATCTTCCTGTTTATGTTCTTCCCTTCAAACAATTTGGTTAGGGAATCAAACATAGATTTAGGTGTCTTGAGGGAGGACACCTGTGGTATGAGGTGATCCTTGATAGAATCATCAATGATTCTCTTTGCCATAACCAACTTCTTCTTATGTAAGGCCTTAGCCTCATCTCTCTCTGGAACTGGAACCTCCTCATTGATATAGGAGTCCAACTGATTTTCTTCCAGGACCAGGGAGATCCTCTACTTCCAGGCTCAGATGTTATCATCTCCCTCAAGTTTTTCATCAAGCTTGGTATGATGAGACATGTTAACTGAGAACCTCAAATGGAAATACAAAATATTTCGATCTTACCAGGTCAATATGTCAGATTTGGATTTGGAGCTGAAATCCTGTAGTGTTGGTTTAGTAGCAAATTAGGTTTTTTATTTTTTAGAGTTCTATCCAATGAAATTCTTTGAATTTGATCCCTAACTTCGATTTTGTGGAGGAGATCAATCCAGGCCTAGGCTCACTGAAAAATTCCTCTTCTGTGAAAAGCCCTAATTTCCGGCAGTAGTGTCGGGTCCAAAACTGAAAAACCTCAGAATTGGATTCTGCTTCAATAGAAAGATGTACCCTAAGGAGGAGAGTTAATCCAACTTTCTTTTGCTGAAAATATATGGAGGAAGATCCACTAAGTAGGAAGCCCTAGTTCCCACAGCTGCACAGTGTCTTCTTTTCAAGTTAGCTCGAATACCATGTTAGATTTTTATCATTAAGCTAGCAGTACATTAGGATCTTTAACTAAGAGAATAACAAGCACAACAATCAAACACAAGAGACAATGAACACAGTGTTTATCCTCGGGGAAACCATAAATGGTGAAAACCCTGCAACTTCCTTAGGGATAGAATCAACACCAAAAGTAGAGCCCAAACTAGTAAGTGATCTCCCGACAGCAGAACCTTCTTTCTATCTAGCCCCAGTGTCTTCTCCTCCCTCAGCTATGCGCTACACTTGAGTGTGTGTGAGATGTGTGATAAATAGAGAGTCCAACTCTCTATTTATACTAATTCCCGACTTGACTAAACCCTACTAGGACCGACCTCACTAGGAGAGTCTAATAACCCTAGTGCCACGGAACTACAGGGAATTTATCCCTTAACCAATAGGAGGGTTACCCACAATGACTTGACATGACTTGTTTACATTATAGATATTCCCAATAGGAACATAGGCGCATGGCATGACTCAAGTACATTCCAGAATAAACATCGGGTTACAGTATATAAGAAATACAAGTGAAATACATTCCGAAGTTACATATACATCAACACTTATGTCTACAATTATTACAAGAGTAGCAAGGACCGATAAATATCTTCTCATACCTTATTTTTATTGGTCTTCTAGGAATCATATTAGTCCTATCTATATTATGAGAGGAGGGAGAAGAGTTTTTACTATCCTTCTTTCCAATTGGATCCATAATTGCAGTAGCATACATCTCTTGTTATATCCTACTCTATATTTGTCGCTTGATGGTCTTTATCCACTTAGGATGTCATCTAGAATATTCGATCTGTTCTCAAACTTTGAATTAATAGATTCTTCATCATCTTTATTTTTAAGATGAATAATTTATGCCTCAAGTCTTTCAGAGTCTTGTGTTTTAGTGCTTTCTCAGAACTTCTAATTAATGGTTTGTTGGTATTTTAGCCTCTTTAATTATCCCTTGAAGTTATCAAATTTTTGTTTTAATCTCTCGGTCTCTTTCATGCTAACCATCGCTTGTTGTCTTGAATTGTGCAACTCTTCTTGGAGGGTCCTGACTTCCTCTTCTTTTGATTTCTACTCTTCTTTGTATTTTGACAATTGTTCTTTCAAATATTTGTTCGTTCTTCTACATTTTTCAATTTCCTCAATAGCACTTATGAGTTCAACCTCTAGCTCCACCTCTCCTTATACATCTGATTCATCATATAAAGTTTGAGTTTCTATTCCTATGAATATAATTTCTTCATTTTCACTTATCTCTTCATCTTCACAGTCTTCCATGGAATATAAATTTTCCTTCTTGTATATAGTTTTATTCTTTTGGTATTCTTATGACTGCAAGGTTCTTCATCTACACTATCTTATTGTTTTGGGTAAGGACACTTTGTGGTAAAATGTCCAATTCTTCCATAGTTAAAGCACTTAAGTGGTAGCTTTCCTTTGTACTTTCCAGTACCTTTCTCAAGTTTCTTGATGAAAAGAGCTTCTTCATCATCTGAGTTCTCTGATTGGTTCTTGGGTAAAGATTCAGATTTATTTGACTGTTTTGTAGCTTTAAATGTTTCCTCTTTTCTTAATGGTCCATTCTGTTATGTTCTCATCTGATAGGCAGTAAAGATCCCATGTAGCTCATCCAATGTCAAAATTTCAAGATCATCTCGATCTTCTACAGTAGATACTTTTGGGTTATATCTTATTGGTAGGGTTCTTAGTACTTTTTAAACTACCTCTTTCTGCATTATTTCTATTCCTTGACCTTTAATAACATTGGCAATTTCATCTACTCTTATTCTGCAATATTTTCTTATTCTTTCATATTTAAACTTTCGAACTACCCTTTGTATATTTGAAGTTTGTATTTTTTTACTTTGGAAGCCCCTTCATAAGCAATTTTTAAATTTTCCCAAGCATGTTTGGTTGTCTTACATTGCATGACTTTAACAAACATCGAATCTGCTAATCCTTTCAAAATTGTATTAAAACTTGTTTGCATTCGATTCATATTCATCTAGTTCATCTCTATCTGTAGGTAGGTTGTCTGACATTTTATACCCTTTTTCGATAGAACTCCAAATTTTTCATCCAAGAGACATTAGATGGCATCTCATTCTTACACTCCAAAATGCATAATTATTTCTTGTAAATAATGGAGTTATGTTAGCAGCTAACCCTTCTTGATGATCCATAATGGATTTTAATAGGATCTTCCTTCCAGTGGTTTAGAATCTAGTGAAGGATCCCTCTGTGATACCAATTATTGGAATATTGGACAATACTGAGAGGCGGGGGGGTGAATCAATATTCATGACTTTTAACAATTTAAAACCACTTTTAACTTATTCATTAAAACATACAATCAACAAGATACACATAACACAAAATTTAATGTGGAATCCCAATTGGGAAAACCACAAAAACTTTCTATAACTGCAAAATTATATTTACAACTGTTTTTGCAAGCTACAACTTGATGGAGATACAAATCCCCATGTTTTTTCAGCTACAAATAAATGATGTTACAACATTCTGGTTTCTGCCTGCTCCAATAGACAAGGATGTTACAACACCCTGTTTTCCAACCATTACTGGAAGGAGGCTACAACCCCCTTGCAGGATTGTAGCCTACCCTAGCACCACCCTACCTCCCTAATTTGATAGTTTTCTTCAATTCTGTTACTGATTACTCTTCGCTTCATTGGTCTCGATCTTCTCTTGGTGTTACATTGATTTGGATTGCTGAGACATATTTCTTCCACTTCGAACTTCTGTTTAAATACTTATTTCATCATGTCTTTGAACCATTATGTATTTTCATCATTGTGTCCCTTCATTAAAACCTTCTCACCAATGCATCTCCTCATTATGGCCCATGTGCCTTTTCATGAACTGGTGCAAAACAACATGAAACCCTGTATTGGCAAACCTATAACTTTGTCTTCAAGCAAATTTTAGGATAAATAAGACCATGGTAAGATGCACACATCAACAAGATACATATTGATGGTATCATATTAATTTGATCATTTTCCTACAAAATACGACAATAATTTTACTAGGGCAACTTAGACCGATTTTTCAGTACTTAGTCAATTTTCAGCAAATTTCCCAAAACAGTCCGAAACCTCATTTTGGAAGAACTGTAATTTTTTCTTCAAGCACGTTTTAGGGTAACTGAGACCATGGTTAGATGCACACGTCAACAAGTTAAAACCTAATGGTATCATATAATTTTTATCAGTATCCTACCAAATATGGCAGACATTTTACTGAGGCCGCTTAGGCAGATTTACCAGAACTGAAACAGTGCAAATCATGCCAAAAAGCACTTTTGGTAGACTAATAACTTCACCTTCAGATACTTTATTGACAAACCAATCATATTGTTGTTAGAATCATATTCAATAACAATATTAAAGTGAAGTTATTAAAGTGATTTATTTGATCAATTCCTTGTCCTTTACGACCCTAACAAATATTGTTGAACCAAGTCATCAAAGATAGGGTTCACTTGGTCAAACTTGAGGATTGACACTGAATGAGGTAGGATTAAGAAAATGTATTGGGCAGGTGGATATATATATTAGTAGGAGGGAACAATTTAGTATGCCACTGGTTTACGCATGAGGATTTACAACTATAGGAGCATAGATCACTTGTTAGTGGTGTAACCAATGACATTGTGTAGAGCACAAGGTAGTAAAACTCAAGTAGGCATAGTGGTCAGAGTTACAATATATTTCATAGGACAATCGATAAAAGGTGAGAGACGTAGTAGACACGGCTAATCAGTACATTTTTAAATCTTCCATCCATTCCCCTTTCCACCCATAATAAAGTAATAGATGAACGGGTTTATTTCCCTCACAGATTATGATTGGGCGGTTACCACCAAAGCCATTAAAGGCATATCATATTGAAACCATACTTCCTCCTTCTACTTGATGACCTTAGGCATAAAATCCCTTACTATGGAAATTTCAAAGTGTTCATAACATGTTTCCCAATTACCCCTAGTGGGGGGAAGAGGAAAGGAACTTGAGTGATAGGATTTCATGGGTACATCATTCCACTATATGCATTTACCTTCAATACAGGATAAAATCATTGTTGTGCTCGAATACTCTACTACTGAGACTAGGTAAACTAGGTAAGATGAATATGTCTATAGGTGTTGAGTGCGGATCTTTTACCATGCGAAAGGTGTTGAATTGTTGCAAGTAATTTCGGTTGAGTTATATGGCAGAGGTAAAACTCATGCCATTGTTTCTCGGGAGGGGCCTTAAAATACACATTTGTAGAAAGGATGGTGTACAGAATGAGACTTTAATTTGAATATTGGAGAATAATGAAGGAGAATGCCATATTATTTGAATCTTCCCACCCCGCAAGGTTCCATATGTAAATGAACTTAGAAAATTACCTCGAGTGCTTGTCACGAAGTGGATTAATAGAGCTATGTTGTCAAATAAAAACACATTATTTTTTAAATTTGATGGAGGTACACCAGTAAAATTATTTAGGGAGGTCACTTACCGAAGACATTGTAGTGTCACTTATGTGTCTCTTCTAGTCTCCTATGCTCCCTATGGACTAGAATGTGGGGTCCTCTATGCCAATATCCTTTGCTTCGATGTAGATTGGGTCCATGTGGGCCAATATCATCGACTCCTATGTAGATTGGGTCGACATCCCTCTTGCCAAATACTTTTCCAAAATTAAAAAACCTCTTGATCTCATACCCCCACTGGAAAAATATTTGTTCTCACAACCAATCCATCACTTCCCACAATTTCCTCCTCTGATTCTCAACTTGTTTAACATATAGGTGGGGATTCGAAAATATGTAGTCATAGGCAGTGGTCCAGTGTTGTAAATGTTTAGGGTTAATATTCTCCATCATGCGTGAGCTCCAAATCAACATGAGAACCCCGAGCTACAAATCGAAATGAGAACCATGATCTCTAAATCGAAATGAGAACCCTCATCTAAATCATTTTGTGGTTTTATACTTTCCCGTGGTTTATATATATATATATATTCATTTATTTATTTATTTATAAAAAATTTCATCCAATCTCTACCATAAAAAAGGAACACTAACCTATAAAAACTAACACTAAAAGGCTTGTGTCCCCATGATTATAAATATTGAGTATCATTACACATCCCTCATATACCAAACCTTGAAATGATACATTTCTTATATATGAATTTTGTGGTGGGATGGGTCCTCACACATGGTCCATGTTCTATTAAATAAATAATTCCGGCCTAAAATCCTTCTTTTGTACCTTAAACCATGCCTTGGATAGCCCAATAAAAGTTGTCATACCTTGAAATAATGACCATAAACCATTTGCAGGTGAAATATTTACTTTTTTGGGCATGTGTGGTGGTTCAATAACTCACACATGATTCATGACCCTAGAAGTAGTAGTTATGGATTAAGAAACTAGAATTCAATTATAAACCATGTCTATGATCCCAGTACCCTAATACCCTTGAGAGTTATCTCAATATGGGACATCTCTCATGCATTATACCTCTAAATGGTACTTGTTCACTTTGTGTAATCCCAATATGTAATCCCTATATAGTCCTTTGTGGGGAAACACACAATCAAGCAACAAATGCATTTTTCTCTAGATATTCCTTTAGTCTCTCAAAACACTTTAATGTAAGTCTATATAATTGTCTTCATCTATTGTTTATGCTATTTTATGATTTTATATGTATCTCATACCTATTTTCTCAAAATAATGGAATTGGGAAAATATCCCTTTCATGTGCCACAAATTCTATCTAAAGGCCTTGTATATCAGTTTAGGACCCCATCCATGGCTTATGAGCCCTAGGAAAGGGTTTAATAAGTCCCTAGTTTTTTTTCTTGGACAATATTGGTCCAATAATGTGAAATAAGGATCATATCCCTTTCTTATTGTATATAACACCTATATAAGGTTCATATGGTGGTCATTCCATGAATTGTTAAAGAAATAGTTACATATGAATCCCTTGGCTTTTCCCCATAAAGAATACCTACGACCAAGAGACACATCCTACACAACAAAAAATGAAATGGTGTCCATGTTCCACTTGTATCCAAAAGGTTCATGCTTTGTAGGCTTTATGTAGTAGTATACAACCCCGTGAAATGCCCATGATTTATAGAGACAATTATTATGGCTTAAGATCCTAGGTTTTTTCCATAAACCATGGCCAAGGAACTCATACCCATCTCTATTATGCTAAACCTAAAAAATATTTCCATATATTACTTGAAGGTGAAGGATTCCATTTACAGGGAATATGTTGATATGCCTAAAGCATGGACAATGAACCCTAAATAAATGATGCAATCCTAATGTCCTATTTTTTTCTCCTTGGACCATCGTTGTGGCCTTGAGATATATTACCATGCACAAAACCTTAAAATGGTTGCTATAGTCCTTTATAAATGGTACACTCTATAGGGTAATGTGGCGATTTAGGTCCCTTTTCATCTTGTATGGATTCTACAAGAAAATATTTAGGTCATAATTCTAATTATTATTTTCCCAAAACTATGGTACTCCATGAAATCCATATCTTATCGATCAAAACTTGAGATGGGGCTTCTATACTACTGATGAGAAAATAATTCCATATATTGTTCCTATTTGGTGTTTGAGGCCCTACACATTGTGCATAATCCTAGAAGAAATAGTTATCACTTAGGCTCCTAATTCTTGGCCTTGGATCATTATCTAAGCTTCCATATCCACCCCTATTGTTCCAAGAATTAAAATGGTTCCAACATTGTTAGAGCAAAATACCAGCTGGTACCATGGTCACATACCACCTAGGACACACCTTCATTTGTTTTTCACTCATGTTGCATAGTCCAAACCTTGGTTATGTTTGTCTCCTAAGGTATTTGGGTATTTTGGACTAATTAATGCACCCAGGAGACCACATTTGATCATTTAGAAGCTCATGCACCCTCATTAATGACAATTTTGTCCTTGGGTTGCTCCCACTCCTTATAATGGGGAACTGGTTTGACCAGAGGCTCCCGTGCATTGTATTTTAGTGCTGTTTTCTCTTTTAGACCATTAAATTATGCTTAGAGCCACTCCCACTCACCCATGCACTCCAACACGTCTATCCTACCCTTAGTTATGTCCTAGAATATTTCACTCACGTTCACATGGCCATTCATGATAATTGAGGTGGTTTGGGATCTCATTGGTCCATCTAGGTGAGTTTGAGGTCCAATCTAAGCCTGCCACATGTATGCCTCCAATTTTCCTCCATTCGTTAACTATTTTCTCCTATTATATTATAATCATGTTCCACACATATTAACATGTTGGACAATAATAGAAAATTCAGTTATTGGCACCATCTCTATGTGTAAATTTTTCTCTTTTACATTGTTTTCTCCATAATTTGTGAAATTCTTTAGTTGTGAGGATTCTCTTATATCCTAGATATTGTCGTGAATCATATTTTCACATGTTATCAGAGCTATTTGGAGCTGAAAAAAAAATTCATAGAGTTTGAGTTGTTATCTAGGGTCTCCTCCGGAAAAATTTGAGAGTTTGCATTACAGGTTGTTCCAGTGGCTTTGTCACTCAGTGCCCAAGCATAAATGGAGAAAAATCATGTATTTATTACCCCATTCAACTATTTTGAATGGAGTTCCGAAATAGTGATCCCATTAAGGTCGAAAGGTCTCTACATAGTAACAATGGGAACTGAGAATGAGCCCAACTCTATTGTGGAAAATTCTAAGGATTTCAACAGATTGGATGAAGCATTCAAAATGTTTTGTCTTAGTGTTTTGAGGGATATTTTATTTCATGTAGAAAGTCTTACAACACCCAACGAGTTATTTCTTAAGCTTGAGTCACTATTTGGGAAGACTAATGAGATGAGAGGACATCCACTTGAAAATAAGTTGATTGCATTGAGCCCAACTCACTTTGAGACGATATAGTATTTGTTCACCAAGTTCAAATCCTTGGTAATTCATCTGAAACAGTCTGGTATCTAAAAGAAGGAAGAGAATATGACATTGTCCATTCTTTTGAATCTAGGGCCTGAATACTTATTGTTTGTTTCGACATTCCACTTAGGAAAGCTGACAGTTCGAAATTGGAGAATGCCTACCCTAGAAGACTTCATGAAGTATTTGACTTAGGAAAAAGACAAATTGGTTCAAATTGGTACCATCAAATCCACCAAGGATCAATTCCTATAGGTGTTTTGAATTGAGGAAAAGGAAAGAAGGAATCCAAGGATTTGAAATAGAAGAAGCCTAGATCTTCTGGTTGCGGTTTGAATCCTAGCAAGGACAAAGTAAAGAAGCAAGAGAAGAAAAAATGCACTTATTATCACAAATTTTGGAATCAAGAGAGTGCACGCATGAAGAAAACCATTGACATGATGGCACAACTCCTTGAGAAGAACAACATTCCTCTTCCTGATGGCGGAAGGAATAAAGAGGGAGGTTTGAATTTTGAGAAAAAGGATAGATGCCATGCACTAGTTGTTGGATATTTTGGCTCTTAATACTTAATCATAGATTTAGGTGCCTCAAGGAACATGGATTCAGTACAAGACTCCTTCTCATCCCTACATCCATACATTGGACCATCCATCATCATGGGTGATGACTCTGAGATCCTAGCCAAAGGGATTTGCAAGATCAACCTTGACAATGGGTACTTCAACAATGTGTTGTATGTGCTTGATCTTATAGCTAACCTAGTATTAGTATATCAAACGACAAATAAAGGTTCTACCAAGAGATTTAAATTCACTCAATATGATGTGGATATTATGATAAATTTGTACATGCCAAGTTGTTGCAGTGGGTATTGTAGATCATGAGTCGAGGATGTACAAGTTTTCACACTTTCTTCCTTACTCCTCAAGGAATGCGCTCCTGTCACATGACAATGATACCAATAGGATATGGAATGAGAGGTTTGGACACATAAATTATAGATATATTCAATATTTGATCAAAGAAAACATGTTTAAATGGATTCCAAGCATCAAGTTTTCCAAAGGCACATGTAAGGGATGCATTGTTGGGAAGCATGCAGAGTGCAAGTAAGACAAGGGGAAGGAAAGAAATGATGTCCAAGTGCTTGATTTGATCAATTTAGATATTATAGGACATATTTCCACACCCTCTTATGGAAACTCAAGGTATTTCTTAACATTCATATATTATTTCTCAAGATATTCTTGGGTGTATTTTCTCAAGCACAAATATGAAGTGTTTGAGATATTCAAAGTTTCCAAGGATTTGCTTGAGAATTTGAGTGGGAATAAGATAAAGGTATTAAGGACTGATAATGGTAAGGAATATTTTAATAATAAACTAAAAAATATATGTGATTAAAATTTTATTCAAATGCAATGTTTTGTGCCTTACACACCTCAACAAAATGGTGTGGCAGAGCGCAAGAATAGAGCATTGAAGGAGATGGACACATGCATGTTGGAGGATAACTATTTGTCTCATAAGATATTGGAGGAAGCCATAAATTATTATACATATGTTCAAAACATATTTACACACAGATAATTGGAAGATAAAACTCCATTTTAGGCTTGGAGTGGTCACAAGCCCAATGTTTCTCATTTCAGGGTTTTTGGCTCAAAGGCTTGGGATAGAATTCCTCCCGAGAAGAGAAAGGCCTTATAACCTCAAAAAAAAGAGTCCACAATGGTTGGATATTATGAAATTGAAAAGGGATACAATGTATTTTATCCCTCATCTTAGAAAACTTTCATTTATAGAAGTGTACAGTTCGAAGAAGAGTCCATGCAAGAGATCGGACAAGTCAAGGGGATTTCTCACACCCTCCACTCAATGATGATGTAACTGATGATTATTTCTCTGATTTTTATGATTCTGATATGGAATATTAATATTGTGACATGCATGCAGACCATGACTCACCCATAAGGCCAAAATGGGATGAGAAAACCATACAAGCGGCTGGTGATGTTGCTAGAGATCCACTAGACTCTAGGAAGAGTATATCTCAATTTCACAATGCTTTCTCCACTTGTGATATGAATCTTCCAGAGAGGTGATTTATGATGGTTGGATATGATCCTCAGTAATATTTGGAAGCATCACATTATCTGATATGGAAAACATCCATGCAAGAAGAGTTCAAGTCTTTGCAAGACAATGAAACTTGGGAGTTGGTTCCTCTACCTTCCAAGAGGAAACTAGTGCAATGTAAGTGGGTTTATAGAAAAAACATGGTTGTTGATGGTTCTAATATCAAGTATAATTCCAATTTTGTTTCCAAATTCTTCTCTCAATTCCATGGAGTGGAATATACAGAGACATTTGCTCTGGTTCCAAATATGGACTCTATCAGGCTAGTTTTGGTTATTGTTGCATCTAAGTGATGGGAGGTGCACCCCATGGATGTGAAGAGTAATTTGATTCATGGTGACCTTCATGAGGAGATTTATATGCAACATCCTGAAGGTTTCATTCATGATCCTTCACTTGTTTTCAGGTTGAATAAGTCTCTCTATGGCCTCAAGCAATCCCCTAGGGCTTGGTATGACAAGATGGACAACTTTCTTCTAACGCAAGTATTTGAAAGATAAAAATATGATCCTAATGTATATTTGAAGAATTTATATGACTCATTTCAGATAATAGCATTGTATGTTTATGATATTTTGATCACTGTAAGTTGCATTTATGATATAGTTTCAATTAATTCTTCATTGCATAATGCGTTTTCAATGACTGGCCTTGGATTGTTGAAACAATTTATTGGCTTGGAGATTGAGAAATTTGATGCAGGTATTAAGGTCAGCCAATAAAATTATGCTGCACACCTGTTTTTGAAGTTCAAAATGGATGAATGTAATTCAACCAATTTCCCCTTCCTTTCAGGAGTTAAACTAGGTGATTTTGATTCATCTCCATTGGTGGACAACTCGTTGTATAGGCAGCTAGTTGGGAGCTTGTTGTATCTCACACACTCTCAACCTGATTTGTATTATGAAGTAGGTGTTGTTGAAAGGTATATGGAGGATCCTCATGAGATCCATTGGAAGGATGCTAAGAGGATATTTGTTTATGTGCAAGGAACCAAATACTTTGGGATACACTATGCTTCTAGTTCGCCAGTAGAACTAGTTGGATTTACTGATTCTGATTGGGATGGAGATTCCATTGACAGAAAGTCCACTCCAGGTTATGTATTCATGCTTGCACATGGTCCCATATGTTTGTAAAGTAATAAAAAACACACTATATCCATTTCATCAGCTAATTACTAATACAGAGGAACAATGAATGCAGCTACACAATGTGTGTGGTTGCAAGGAATTCTTGGAGAACTTGGTTTTGCATTTGATTCACCCACTTCCATATGGTGTGACAATCAAAGTGCAATCAGGATTTACACTGATCCGGTACATTGACATAGGACCAAGCACATTGAGATAAAAATGCACTACATCTGGAGCTTGGTGCATCGACATGTGATATCATGGCAGTATTTTCCATATGCAGAGAAAACTACTAACATCTTCACCAAGAGCTTCACATAGAATACATTCACCTATATTAGGTCACTCCTTGGAATTGGTGACACATGGTGATGACTGGTATTCACTTTCATATTTTTCTCCATGTCCATTTTAGAGGGGAGGTTTTATTCCCAAGTGGGTTTCCTTCTTAACTTGGTTATATGGACAAATAAATTTTTGTAAGAGGTGATTTGAGCCTTAATTTCCAAGGACTCAACTTTTGATATGGTTACACTAATCCAGGACTAAGGGGGGGTGTTAGAGAATCATACCACCTAGTATCATGGTCACATACCACCTAGGAAACATCTTCATTTGTTTTTCACTCATGTTGCATAGTCCAAACCTTGGTTATGTTGGTCTCCTGAGGTATTTGGGGGTTTTGGACTAATTAATGCACCCACGTTCCCACATTTGATCATTCAAGAGCTCATGTTCCCTCATTAATGATAGTGTTTTCCTTGGGTGTCTCCCACTCATTAAAATAGGGAACTGGTTTGACCGAAGGCACCCATGCATTGCATTTGAGTGTTTTTTGCTCTTTTGGACCATTAAATGCTTCCTAGAGCCACTCTCACTCACTCATGCACTCTAGCATGCCTATCCTACCCTTATTTATGTCCTATCATGCTTCACCCACATTCACATGGTCGTTCATGACCATTTTATCTGGTTTGGGATCTCATTGGTCCACCTAGGGCGGTTTGAGGTCCAATCTAAGTCTGCCACATGTATGCCCCCAATTTACTTCCAAAGGATAATGATTTTATCCTATTGTATTATAATAATGTTCTAGACATATTTACATGTTGGACAATAATAGAAAATTCATTTATTGGCACCATCTCTATGTGTTAATTTTGCTCTTTTATATTGTTTTCTCCATAATTTGTGAAATTCTTTAGTTGTGAGGATTCTCTTGGCTCCTAGATCTTGTTGTGAATCAGATTTTCAAAAACATACCATTTTATATGTGAAATATGCTTTGTACATGGATTTTGCAGTGGTTCGTGGCCTTATGCATGACATATGATCTTTAAAAAACCATTTAGGGAATAATTCATCGGTTTTAATTAAATTATTAAATATAAAAATGTAATTTAATCAATAAGTTAAATTTTGAATTCTAAAATTTTCCTTGTTTTCTGTTCTATTTCTAATACATAATATTATAATTTATTTTCAAATTCTAAAATATGGTAATATAAACCACAAACAAATCTCCAAATATTAAGCTATATCATGCTTCCATATTTACAAGTAGTTAATGCAAACATATTCCTAATATGGTGGATGTTCCAAATAAATATAAATTATATCAATTTATAACTACCAAATGCATCTTGTATGTCCATTCCAAAGTTCCTTGAGTAAGAGACATTGTAAAACGTTTATATACATCCATATCAAATCTCCTTGAGGAATAGACACTATAAATTTTTTATATACCTCCATATCAAAGCTTCTTGAGAAAGAGGCACTAAAATTTTAGAAGGAACCATATATAGTAGAGAATATTTCACCCTATGTGAGTTCTTCCACCCTATCATATACAACCATACCATCTAGGTAGGATCACAAATGATGTTATCGGATTGTTGATATCATATCCCTATGTGATACCATTTTATATTGGCCAAGTTTTCCATGATGTGATGGTCTACACTATATTATTCTATACAACATTACCATACATAACCTAACATATATTACCCTATCCATAGTATACCCTTCCTTATATTAACATATATTATTATTCTATACACCATTACCATACATAACCTAACATATATTACCCTATCCATAGTATACCCTTCCTTATATTAACATATATAACCCTACCCTAGACTATACATGTTTCCCTAAACTACAATACACTATTTAGACTATTATAGCCTAACCTAGTGTAGCATACCCCTAGTGATTTCTACCGTTCACACTATTGTTCGCTAGGTATGGCCTAGCTAGTCTAGCTCACTAGTGGATGGGCTGGGAGAATGGATATATCTCAGGTCTTCCCAGCCCCACCATCATCATTTGGAGTGGTACTACGAAAAGCAGCCCCATGAGCACCAATTGAACCAAAAGAACCAGGCCAAGCATCCCCGGCAAAGGTAGCAAATAGTGGTAACTCAATCAATTAGCTTTGAAGCCATATGTGGCTAGCTAGGAGATATTTTGGCTGGCCAAGAAAAACATAGAATAAGATATTGTAGAGAACACTTGTGTACCACTACCCTTACATACCATTAGGGTTATACTAATGTACCATACCATATCATCGTATAGACTAACCAACCTAATCTACTATCCAAAAGATTAAGCTAGCCTAGAAATAAGATTCTTCTCATGAACTCTAATAATGCCCTTTGTAATATCAACCATTCCCTTAATCAAACATATTTTGTTAGTTCTAGGAAGTGGAAAACTTATTTAGCATAGAAACTAATATATAATGGTAAATAAAACCATAAAACCATACACATAATAGACATGATTTTATCTTGTAAACCCTTAACCCATCCCCCATGAGTCCATGGTCGTGGCGCTTTTTGTTGGGTGATTTCCAAAACTAGGGATTTGCTCATTACCATGTATTGTAATTTTTGCATTAAAGGGTAAATTATTCAAAAAATCATTTCATGACTATTTCGATAGTGTGATCATGTTGGTCTTGTCTAAAATAAATTTTGGGTTCTTATGGAACTCAATTTCGCAACTCAGTTTGGTTTTATGCCCCTAAATTGAATTCACAATGTGTCTCTAAATGTCTTTAGGAGGCGAGTTACAACTTGCAATGAAATGCAAACTAGGACTCAGATCAAATAATTATCAATTTTGTTGGAATCGTGACATCTAATTATATCTAGGGGCACCACTATCATATGCGTCCATGGCTAGGAGGGTTTTTATTGGACAATTTCCAAAACTAGGATTATTCTCATTAACATGTAGTACAATTTTTGTAGTAAAGGGTCAATTATTATAAAACTTGTTTTGTAAGCATGTGAATACTTTGAATAAGGAATACAAAACATTGGTGGGTCAAAACAAGATGGAAAGAAACACTTTCATCACGTTCACGAATTTATTCCATAAGTTTGTCATTTAATTGTCGAATATGTGTTTGTGTGAGTCATGTTTGAGTCTCAAAACCCTCCCATACTGTCAAAACATGTGTCTACTCTAACCATGTCAAATTTCAGTCCATAAAAGGAAAAATTGAAAAAATCTCAACATTGGCCCCATCCGCATGTCATCGGTTACGTAGTACTATTGGGTAGGTGAGTCATCTTTGAGTTTGGAAAGGCTCCCATATTGTGAAGGAATGCAAATAGTATTCCTAGGTCAAATTTTAGTTCATGTGGAAATTTCAATATTGGCCCCATTCAAAGGCCGTTGACGTCATTGGCCATGTCTACTGATAGTACAATGTCTTTTAGTTGTGCATTTTAAATTTGGTTTGAGATGCACATTCTTGAATCTAGTGCAAGGGAAATAATGTCAATAAACAAGTTATTCATGATAAATTGCACAAGCCTCATTGGCTATTTCAAAATGAAATGTTGTCTACAACCAAGGTTCACCAATTATTTCAAAATGAAATTGTCGCAACCTCTATAAATGGGAGTTTAGCTTTGTTCTTTCATGCAATATGGTCAATGTTTTCTAGTTGAGAATATGTCTGAATAGGGAATTAAAAACATTGTTGGGTCAAAACAAGATGGAAAGGAACACTTACATCACTTTCACGCATTTATTCCATAAGTTTGTTGTTTGATTTTTGAATATTTGTTTGTGTGAGTCATGCTTAAATATCAAACCTCTCACATACCACCAACACACGTTTCCACTATAACCAAGCCAAATTTCAATGCATACAAGAACAAATTGAAAAAATATCAACATTGGCCCCATTCGCATGTCATCAGTGATATATAGTACTATTGGGTGGGTGATCCATCATTGAGTCTAGAAAGACTCCCATATTGTGAAGGAATGCAAATAGTCTTTCCTAAAAAATTCAATGCATACTGAAACAATTTGTGGAAATTTCAAGGTTGGCCCCATTCTAAGGTAATTGATGTCATTGGCCACTTCTATTGATAGTACAATGTATTTTTATTGTTCCTTTTAAATTTTGTTCGAGACACATAATCCTACATCTAGTGCAAGTGAAATAATGTCGATAAACAAGTTCTTCATGATAAATTTCACAAGCTTCATTAACTATTTCAAAAAGAAATTTCGTCCACAACCAAGGTTCAATTGTAACACCCCGGTTTTGACCCCATGGTATTGAATTGTACATGATGTATATATTTCATTTTGAATCATGGAAAGGAGATCAAGGCCAAGGCCCTACCATTGATTGGGTGTTTGTGTATAGGTGATCAAGGTTGATGCCTATGGTTATTGTGTTGGTCACGCACAACATGTTTTTGAATATCATGTAAATGCACAATTTAATAAATACCACGACTAGATATGGAACTGCAATGTGAAAAGAGATGGGGGCATGATTTCACAAAGAAATAGGGAGGGAGTTAATGAAAAGATTCCAGGTGTTAGATTTTTATCATTCAAGCTAGCATTATGATCTTAGGATCTTTAACTGAGAGAATAACATCCACATCAATAAAACACAAGAGACAAGCTACACAAAGAATTTTCCTTGGGGAAACCATAAAGGAGAAAACCCCACAACTTCCTCAGAGATAGAATCAGCACCAAAAGTAAAACCCGAACACATAAAGATGATCTCCTGACAACAGTAGTCTCTCTCTTGTCCTAGCAACTTATCCTCTCACTCATGCACCCCAGTGAGTGAGTGTGTGTGTGTGTTATAAATAGAGAGGATCACTCTCTATTTATATTCTTTTGTTCACTTGAAACCCACTCCAACATGTCGGCCTCACTTAACAATTACTTACTAGAGCTGACATCTCTAGGAGTGTCTAATAACCATAGTGCCCCACAACTTGTGGGGACTTTGCCTCCTCTGACCAACAAGGAGGTTTATCCTTAACAAAACGGTGGGGACTATTGCCCCGACTTACAATGACTCACCTAGGGTCGAATTCTCTAGGATAGTCTAATAACCCTAGGGCCCCACAACTACGCGGACTTTAACCCTTGACCAATAGGAGGGTTACCCACAATGACTTGACATGACTTGTTTACATTATAGAAACTTCCTGGAATAAAAATTGGGGTATGACATGACTCAATTACATTACAGACACATCCATGAATAAACATCAAGGTACAATACATAAGAAATACAAGGGAATACATTCTGAAGTTACAATTACATCAACACTCCCTCTTAACTAGGAAGGTATTCTCTTGACACAATTTATCAGCAAAAGTCTACTTCTCTGTATCATTTGGATCATCATCAAGTATTTGTCATATTCACCTTCAATTCATCTCTATCTTCAAGTCACCTTCATCTTCAAGTCATCTTCACCTGGATCTATATCATCACTCGATCTGGATCATCCCTTGATCTGGATCATCTTTGGAGCATCATCTATGGATCTGGATCATCCCTCGATCTGGACCATCTCTGCTGGATCATCATCTCTGTTGGAAGTTCTATAGAGCCAGTCGTTTTTCATGCTGGTTGTAGGCCTAGCCTCCATGTAGGTCTTCTTCAGCGCTTATATCTGACCCTAAGTCAGAATGGCCCACCCAACACTTATATTTGATCATGTAGGAACCAATCCTATAATCATATCAGAAAGGCACGCCCAACACTCACATCTGACCATGTTGGAACCAATCCCACAACCTTGTTAGAAAGGCCCAACACTCACATTTGACACATGCGAGGAACCAATCCAACATACATGTTCAAAAAGGATTTGCACTTAAATTTGACACATGCGAGGAACCAATCCAACATACATGTTCAAAAAGGCTATGCACATACATTCGACACATGTGAGGAACCAATCCAACATGCATTTTCGAAAAGGCTCTGCACTTACTGTTGGGTACCATTTTGACCTCTTTTTGTCATCTAAATATCTTTCAATTTCCTCCATAAAACCTTCATACTAATTTATAAAGCCTTAAATTCACCCACAAACTTTGGTCAAAAGGTATAAATGTCATTGCTTTTTAACAAATTGAATTTTGATATTTTTAAGGCATTTAAACTAAGGTTTTTATTCAGAATTACAGGATGTGCTAACTTCCCATAATATCTCCTAGGTTGGATACTTGCAGGCCAGGTAGGCGTGAACTGAAAGATGGGGAAATGATCCTCAGTGTCCAAGGATATATAAACTTCCAATGAATAGATGATGTGGCTCTCATAGGTGTCGAGTCAATGCCGGTCAAAGATGACCACCTGTGCTACCACTCAGCACAAAAGCAGGGCAGTTTTGATTTTGCTTATTTTCGTGGATCTGATAGAGGATCTCGAGGAATGTATGTTATTATTAGCTTCCAGATTAATATCATTTCTATTTTTTTAAAGTTTGTATAAGTATTTCATAAGACAAAGGAGAAACACATCACAATTTTGGAGACAGAAAATGCATAGCGTTGTTGATTACTGTGTATGATCGATTTTATTATGGTGAATATAATAGAAGTTTAAGCTTTGTGATTCTCCCTTTGCGTGTGTGAACGAGGCATTGGAGGCCCCCCTTTGTCAAGTCTGCACACATTTCAATTGCCAGTGAACGATTTGGATTGTTGTCAGTGGTATGTTTTAGTTCCTGTAGAATCGATTTTTCTTATTGCAGAACGAATTATATTTCTTTAAATCAGTTTTATCAGCTCTGTTATTTCATTAGTTATATGTTGTAGAAATGGTTCAGACTATTATCTCACATTGTTGTACATTGCTTACTTATTCAATGATGGAGTATTAAGAATAGTTACACATTATGAATGCTTTCCTGTAAAGGGAATTGATGTTTGATTGTTTATTCGATGTTGGGATAATAGGCAGAGTCTCATAACTCATATTTTAGGGTTAGTGTTTTTTTTATTATCTCAGAAGATTTCACATATAAATTGTTGTGTAACTGAAATATCAAATGAAGCTATTTCTGTAAGGGAATTTTTGTGTTTTCAAACCACAGTATCCTAGTCTTTCAATAGGTTTATTTCATAAGTAAACTAGATTTCCAGTTAGGTCTAGCTTTGAGTCCTTATACTTGGATATGCCTCTAAGTCTACCAACTCCGGATTGACATAAACTCAAGGTTTAATCTACATTATTGGATCGAAGCCCAACATTTGGCGCCGTTGCCGGGGAGGCATTTTAGAAGTAGGCTTAGGAACTTTAGTTCTCTGATAAAAACAAAATTTCAACAAAACATAGAGTAGATTTTAGTTTTATGTCAAGACAAAGAGACGAGAAAGGAAGATTTATTAAAAACCCCCCAAAAACAGAAGTAACAGGACCTTCTTTTCCAAAAGGATTCATCACAACAGTTGGTACTTTTAAAATGGCTGAGAAAGAAACATCAAAAAGGCCAACTGTCAAACAGAGAAGGGAGTATGAGAGAATGTTAGAAATAGAAAATAAAAGAAGACAAGAGAGAATAGAAGAAGAGAGGCGACATGAAAGGAAAGATGAAAGGAGACATGATAGGGATGAAAGAACAGAAGAAGATCAGGAAGCCAACTTTAAATTTCCCATCTTAGACACTAGCATTACCCTAGGGGAAGAGGTAAAAATGAAGAATATTCCACCATCTGTCCTACCAAATTTCTATGGTATGACTTCTGAAGATCCAGACTCTTTCCTATTCGAGTTTGATATCTTGTGTCAAACTTATGGATACACTGATGACACCCATAAGCTTCGTCTTTTCCCTGCTACCCTTAAAGCAACTGCCTTGAAATGGTTCATGGGCTTAGGAGAGCATTCTATAACTAGCTGGGAAGAGATGAGGAAAATATTTCTTAGAAAATATCAGGCATACTGTAGATCAAATGATTTAAAAGATGACATTTTTAGAATGTCTCAACAGGAAGATGACAGTTTGGAGGAGTACTTAGAAAGATTTTCATACAACCTGCAGAAATCGAAATACAATTCTTTAACACTTGAGATCATTCGGACAATATTTTTAAAAGGAATAAGAGAAGAATATTTGGATATTTTGAATGTTATGGGAAAAGGTGACATCTCCTACTTACCCTTCGATGAGATACAAGACTTTTGTCAGAAGTATTCAAGAGGAAAGGCTAAAACTGGAAGAAGGGATGTCACTACCAAAGTAACTAAATCTGAAACCAGTGGTATCTCCAGAGCTGAGCTTGGGAATATGTTAGAATATTTTAAGACTGATTTATTGAGTACCTTAGGCACACAAATTGAAACATCAAAAACCAAGAAAAGACAAGAACAACAGGACCAACAAGATCAAGCCTTGTCTATTTTTTGTCCTAAATGTAGAAAGAAACACCCACTAAAAGAATGTCCTTTAAATATTGTTGAAATTTGTGGCTTATGTACTTCAAATCACAAAACTGATGATTCCCCTAGATTGAAAGAATTGCAGGCAGTTCGAATGGAGGAGAACCAAAGCATGGAGTCTCTCTACTTTATGGGACAACGAAGACCTTGGAAGCCACGATTTTCAGGTATGTCTCAAGATCCTATGCAGCAGTTTCATACAGATTATCAAACTCCTATTCACAATTCATGGAGTGCACCCATGCCCTGGCAAGCTTGGTCTCCTCCGTTAGCTCGATCCGCTCCAGATTGTAGAGGATATGCTCATGGTAACCAGACATATCAGCAGGCCTATTTACAGCCCTATCAACAACCTTCTGCATATCCCCAATACCAGCAGAATCAAGTCCAAGTCCCATCTTTCCAACAACCCAATATGGTTCCTCAATTGGGTCCACAACCTCAATAGCTTCAATTTCCATCCAATCAGCCTCCACCTCGGCCTACACAACTACCAGCTCAGCCAATTCCAAATCCAAATAATAAAATAGAAAAACCCATGTATAATGTTGATGATGGAATGGCACTCCCCTACTCAATCCTCCCACTACAAAATATCAATTTAAGATCTGGGAAAACCTTACAAAAATAATCTCCTGTTATCTTAGAAGAACAAACGAAAAATGAGAAAACTACAAAAAAATTAAATACAGAAAAATCATAGTCAGAAAATCATAGTAAAAAAGGGAAAACATTATTATCTTATACACCTCCTTTTCTAGAAAGGTTGGTCAAAGAAAAAATTTCAATCTCCCTACCTGATTTTGATGTTTTGAATGAGTTAACTAATGTATGTGTCAAAATTCCCCTACTGCAAGCTATAAATGATATTCCAATTTATACTAAAGCAGTTAAGGAATTATGTCTTAATAAAAGAAGGAAGGATCCATCAAAAATTCATGTGGTAGGCAATCTAGCAGGATTTAAGTCTAACACTGTTTTCATTGAAAAGTATGTAGATCCTAGAATCCCAATGGTTACAATTACTGTTAATAATTTTTCAATTCCAAAAACACTGATTGATCTAGGTGCCGCCATTAATGTCATGACACTAGAGACAATGGAATACCGCCACTTGACAAATCTCAGACCAACCACAACAGTTTTGGAATTAGCTGACAGGTCTAAAATTACACCTGAAGGAATCTTAGAAGATATCATTGTTTCTTTAGACTCCTGGGAGTATCCTGTTGATTTTATAGTGCTACAGCCAAAGTCTAATCTAGGAGGTCACCCATTGATTCTTGGCAGACCCTGGTTGGCAACAATAGATGCTTTCATAGGGTGTAGGTCAGGAAGTATGCTTATTTCACATGGGACAGAGAGAAAAAAAATTGCACTTTATCCTTCTGCCCAAAGACCTTCCACATTAGATCAGCTATCATGGATTAATGAGACTAAGGAATAGGAAGAAGAAGTGATTCATCCTATCCCGAGTATCAATCAGTTCTTTGATTTTCAGGAAGAAAACAACAAAGTTTTGCTAGATTATTTCATTGCTGAACTTGATATTTCTGAAGAATTAAGAGACATGCAGTATGCTATAGCAGATCAAGTTTTAGGCTATAATTTTCAGGAAAATTGCATAGTACATTCTTTAGCATTGGCACCTCATGATATTTTTAATGTTCATTCAATCACAGATATTCAAAGCAAAACAATTGAAATCAGTCCAGGAAAACATTTGAATATAAGTGCACATCTTACTACATCACAGGAAGAACAGTTGATTACTTTGCTAAATAACTATTCCCATGCATTTGCTTGGGAGTACACTAATATGCTAGGTATTCATCATGAAACATGCACTCACCACATTTACACAGATGATAAAATCAGATCTCTTAGACAACCACAACGTAGAATGAACCCTATATTAAAAGAGATAGTCAAGGAAGAGTTGGAGAAGTTGTTAAAAGTAGGATTTATTTACCCCATCTCTGACAGCCAATGGGTTTCTCCCTTGGTTGTTGTTCCTAAAAAAAATGGTAAATGGTGCATATGTGTAGATTACAGGGAGTTAAATAAGGCAACATTAAAAGACTATTTTCCATTGCCTTTTATTGATCAAGTTTTGGATACCTTAGCTGGAAAAGAATATTTTTCATTTCTAGATGGTTTCAGTGGGTATAATCAAATTAGTATTGCAAAATAAGACCAGGACAAAACCACCTTTACATGTCCTTGGGGCACATATGCCTACAAGGTTTTACCTTTTGGCTTATGTAATGCCCCAGCTACCTTTCAGAGGGCCATCTTGGCCATTTTTGCAGATCTAATTCATTAATGTGTTGAAATCTACATGGACGATTTTTCTGCGTATGGAAGTACCTTTGAGGATTCCTTAGAAAACCTGGAGAAAATTTTAAAAAGGTGTGTTGATTCCAATCTTTCCCTTAGTAACGGGAAGTTTTTTATGATGATGACTGAAGGGATAGTTTTAGGACATCACATTTCTTGATCTGGAATAAAAGTAGACCCTACTAAAATTCAAATCATAGAAAATTTATCTGAACCAACAACTCAAACAGATGTAAGAAGCTTTTTAGGGTATGCCGGCTATTATCGTAGATTTATTGCAAATTTTAGTAAGATAGCTCTGCCACTATTTAAATTCCTTTCAAAAGATGTACATTTTAATTGGGATACTGATTGTCAATCTGCATTTCAGACACTTAAAGAGAAGCTCTCAACTGCTTTCATTTTAAGGGGACCAAATTGGACATTGCCTTTCCATATTTCTACCGATGCCTCTGATCCTGCAATAGGGGCCTCTTTGGGACAGAAAGAGCATACCATGACTTATGCTATCTATTTTATTAGTAAAAATCTGACACCTGTAGAGATGAATTATACAGTCACTAAAAAGGAGATGTTGGCGGTGGTTCATGCTGTACACAAATTCCGTCATTACATTACTGGCTATGAATTTTTTGTCCACACAGATCATTCAACTTTACGATATTTAATGAATAAATCTATCACTAATGGTCAGATCACTAAGTGGTTGCTATTAATGCAGGAATTCAATATCACTGTTTTAGATCGGCTTGGATGAGAAAATCAAGTGGTAGACTTCCTGTCTCGCTTACACAATACTGGTGAGTTTGTTACTATTTTAGATAGTTTTCCTGATGAACACTTATTTGCAATTTCCGTTATCACTCCTTGGTATGCTGACATTGCTAACTATTTATCATCAGGACAGCTACCACCATCTATGTCATCTAAGGAAAAGAAAAAGATTATTAAACAAAGTGCTAGGCATATATGGGTTAATGGTGATCTCTTTTACACAGGATATGATCTAATTATCAGGAGATGTGTACGACAAGATGAAGTTTTAGATATTTTGAAAGCATGTCATGATGAACCATGTGGTGGCCATTTTGCAGATAAAAGAACAACATACAAGATACTCAATTTGGGGTATTACTGGCCTTCTATTTTCAAAGATGCTAAGAAGTATGTTAGAAGTTGTGATACTTGTCAATGAATGGGACGGCCAGTCCGATCTGATGAAATGCCCCTCCAACCACAAATCCTCATAGAACCATTTGAAAAGTGGGCTCTTGAATTCATTGGTCCAATTCATCCACCATCACAAGGGAAGAAGTACATTTTGGTATGTACAGACTACGTTACCAAGTGGGTAGAAGCCAAACCATTACCAAGAGCCACTGAACAGACTGTGGTAAACTTTCTTTTTGAGGAGATATTTGTCAGATTTGGGGTGCCTAGAGAGATTGTAACTGATCAAGGTACCCAGTTTACTTCCAAACTAGTGCAGGAGATAGCAACAAAGTACAAGATTAAGCACAAAAAATCCACCGCTTACCATCCACAAGAAAATGGAGTGAGCTAGCTATGGAGCAATCCTCCCTCCATCGGACGGAGGAGGAACAAAGTCAATGTTAACTTTGCTCCTCCTCCGTCCGATGAGGGAGGATTGCTCCATAGCTAGCTTACTCCCAAGAAAATGGCCAAGTGGAATCTACAAACAAGACTTTAGAAGGAATCATCACCAAAACTGTCCAGATGCATAGGAAGGATTGGTCAGCTAAGCTTATTGAAGCTTTATGGGCATACCGCATCACTTGGAAAAACAGTACTGGTTTTTCTCCTTATTAGCTTGTTTACGGTAAGCAAGTCCTTCTACCTATAGAGTTTCAAATTCATACCTTCAAGTTAGCAGCAGATTTGGGTATGGATCTTTCTGAATCACAGCAAGAAAGAATACTTCAATTGAATCAACTAGATGAGATGAGACAGGCTGCCATAGAACACAATATTTTGATACAACAGTAGAGAGCTCAATGGCATGACAAGTTTATCAAAAAGAAACTATTTCACATCAGTGACTGGGCACTATTGTTTGACTCCAAGTTCAAAGACTTCAAAGCCAAATTCACAACTCATTGGCTTGGTCCATATGAGATTGTAGAGGTATATGACAATGGCTCAGTCAAACTTCAAACAATTGATGATGAAGCACGTGCATTTGTGGTCAATGGCCATCGGCTCAAACTGTATACCAAGCCTATCAACAAGGAAGATTTCATACAACAGATTTCACAGCAACGGGAAATGGAAGTGCTGGAGAGACACATTGGTGTTTCTCCTTCACTTGTTTCTTAGCTAATTTGATATAGAAAATAAAGAAAGAAAAAAACAAGAAAAATAAAAAAAAAAACAAAAAAAAACAAAATATATAAAAAAAATAATAAAAAAAAAGAAAAAAAAGGGGGTTTAGTTGTGAAAACCAGGCCACTGGCACAACATAAACTTGAATTTTCCATGGAAAACCAGGTTCGCTTGGCCATTGAGAATTCCTAAAAATATTTGTCAAAACTTCATGTCTCTTACATAGTTTTATTTTTCAATAATGAAGCTCTTGTTTGACTTGAGGACAAGTCAATAAGTAGGCCTGTGAGGGGGATAAGCATTTTTATGCTTTCTTGGAACCCTCCAAGTATTTTTCATATGCAGAGGGACCTGATTTCTAGCAATACAGAGGGGCCTGACTTCCAGTAAAGCAGAAGAAATATACAAAAGGACCTGACTTCCAGTAAAGTAGAAGAAATCTACAGAAGGACCTGACTTCCAGCAAAGTAAAAGGAATCTGAGATGGCAAACATTTTGAAAAGAAGACATCAGAAGGACAGATATGAATCAGAAATAAATGCAAACCAGTTACATCAGGCATCAAGCTCATCATAAAGGGATATCAAGCAAAGTCTGTAAGAATTTTAGTTTTTGTGTTTTAAAAGTTGCATGATTCTTTGTTTCTAAGTATTGACATGTTCACCTATTCTCATAAACTTGACTGCCTATCCTCACAATCTCTGCCAGCATTCCATTTACTTTTCATTATCCTACCCTAGGGGTCAAGATAGTGGTCAAAATCAAACCCAAAAGCAAATTTTAATGGCCAAAACATATACTGCATTCTACCGGCAGGGTATCCTTCTTAGCAGAAAGACAGGCAGGGTCTCCTTCTCAGTAGAAAGTGAAATGTTTTAAGAAAAATAAAAAAAAACAATAAACTAGAAAATGGAATTTCAAATGTTTTTCTATATATATACATTAGTGCATCATGCATTAAGTAAACATATAGAATATAGATGGCCGTGTGTATTTCCAAAAGGTGAAAAGAGCCACTTCAATTGAAGAAATCCCTTCATTACAATTTGTAATCAAACATTGGGGCATGTAAAGGAACTAAAGTATATTATATGGAAATGAATTAAAACCTCACCTTTAATTTATTTCCTGAGTGAATAACTAAATGAAAAGTGGCATGTTCCTGTAATGATGACAAGAAACATGGTTATATGCCCCACGACAACATACAAATGTGCCTAAAAATTGCATGAACTGGGGATATCGAGGATTACGATTTGGTCATTTTCTTTTAAGACCAAATCTAACTCTTTTTCTCTGCAAACACCGATTGTTGTGGGTAGTAGTTTTCAGTGAGAGGAATACGTGGATTACAGGAAGGACGCAGGAACTAATTTGCTGTGGAAGTATCACACAGGAAGAATTGAAGGCAATTACACCAGGAGGGAGGTAAATCTTAAAATTTTTTGCCAAAGAAACTGATAAGACCAACAACAATTCCAATTTCATAGTGTCGATTTGGGATAATAAAACAATTGTAGAGTTAAAAAATTGAAAGGTTGAAGTTTCCTGTTGCATATCTCTTTCCTATCAAAGTTCAAAATGTCATCTAGACTAGAACCAGAGAAATTCAACCCCACTGATATTCATGAGAATTGCATGGAGATTTTTGAAAATAAACAGTGGGTAACTTTTTTTGAAAAGTTTGATGGGCATAATGATAATGTTAGTTTAGCTTTTACTGAAACATTTGATGGAGAAAGGGCTATAGTGGGAAACTTGAACTTCAGACTGTCTGAAGACATCTTGGCACAAATTATTGGCCTACCACAGCAAGGATAAAGATTTTTCAAAACTAAACAATTTAAGGAGAAGGCATGGATACCCTTTTTGTGCAGATCAAGAGCAGGGTCAGTGAACGGGAAGAAAGGGATACCAAGGAGCTGGTTGGTTCATCCCTGGGATGAAATAGTCTATGTTATCCAAAAATTCATTACTTGTGAAGGCCGATTTAGTATTGTGTATCTTTACCATATCAAGCTGTTGCAGCATTTAAAGGGTGATTGTGAAATTAATATGCCCCATTTCCTATTACAGAGTCTATTTAAGATGGCTAAGTCTGTCCAAAGGCATGCAAAAGATAAAATGACAAGCCTTTTTCATTGTGGACTTATTAAAATCATCATCAAGCATGAGTTACAGAAGCAAAATTTGACATGGTCAGAATTTTTAATTCATAATCAGTTTGAAGAACAAGAAGAGTTGCCTGAAGAAGGTTTAAAAGAAGACAAATTATTGATGATAACATACCCCAAGGATGGAGAACAAAACCCTGAAGCAACAAGCTCAAAACTGCCAAAGGGGAAAAAGAAAAAGAAAGAGGTATTGTTAATCATAGATGATGAAGACAACTCTGAGGCAGCAAGTTCAAAACATCCTCAAAGAAGGATATGAACCTGGAGTGTGATAAGAGAAGAAAAACAGTTTCAAAAGCAAGACCAGATTTTCACCACTTACCAGAGAAAGCCAAGGAAGTATCAGCAAGTTCGAAATAAGTCAGCATTGGAAGAAGATGATGGAATTCAGCAGAAACAGTATGAATATATACATGCCTTAGAACGTCAAGAAAAAGATCTAGCAGGTGAGATAGGGAAGGATATCCAAGAAACTGATGAAGTGATAAGATAGACAAAAAGAATCAATCTCTTCTTGGATCAGCAAGAGAAAGAAAAGAAAAAACAATCAAAATAGGAAATCATAAAATCCTCAGCTTCTCCTTTCTTAGAGCAGCAAACTATGGAAGGAGAAAAGAAAGAAGATTCAGTACAAGAGAATGAAGAATTGGGGATGGACACCAATTCTGTGCAGCTTCCAATGAAGATGGAAAAGAAGAAAACTTCCAAAAACAGTAAAAAGATTAGGAGGTTGAAGCTTGAAATAAAGGAATTAGAACTGAGGAATGAGAAGCTAAAAGAAATCAACTGGAAGCTTAAGGTTCAAAGGACACTCATCTCCAAGCATGCATACAGATGGTATAAACAAAAGAAGATTTATAAGACCAAGTATGAGAGACTGAAAGTTCTTTATGCATCTCGAACTTCAACAGATGCATCGTCTCAGACAGGAGATTAAAAGCAAGAAGGTTAGCAGCAAACTTTTGGTTTTGATATAAACAGGGTCAGATATTTTTAGGCATGAGGACATGCAACAGCTTCCTCTTGGGGGAGATGTTGGGCACCATTTTGACCTCTTTTTGTCATCTAAATATCTTCCAATTTCCTCCATAAAACCTTCATACTTATTTATAAAGCCTTAAATTCACCCACAAACTTTGGTCAAAAGGTATAAATGTCATTTCTTTTTAACAAATTGAATTTTGAGATTTTTAAGGCATTCAAACTAAGGTTTTTATTCAGAATTACAGGATGTGCTAACTTCCCATAATATCTCCTAGGTTGGATACTTGCAAGCCATCTAGGCGTGAACTGAAAGATGGGGAAAGGATCCTCAGTGTCCAAGGATGGATAAACTTCCAACGAATAGATGATGTGGCTCTCACTGGTGTCGAGTCAATGCCGATCAAAGATGACCACCTATGCTACCACTCAGCACAAAAGCAGGGCAGTTCCGATTTTGTTTATTTTCATGGATATGATAGAGGATCTCGAGGACTGTATGTCATTATTAGCTTCCATATTAATAGCATTTCTAGTTTTTTAAATTTTGTATAAGTATTTCATAAGACAGAGGAGAAACACATCACAATTTTGGAGACAGAAAACGCATAGCGTTGTTGATTACTGTGTATGATCGATTTTATTATGGTGAATATAATAGAAGTTTAAGCTCTGTGATTCTCCCTTTGCATGTGTGAACGAGGCATTGGAGGGCCCCCTTTGTCAAGTCTGCACACATTTCAATTGCCAGTGAACGATTTGGATTGTTTCCATAAACGATTTGGATTGTTGTCAGTGGTAATTTTTAGTTCCTGTAGAATCGATTTTTCTTATTGTAGAATGAGTTAGATTTCTTTAAATCAGTTTTATCAGCTCTGTTATTTCATTAGTTATATGTTGTAGAAATGGTTCAGACTACTATCTCACATTTTTGTACATTGCTTACTTATTTAATGATGGAGTATTAAGAACAGTTACACATTATGAATGCTTTCCTGTAAAGGGAATTGATGTTTGATTGTTTATTCAATGTTGGGATAATAGGTAGAGTCTCATAAATCATATTTTAGGGTTAGTGTTTTTTTATTATCTCAGAAGATTTCACATATGAATTGCTGTGTAACTGAAATATCAAATGAAGCTATTTCTGTAAGGGAATTTTTGTGTTTTCAAACCATAGTATCCTAGTCTTTCAATAGGTTTATTTCATAAGTACACTAGATTTCCAGTTAGGTCTAGCTTTGAGTCCTTATACTTGGATATGCCTCTAAGTCTACCAACTCCGGATTGACATAAACCCAAGGTTTAATCTACATTAGTGGATCGAAGCCCAACACTTACATTCAACACATGTGAGGAACCAATCCAACATGCAAGTTTTAAAGGGCTCTGCACTTACATTTGACACATGCAAGGAACCAATCCAACATGCATGTTCGAAAGGGCTCTGCACTTACATCCGACACATGCGAGGAACCAATCCAACATGCATGTTTGAAAGGGCTTGCACTCACATCTGATCAAGTGGGAACCAATCCTACAGTCATATCAGAATGGCCCCCAGTCCTAGACTGAGCTACCTGGTAACTGACCAGGTGCCTCCATTCCAAGAATGGAATTTAGTGCTTACTTCTGATCATGTAGGAACCAATCCTACAGTCACATCAGAATGGCTTAGCACTCATATCTGATATGGAAGGAACCAATCCTTTCACCATGACAGAATGGCTCATCCCTTATATCTGACCATGGAAGAAACCAATCCTCTAACCATGTCAAAATGGCTCTTGGTCTCATCATTTCCCTTTGGAGGAAACCTCGATTTGGAGAACACCAAGCTTCTCCCTGAAGTACTCGAAATTCACCCTAGCTAATGGATTCATCAACACATCAGCTATCTGTTCCTTCATCGCACCATACTGGAGCTTCACTACTCCCCTCTGCACCATATCCCTGATATAGTGATACTTGATCTCGATATGCTTCGACTTGTCATGGAACACTGGATTCTATAACAACTTCACGCAACTCTGGTTGTCACAATGTATACAAGTAGCATCCATCTGGAGATCAAAATAAATTATATAGTAGCTTCCTTAGCCATACTGCCTCATAACTAGCTGAACAAGCTACGGCATACTCTGCTTTAGCTGTACTCAGTGCCACACAAGATTGCTTCTTGCTAAACCAAGAGATCAAACCTGATCCCATATTGAAGCAACACCCTAGAGTGCTCTTCCTATCTATGGCATTGCTTACCCAATCTGAATCAACATAGCCCTCTAGGTTAATCTTTTGATTCACCTCATACTTGAGCCCATAATCAACTGTACCCCTCAGGTACCTTACTTCATGGTTTGCAACCATCAGGTGAACATGTATCAATGTGTTCACAGCGAAGCAAATATCTGGTCTCGTATTTGTTAGGTACATCAAGGACCCAGTCATCGGATGATACATCGTAGCATCAATCGTCTCTGATGAAGCATCACTCAATAGCTTCATGTTTGATGCCATAGGTGTGGTCATGGCCTTGCAGTCCATCATCTTGAACCTCTTTAGGATCTCTACTGCATACTTCCCTTGTCCACACCTCCATGCCTAGAAAATAGTGCATTTACATATAATAGGAGCATCACTGGTCTTCCGCCTTCAAACTTGAAGCAAATCTTGGAATCCACTTTAATCTTAGTAAAGCCTAGAGTCATCAGTAATTTTTCCATCCTGTCATACCATGTCGAACCTTAGTATCTTTTGCAGTCACTCCCTTTGAAGCAACATACTCCCTCTGTCTTCCGTACTCTATGCACTGAAACATTCTGTACTGGAGTGACAAGTAGCTTCCTTTGCTACTAATATTCTATGTATCCATATAGGATCACTGGATACCAAGATCCTCTATCTTGAAATTTTTCAAAATTTCTTCTGGCACCCATCTGTGAGCTTGTGATCCTCTATCAACCTTATAGCATAGGTTCAGATCTTCGTCAAGCTCATCATGTATGTGTTATCCCATGGGTGTCTTCTAAACTCATACAAGGCCTTCTTTCATTTGCACACATGATTCTACCTGTCATGTGTCTCAACTCCCACTGGCTACAAATGTCTCTTCGTAGTCTATGCCTTCTTTTCGTGAGAAGCCTCGTGCTATGAATCTTGCCTTGTATCCCACGATGTTTCCATCTACTACATGATGGAACTACGGACTTCTCTTCACGTATCGATACTGCATCCTAGACATCATTCTTCTTGAACTGGTCTTCCCTTTCTTCTTGGTTACTTCTTCATGGCTGGAAGGTTTTGCATCAATGATGTCATTGCATTCGTCATATTATTCTTCATCTTGAACTATTGCCACTTGTTCTTCGGAACAAGTCTCATTCTTCTTTTCTTGTAGGAGATTATGTATGCGATCTTTCCTACAAGTCAAATGAATTTGAATGGTTAGAAACATTTCATAAGGAATATTCATACTGGTAATTTCTTATGCATAAATATATGATCATGCAACTACTTTAGCCAATACAACATTCATCCATATCTCACAGAAACTTTTCTAGATGCCTTCCATCTCTACCAGGACAACATTGAGATTGTGCACTAATCCAATATGTCAGCAAAGAGGTTTCATTCTAGATAAGTAGCAATGGAGAGTTGTATAGCACCATGAACTACTTACCCATCACATGCATATTAGTAGTATACTATCATTAATGCAAACATTCTATCATGCATAATACATTAACTGAATATAAACAAATGCTTAACACAACACTGACAATTGAATGCTTATCTTTATTTGTTTCGTGGGTAGACTCCTTCTCGAGCCTTCAGTTTCATCGTCTTCTTTATTCATAATATCATCGTTTCTCATCCAAATACTAAGGTGGATAATAGATTATTCAAGAGTTGAGTTCTTCATATTGCTCATTGCTTGAGGGATCTTCTTTGGACGGTGAGAGTTTGATCTTCCCATCTTCTTTTCTCTTACTATGAGTTTAGCATCTTCTTGTGTGTGCTCTTCTCGGAATCTTTCTGAAAGTAATCACTTCCTTCTAGCACACATTCCTTGAATGCATGAATCCCATGATCTTGGGAGGCCATTCAAGGTGGATATCACCACTTCTACATTCTCCACTTCTTCTTCTACCGCTTCAAGTTGTTCTTTGATTTGAGTGACCCTTGTAAAGTATGATTGTATGGTCTATGCATTCTGGATCTTCACATTCTTCAACTGGTTTCTTAACATCCTATTCTAATTTATGTTCTTCCCTTAAAATAGCTTGGTCAAGAAAAACAACATCTTCGGTGTATTTAGGGAATACACTTGTGGTACAAGTTGATCCTTGATTGAATCAACAATGATCTTCTTGGCCTTGACCAAGTTCTTCTGGTCTAAGGCTTTTAGCCTCATCTCCCTCTGGAACTGGAACCTCTCTACTCACGTAGGTGTCCAATTCATTTTTTTCAGAGATATCAAATACTTCCATGCTTGGAAGTTGTCAACTTCACCAATATTATCATCAAGATGATGTGATAGATCACTTTGAAATGAGAACCTCAAATGAAAATAGCAAACGATTAGATCTTACCGATTTCAGGTGTCTGTCTTGGTTCCAGAGCTGGTTGATCTAGGGTTTGTCAGAGAAACCCTAATTTTAAAAACTTGGAATCTTTTAGATCTGATTGGATAGAAAGATAGATCTCTTCAAGGAAATCTATCCAATGTACTCCTTTTCTGAAAACAATGGAGGGAAGCTCCCGGAACAGGAAGCCCTAGTTTTCCAATTTCTTCTGCATAAATTCGTGTTACTGTATCTGCGATATATCCGAAATTAATGCTCCTCTGTGTCTAAAACTTTGCACTGAGGTAGCCTCACATGTACTTGTTAAAAAACCATAGGTTTCATCAGGATTGTTTTCACCAATTGGGGCTTATGATCATTTTCCCAAGGTGACCTGTTACATGATTGTTCAGAACAACGAAGTTGTATGGACTTCCATGTGTCACTGTTTCATCTTCTAGGTCTAAAATTTGGAACACAGAAATTACAGTCCATGCCCTTTCTGGAACATATTCATAAATTTTATTTGGAGCTTTGTAGCCCAATATATAGCAATTATCCCCAGATGTCATGTTTAGGGATGAATCTTGGAAGAGGCTGGAACCCTAACTTGGAGGGATCATATATCCCAGAATATAGTGAATCTAAGGCTGAAGTTTGGACACAGTGTACATACCGAGTTTATCTTGAAACTATGACATTTTCATCTCCTGATCCTTCGCTAATCCTCAGATATAGAGAATGTACCAAAAATTATCAGTTTTAGTATTTAGGGTTTTTCCAGCTCGTGGTCAAACTAGGGTTTGAATTTCCCAGAGTTTCACCCAACCAAAAATATTGATCCAGGTCTCTAAACTTTGATTTTGACGAGGAGAGAAATCCTATGCCGGGCTCACTCAAAAATTCCTCTTTTGTAAGAAGCCCTAATTTCCCACACCAAAACTGAAAATGCTCGGAATCGAATTCCGCTTCGACAGAAAGATGCGCCCTTCAATGGAGAGAGACCCAAAAAGTAAGGAGCCCTAGCTTCTACAGCTGCACAATGTCTTCTTCTCAGGTTATCTTTGATACCATGTTATATTTTTATCATTCAATCTAGCATTATGATCTTAGGATCTTTAACTGAGAGAATAACATGCAAAATAATAAAACACAAGAGATAAGAGACACAAAGAATTTTCCTCGGGGAAACCATAAAGGACAAAACCCCGCAACTTCCTCAGAGATAGAATCAGCACCAAAAGTAAAACCCAAAAACATAAAGATGATCTCCCGACAGCAGTAGTCTCTCTCTTGTCCCAACAACTTCTCCTCTCACTCATGTGCCCCAATGAGTGAGTGTGTGTGTGTGTTATAAATAGAGAGGCTCACTCTCTATTTATATTCTTTCATTTACTTGAAACCCACTCCAACATGTCGGCCTCACTTAACAATTAATTACTAGAGCCGACATCTCTAGGAGTGTCTAATAACCCTAGTGCCCAACAACTTGTGGGGACTTTGCCTCCTCCGACCAACAAGGAGGTTTATCCTTAATACAATAGTGGGGACTATTGCCCCGACTTACAATGACTCACCTAGGGTCAACTTTTCTAGGATAGTCTAATAACCCTATGGCCCCACAACTGCGGGGAATTTAATTCTTGACCAATAGGAGGGTTACCCACAATGACTTGACATGACTTGTTTACATTATAGAATCTTCCCAGAATAAACATCGGGGTATGACATGACTCAATTACAATATAGACACATCCCGTAATAAAAATTGGGTTACAATACATAAGAAATACAAGTGAATACATTACTAAGTTACAATTACATCAACACTAGGTGAGTGATCGCATGGTTCAATACTCACAAAAACCCAATTTGAATCATCATAAAAACCTTTGTTGTTTTGTCGCCCAAGTCACCTAGGCGGACGCGAGATGGAACAAATCGTTTTTGGATAGAAATTTTGTGCCCCCTATCTTATGTTAAACCACTTTCTAGTTAGCCAACGAAATTAACTAGCAATTGTTGGATCTAGATCAACGACGGACCTTAAATAAACTAAAGCGAATTTAATAAAGTATTGCGCCCGTCAAAGTTTTATCTTTCCGTGCTAGTTCACTCAACGAAATCGTTGTGTGTCGTCGATATGTTTGATGGTTGATCTCAATCATAGATATGTTCAAAAGCTACCCATTCTATAACTTTTCCACCCTATTTCGTCCCTGTGCTAATGCATTCAATTTTCTTGTAGGAAATTGGTTGAGGTAGTTAATGCCTTGGGCAGAGCAAGGCATGGCAATCGATTTCATGACTGAACAAACCTGCAATTGCAGAAGTCGTGTTTTTGTTTTTGAAGCAAGTAAAAAACACAGAAATTGCATGCCCAGTTTGTCAATTGAGTCTTCATCTGAACGTTATGATCATTCGATTCATTCATTCATGATTAGGAAGTGTGGTTCACTCTCCGAAGTCGCATAGAAGGTTTTGTTGTGATTGTGCAGTGTGGTTTTGTTGTTCAGATTTGTTCAGTCCATCTACATTGTGTTACAAAGTGGTCTGCAAATATGTTGATCTATGTTACAGAGGGGATCATGTGTTCTTGTTTTTTCCTTGTGGTTTGTTTTGATTTGCACCCTGGTTTTCGGTCTGACCTATATGCAAGACTGAGGAGCAGAAGAGAAGAGTAATGGTCTTGATAAACCTAGTGCACATAGGAACCTCATGAAAAGGTAAGAGTGGCTGGTAAATCTTCATTGCATACCCTAAATACCACTGGAAAGGAATGCATAGCCCGAGGGACTGTGTAGCAAAGAAGGGGATGCTTCCTTGTGTTGTGTATGTAGGTAATGTGCATCCCAGTCCAGGTAGACCTTGTGGAGGTTTCCTTACATCTTGAGTGAGCCACTAGCTTATTCATTCTACCTTTCCACTTCCTTAGTATCCTGATAAACCAAAATGGATATTGGCTTGGTTGTGTCTTGTTGTGTTTTGGCCATGTGTAGTCCTTAGCTGGACAGCCTGAGAAACCCACTGTGAATGATGGCTTAGATGAGTGCCTGATAAACCCATCTGTGCCTTGGCTGGTCCTTATTGTGAAAGTTGGCTTGATTGTTAAAGTTGGATTGATTGTGAACAGTCTAATAAACCCAACTGTATGCTGTCTTGGTTGAGTAAGCCTGACAAACCCAGCATTGTTTGGCTTGTAAGCTTGTAGCCTGATAAACCCAACTTGGTGTTGGATTGGTTGGATAGTCTGATAAACCCAATTGAAGGTTTCCTTGACTTTGTGTGTGTGTGTTTTGATCTGGCTTTGGGTAAACCTGCTGTTCCCTAGTTCTTTATGGAAATCATGCCCAGCTCAGGGGTAGCAGTTGTGTTGAGAGATTGATGAACAAAGCTGGCCTATGGTTGGGTGGAACATTGCAGTGACATAGCTAGTTGTGGGACAAATTAATCATCAAGATAATTATCTCTATTGTGCTTTTTTATGCCATGTAATTGTCTATGAATTTCTATGTTCGTGTTGAATGCTGGTTGATGATTAAGTAGAAGTTTATTTGTGTATGTTTCCCTACATTTTACTTCTATATATTCGTTATGTTTTTGTAATGCACTTTTTTTAAGTCCTTGGAGGCTAAATGCCTGATGGTAGGACCAAAATGCATGTGATTTAGTGTTCCCTCCTCTTAGAATCTGCTTAAGGAAAGAGAAAGGTGGAAACCGGAAAAAGGAAAGTGGAATAAGGCAGATTTTTTTTTTCGCACTCCAGGTTTTGCCCACGGAAGGTGGAAAAGCGGAAAGCAGAAAAGCAATGAAAATTCCAAGGAAAGGTCAAGTTTTCAACTTTCAAACAACTGCGGAAAGCAGAAAGGCGGAAGGAAGAAATCAACAAATCTAGAAAAGTTGAAGGAAAAAGATGGATTTCTACGTTTTGAATTCAAAAGTCGGAAAGCGAAAGGTCGGAAGCTGGAAAGCAGGAAACCGATGGGAAATGTAGTCATTTCATGCATTTCCGCATTCTGAGGTCGGAAAGGAAGAAATCGAAAGTGTGGAAGACGTAATAATGGTTGAACATTTGTTTTGAATGTTAAAGTTTTGATTCCTGAGTTCTGAGGTCAGAAAGGTGAAAACCAGAAGCATGGAAGGCAGAAGACGGAAGAGTGGCTGAATATCTCCTTCACACATGGTGTTTCTGATTCCCAAATTCAGCAAGTAGAAGGTGGAAAGTAGAAGTGCGGGGGCAGAGTGCGGAAAGAATAGGTTCAGAGCAGAAATGGTGTTTTCGATTGCAGAAGGGATTTACAGAGGGCAGAAAGACTGTTACGGTGATTTCTAATCCCGAGAATGAAGGTGGAAGAGTGTATTAACATCCATTCCCTGTGTTTCAAAAGGAGAAAAAGAGTCGTTGAAGAATTGTTTTTAATAATTCCGGATTATGGGGTATGGGCACGTTACAGATTGGTATCAGAGTTGTGGGTTGTAGCACTAGGGCCTAAATGGGCCAATTTGAACAGTTGGTCAGTGTTTTTGAATTCCGAGTGTGTCTAATAGTGTGTTTGGTTAACGCATTTTTACAGAGTCATATTTTAGTTTGGAAAGTGGGTTTTGGCTCAACCATGAGGACCTATGACATGAATGATGCGTGAATTCCCTATGACCATGGGGAAGATGCCATGGGTGAAAATGTCCAAGTTGGAAATTTTTAGATAGAATCTAATGGCAGAATATTTTGAGAAACCCCGCCAAACACTACAACCACCATGAGAAGCCTGATTAAAGATTAGGAAGAGCAGCATCAGCGGAATGCAACCATGTTGCAGAGTTTGAAAGACATCCAAAGGCATATGAGCTTTGGGCATTGTGCAGAACATCCAGAAGGAAGAAAAATCAGTGCCAGAAGAAGAAAGAGATCTTCTAGTGGGTCATTTGACTCTGAAGGATCCACTGGGGGTTCAAGCTCTTCATCTCATGGAGATAAGAGAAAGAAGTGCTACAGGGACAACTCACGTGATGAATTTAAGAAGGCAAGGTCACCTACCTTTAATGGTGAGATAAAGACTGGTCAAGAAGATGAAGCTTGGCTTCTTGGGATGAAGAAATATTTCCAAGTCCAAAACTACTCAGGAAATATAAGGGCTAGGGTAGCCACATTCAATCTGAATGGAAGAGAATCTATATGGTCGGAGCACCTCAGGCAGATGAGGAAGATCAATGACATGAAGATAGTGTGGAAGCAGTTCGAGAAGCATTTCAAGTAGAAATACCTCTTTGACAAGTACTATGATGAAAATATCAAATAATTCCATGAGCTGATATTGGGGCAACAGACCATGGAAGAGTATGCAAACAAGTTCTTGGAGTTGTTGAGGTATGTTAGGTACATTAAGGATGATAAGGTGAAAATACAACATTTTTTGAGTGGGATACCTCAAGCATACAGAGACATGATTGAGTTTGATGAGCCTATAACTCTAGAAGAGGCCACCAGGAAAGCTAAGTATTGTTATGAGCAAAGAAAAAGAAAACTTGATATCCATAAGGTTTGGAAGGATAAGATAAATGAGAAGTCTAACCAAAGGAAGAAAGATTTCAAACCTTCTAACTTCAGGAATCATTAGAAGCAACCATAACAAGCTATGAGTAAGGAAACTAGAGTGATGGGAGAAAATTCAAGAGATCCACAACAGAACAAAGAACCTTTTCAATGTTGGAAATGTGGAGGACCCCATCTACGCAGAGATTGTCCACTTGAGAATGGGTATGTGAGGCAAGCTCATAACATTCAAGAAGCTGAAACTGTGGGTCAAGTTGCAAGGAATGTCCCTAGGATTTATGCAGCATTGGAGGACTGCCAGGAAGATCTTCAGTCATCCGTGGTTGAGGTTGCAGATAAGATTGTTGAGAAATCTGTTTCTATTTTAACTGAACCTAGATCTAATCACAGTTATATTACTCCTAGAGTAGTTGATATTTGTTCTTTTAACAAGTTAAAGCATAGAAAATCATGGTTAGTTTAGCTAGCCACTGGGACTAAGAGAAAGGTTAGTGAAGTGGTAGAGAAATGTCCATTAGTTATGAATGGATTGGTCACTTATGCAGATCTGAATGTTCTACCACTTGGTTCCTATAATATTCTCATTGGAATGGATTGGTTGGAAGGGACAAAGTAAATATTGATTGTTATAAAAAGACTTTTGAGTGCTTAGATGAATAAGGAAACTTAAGGGTTTTAAGAGGCATTCCAAAGGTGATTTCTGTTAGGAAGCTTTCAGAAATGCATCTGAAGAAGTTATGTAGGAAATGTTGTAGAGTGTATCCATCCCATGTGTTGGAGGAAGCAGAGAATGAAACTCCCAGGTTGGAGGATTTTGATGTGTTACATAAATTTAGGGATGTTTTTCCTGATGAAATTGCATGGCTTCCTCCAAAGAGGGACATTTATTTCACAATTGATCTTGTGCTAGGAGTAGCACCAGTGTCCAAGACACCCTGCAGGATGAGTACACCAGAAATGATAGAGTTGAAAATGCAACTACAAGAGTTGTTGGAGAAGAAGTATATCATAGCAAGTGTGTCTCCTTGGGGAGCACCGGTTCTATTTATGAAAAAGAAAGATGGTACACTCAGGTTGTGTATTGATTATAGACAGTTGAACAAATTCACTATGAAAAATAAATATCCTTTACCTCGGATTGATGACCTCTTTGATCAAATGAGAGGAGCAAAGGTATTTTCCAAGATTGAATTAAGGTCTGGTTACCACCAGGTAAGAATCAAGGATGAATACATTCACAAGACAACCTTCAGAACAAGGTATGGACATTATGAGTTTGTAGTGGTACCATTTGCTCTCACAAATGCACCAACTACATTTATGTATCTCATGAATAGTGTCTTCAGGAAGTATTTGGACACGTTTGTTCTTGTTTTCCTTGATGACATTCTTATTTATTCTAAGAAAGAGGAAGAGCATGAAGAAATTCTGAGAGTGACATTGCAATTGCTCAGGGAGCATAATATGTATGCAAAGCTGAGCAAGTGTGACTTTCAAAAGGATAGGATTAATTATTTGGGTCACATCATTTCATATGAGGGAATATATATAGACCCTCAAAATATTGAGGCCATTATGAATTGGACTACCCCAAGAAATGTGACAGATGTAAGATCTTTTATGGGACTTACAGGTTCCTACATGAGATTCATTGAAGGATTCTCCAAGGTTGCACATCCAATAAATTCTTTGCAAAAGAAGGGAATAAAATTTAAATGGACACCAAGATGTGAGGAGAGCTTCCAACAACTGAAGAATATTCTCACAAGTGCAACATTTTTTAAAATTGCAGGCCCAGAGAAATATTTTGTGGTGTGCACGGATGCATGCAGTCAAGGACTTGGAGGAGTCCTTATGCAAGACAACCACGTGGTATGATATGAGTTAAGAAAGTTGAAGGATCATGAGAATAGCTATTCCACTCATGGTTTAGAACTTGCAACCATAATACATGCTCTCAAAACTTGGAGGCATTACTTCATGGAAAGAAATTTTGAGTTAAGGACAAACCACTGTGGTCAGAAATATTTGTTTTATCAACCAAATCTAAATTCTATGCAAGCTAGATGGCTGGAGTTTTTATGTGAGTTTGATTTTGAAATCAAACACATAAAAGGAAAAGAAAACAAAGTGGCTGATGCACTCAGTAGGAAGGGCTAGTTTTCACCTAGATACTGTGGGCCTTTTGAAGTGCTTGAAAGGATAGGGCCAGTTGCATATAAAATTGCATTTCATTCTAGCACTAGGGATCATAATGTTTTTCACGTTTCTTTTCTTAAGAAATATGTACATGATCCTAACCATGTGATAAATTGGGATGTGATTCAGGTGGAACCCAAGGGAGAGTTCCAAAATGAGCCATTGTGCATACTCAACAGGAAGGTCATAATGCTTTGGAATCGAGCCGATGGACAAGTGAAGCTGAAATGGGAGCACTATAGTCCCGATGAGGCTACGTGGGAGTTGAAGGATTCCATGTGATTGGCACATCCATTTTTGTTCAATTTTGTAAAGCACTGAGGATAGTGTTGTTATATGGGGGAGGGGGATGTAATACCCCGGTTTTGACCCCATGGTATTGAATTGTACATGATGTATATATTGCATTTTCAATTATGGAAAGGAGATGAAGGCCAAGGCCCTGCCATTTATTGTGTGTTTGTGTATATGTGATCAGGGTTGATTCCTATGGTTATTGTGCTGGTCATGCACAACATGTTTTTGAATATCATGTAAATGCACAATTTAATAAATACCACAACTAAATATGGAACAACAACACTAAAATAGATGGGGGAATGATTTCACAAAGGAATAGGGAGGGAGTTAACCAAAATATGCCATGTAAGTGATTGCAGGTTCAATCCTCACAAAAACCTAGTTTGAATCAACATAAAAACCTTTTTTGTTTTGTCGCCCAAGTCACCCAAGAAGACGCGAGATGGAATAAATCCTTTTTGGATAGAAATTTCGCGCCCTTTAATTGATGTTAAACCACTTTCTAGTTAGACAACGAAATGAACTAGAAACTTTGGATCTAGATCAACGATGGGCCTTAAATAAACTAAAGTAGATTTCATAAAGTATCGCGCCCACCAAAGTTTTCTCTTCCATGCTAGTTCACTCAGTGAAATCATTGTGCAACATCAATCTATTTGATGGTTGATCTCAGTCATTGATCTGTTCAAAATCTACCAGTTCTATAACTCGTCCACCCTGGTTCATCCTTGTGCTCGTGAATTCAATTTTCTTGCAGGAAATTGGTTAAGGAAGTTAACGCCTTGGGAAGATCAAGGAATGGTATCCAATTTCATGACTGAACAAGCATGCATGTAGAATCCATGCTTTTTATTTTGAAGCAAGTAAAAACCCCAGAAATTGTGTGCCTAGTCTATCAAACGATTCTTCATCTGAATGCTGTGATCATTAGATTCATTCATTCATGACTAGGAAGTGTGGTTCACTCTCCGGAGTCGCAGAGAAGGTTATGTTGTGATTATGTAGTGTGGTTCATTGTTCAAAGTTGTTCAGTCCATCTACATTGTGTTACAGAGTGGTCTTCAAACCTGTTCCTCTGTGTTATAGAGGGGAGCCTGTGTTGTTGTGTTTTCCCTGCGGTTTGTTGTGATTTTCACCCTAGTTTTGGGTATGACTTGTATGCAAGAATCGGGAGCAGAATACAGGAGGAATGGGCTTGATAAATATTGTGCAAATAGGAACCTCATGAAAATGTAAGAGTGGATGGTAAATCTTCACTGCATGCCCTAAAGAGCACTGGAAGGGAAGGCATGGACCAAGGGACTGTGTAGCACAGAAGGGGATTCTTTCTTGTGTTGGGTATGTAGTTAATGTGGATTCTAGGCCAGATAGACCTTGTGGAGATATCCTTAGATATTGAATGAGCCACTAGCTTAGTCATTATACCTTTCCACTACCTTAGAATCTTGATAAACCTAATTGGATATTGGCTTGGCTGTGTCTTGTTATGTTTTGTCCATGTGTATTCCTTGGCTGGACAGCCTGAGAAACCCACTGTGAATGACGGCTTGACTGAGTGCCCGATAAACCCATCTGTGGCTTGGCTAGTCCTTATTGTGAAAGTTGTCTTGACTATGAACAATAAGATAAGCCCAATTGTATGTTGGCTTGGCTGAGTAAGCTTGATAAACCCAACTTTTTTTGGCTTGTAATCCTGCAGCCTAATAAAACCAAATTGGTGTTGGATTGGATGGACATTCTAATAAACCCAACTGAAGTTTGGCTTGAGTATGTGTGTGTGTTTCGATCTGGATGTGGGTAAGCCTGTTGTTCCCTAGTTCCTTGTGGAAACCATGCCCAGATTTAGGGTGGCAGTTGTGGTGAGAGATTGATGAACACAACTGGCCTATGGTTGGGTGGAACATTGCAGTGACATAGCTAGTTGTGGGAAAACTTAATCATCAAGATAAGTATCTCCGTTATGTTTTTTTATGCCATGTAATTGTCTATGAATTGCTATGTTCATGTTGAACTCTTGTTGATGATTAAGTAGAATTTTATTTGTGTATGTTTCCTTGCATTTTAATTCTATATATGCCTTGTGTTTTTGCAATGCATTTTTCTTAAGTTCTTGGAGGCTAAAAGCCTTGTGGTAGAACCATAATGCATGTGATTTAGTGTTCCCACCCCTTATAATCTACTTAAGGAAAGTGGAAGGTGGAAACCGGAAAAAGGGAAGTGGAATAAGGTAGAAAGTTAATTTTCTCCACCCTGGGATCCATCTGCGGAAGGAAAAAAAGAAGAAAAGCAATGAAAAGTCCAAGGAAAGGTCAAGTTTCTGACTTTTGAACCACTATGGAAAGCAGAAAGGCAGAAGGCAGAAATCGACAAATCTGGAAAAGTTGGAGGAAAAATATGTATTTCTGCTATCCAAAGTCAGAAGTTGGAAAGCAAAAGGTTGAAATCCGGAAAGCGAGAAACTAATGGGAAAGGTAGTCATTTGCACATTTTCACATTCCGAGGTCGGAAAGGCAAAAAGTAGAAGTGTTGAGGGAAGAATAATGGTTGAACATTTTCATCCAATGTTAAAGTTCTAATTCCCAAGTTCTGAGGTCGGAAAGGAAAAAAGAGGAATCACGAAAGACGAAAGAGGGGTTGAATATATCCTTTGAACATGGTGTTTTTGATTCCTGAACTCCGTAGGTGAAAGGAAGAAAGAGTAAGTATGGGGGAAGAGTGCAGAAAGAATAGGTTCAGTGCGGAAATAATGTTTCCGATCGTAGAAGGGATCTGCAGAGGAAGTAAAGACTATTACAGTTCTTTCTAAGCTTGATAATGAAGATGAAAGAGTGTGTTAATGTCCATGCCCTTTTTTTCGAAAGGATAAAAAGAGTCCTTGAAGCAAAATTTTTAACAATTATGCATTATCGGGTATGGGGATGTTACATCAATGGTATTATAAAGAGGAATGTGATTCTCTTGGTTTCAAGAATAATTTATCATCTATTGAACAAGACCAAACCCGTGAAGGTGGAATCTCATATGGCACCTCCCCTCCCCCTTACATCGCTCTCAATTCCCCATACCTGATCTACAAAATATAAAATAATCAAAATAAACATATTAATTAGATTCAAGCATAGAAACTACCCAAAAAAATAATTAAGGTAAAGTAAATTATCTTGAGTTTGTAAATTATAATTTTGGTTTAGAACAATGGTGTATTCTATGGCCATTATTTCCTGGTTTTACATAAAAAACAAACATCTAACATAGGATATAAAAAATGTCATAAAACTTATAAACATGTAATTAAACCACCTATGTAAATTATTTAAATAGAATAATTCATACAAAATAACATATATAGCTACGTAACCTGTCCAATTCAATATCAATGTCATTCTTCTTTTGTATCTTCTTCTTCATCCAAATCGACATCTATATCTGCAACATCCGATTAAAAAACAATGTTCAAAGGATTGACGATGTCATAATGATCGACATCACTACCAATTTTGAGCATATATTCATTGATAATCATCATCAATATCTGGTACTACATTGTTGGCCTATTTTCTTTACTTACGCGACCCATGTTCAACAACAACACAAAACCAACAAAACACCCAAAGACATTGGTCCGATAGAGCAAGCTTAGTCGAAAACACCCATGAGGCAGGCACGGTCTCCACCTATATATCTTAATGTGTAACTACCATAACCATGTTTCTACAGTTGGAAAGGGAGAAAATTCGCTTTGTGCACGACCAAGGCACTCGACAAAGATGGAGGGATGGATTCTTTCACTGTTTGACACCAGCGCAATAGTGCAACACAGTCAACGTACGACACTACTTTATCCTTGCGAACTTAACAACTGGTGCAACTATGCGATGCAATTGATTCCTTGAACGTACATGACAACGACGCAACAATATTATAACTTAACAATATTTTAACAGGAGTAATACATAGTGCTAGACAATGCTTTAGTTGTTCATTCATTTACTGTATTCATCAATATTGCGACATTCATTCACACAATAATTGTAAATAATGGAAGATAATCAAACATTCAATATTTACAATTAAACATTCAACCATTCACATTCACCATCCAACATTCATCAACACAGGAAATAACGTGGAAACCCATGTGGTAAAAACCACCAAGGTGCTCTTCATCTGGCATGAGAAATATCGGTAGCACCTTGCAGTTTGTGACTTACATAATGTTCTTAAGATATGTATTTTAGCTCAAATCTTCTTGCTTTCATGCTCTTAGGTTTATTCTTCTAACTACTCCTACTGATCCGCACACAACCTGGATTGACTCTTCTACTTTATTGTCTGCGCACTCAACTGTAGATCTGTGGCTCAACAACCTTCTACTATCAGACTCCTCTATGATATTAAATTAGTAGCAACTAATACTAACTGAATGAACTTGAAGCTAACCCGTATACAAAGAAGGTTCCTCCTATTTATATTGTTTACAAGACCGCATAGGGTCGATTGAGTACAGCTCATTTATGACAGACTCAAGTAGCTACACAATATTTTTCATTACATTAATGTCGGCCCATACCTAGCCGTAAAAGTCTTGTATTACATTAACCATGGCCATAACTAGACGCGAAAACGTCTTTCAACCTGTTTGTACAGGTCATAACTAGTCACAAAAACTGTCCTTTAGTATTTTTCCAACTCGTCCTCCTACAGTCTTCCTTGACTTGCACCTGTTCAGCCTTAACTCTTCTAACTTCCTATTCCACCGACTCGAATATTCCTTTCCTTGTTGTATCTTTCTCTACTCTGTGCTTCCCTTCCATCATTTACCTTCTTTTCTCCCATCACGCAGGTCCTGCTTTTCCTCTTGCTATTGTGCTTCAAATTCTTCCTCGTGCACTTTTCCTAGCCCAGAAGGCCCCCAACACTCACATGTGCCTCATCTCGAGCTACTAGCAAAAATTGATGTCTTTCCAAAATTTATGTTTATGCAAAATTCATGTCTATGGCACAAGCTATGCCATAGAACCAACCTTGTCTTGAAACTCCTCAAAATTTGTTTCACCCAGGAAACCTCTTCCATTACTTCCTCTTCCTGCATGGACAAATTTTCCACATGGTTGGAATTGATATCTTCTGGCGGTCCCTATTCCAGTGACTACGTGATATGTTGGAGCTTCTGTTTTATAGGCTCAATAATCCCTGTAAATATTTCTTCTTCTGACTGATGTTTTTTCATCTCATCATTCCTTTTCTGCTCATGGTTGCAGATATTTTTCACTTCCTGCTATAGCTGCTTCAGCTCTGCAACCTTTGCGATTCTTTCTTTGATCAGTAGCTTCTTCATGTCTGCCTTTACTGCAGTGATTTTCAAATCATCTTTTCGCACATCTTCCTTTATCTTCTCCACGGTCTCATGCTCTAGAAGAATTTCCACAACGTAGAGTTTTTCTCCTTATCTTATCCTCTCAATAGCCTCAGACATTGTTTTGCTGCACTCTTCAAGCACCTCAAGAGGTGTTCTTGGTGTCTACCTCTCCTTTAACTCCTCGACCTATCTCCTTAGGTCTGTAGCAATCTGGGATAGGCATGCTAACTTAGTGGTCGTGTCAGAATCTTCTTGGCCTTCTTCTAAGGGAAATGCTTTGACTGCTTCCTTGATGGATTTAGCATGTGTAAGCTAGCTCTGTTCTTGTGCCTCAATTTCTTGCTCTTTTTCTTGAAGGAGGGTCTTGCGCTCTTTCGCCTTCCTTTTCTGCCTGGGTTCTTGATATGAAATAGCATTCTCCCGAATCCGTATTTTGGTCATCGCCGCATGCTGAACAGTATAGACTTCAGCTAGCGTGAGTTTAGAGAAATCCATATACAGTGTCTCAAACCCATGGACAACATTATCAAACTCGGGTGTCCTTGTCTCCATTGCTCATGCCTGGATGTCTATATTTATCGGTGAAAATAGGAGTGGTGTTTCTAGCACATCATTTGGATCCACGTCATAAGTATCAGCCTTGATGTGCTTTTGACCTCATTGATAGAATCAATTAGCGTGTTGATATGGTCTGCCAACTTTTCATTCAGGCGCAACGGATTTTTGCTTAAGCCCTTCATACTAGAATTTACGACCTCTGCAATTACTTCTGAAAGCAAGATGATGTCTTCTCGACTAAATTTATAGTGTTATCCATATTGTTAGCTTTGTGCTTTTTCTATTGCGGCTGATGCTTCTCTTTTCTCTGCGCCTCTTCCCAGGCCTTATGCATATCTTCATTAGCAGACGTGTATTTAGAGTCATCATCTTTATCCTTGTTGTGCTCACTGTCAGCATCGTCACATATCGGTGGCTGATTGTCTTTCTCGTCACCACCATCATTTCCTTGTCCATGATATTGGTCATTACCTTGACCATTCCCTTGTCCATTTCCTTGGCCCTTGCCTTCGCCATTTCCTTCCCGTTTTCCCCCTTGGTCCATCTGCATGTCAGTCGGTACATGCCATCCGCGGGCCAATCTAGGACGACTGCGTCTACATCCACATCAGTGATCAGAAATCCCCCCTGGTGCTCTTTCTTGTCAGGGTCTCGTCGCAGCTCAAGAATGATGTTGTTGACACCATCCCGAAAGTCTATAAATGAGGCATATTTCTGCATTGTCGTGGCTCTTATTATGCGTGTTTTCCTTATTACATCACATAGTTCCTCACCATGCTGAAAGAACTTAATTTTTGTTTCCTTCTGTCGGATCTTGTCCTCCTTATCCTCCTAGAGGTTTTGATACTTTGCACCAAGGAAAAGCATTGGGACATCCAGCGGCTGGTAGTCCGATGGTTTGACCAAAGAATAAAGGAAATCAGACTGAGAAGCCAGGAGTGGTGGAATTTATCCTTGCCATCCTCCTGCGCCTGCTCTTCATCATCTATCAACTCATTTAACATGTACTACGACCAGTTGAATATTAATCCTGTTGCACACTGTTCCATGAGTTCTATCATTTCGGTGGTGCACTCAGTGGATCGCATCTTGCAAGATAGGATTTTTGTTGTGAATCTCACAGTGTTATCCTCTATAGGGGAAATGAGTAATCCCCTACCTGTGCATTGAATATCACATTTCTGCTTCATCTTGGTCATATCTTTGTTAGGACGTAGATACAACCTAGGGTCTTCTCCTACCTTCAGCAGAACTGTTATTGATGAGATCAGCTTGATGTCGATAGGGTAGGATCGATCGAGCCATAAATATCCTTTGTGAAAAAACACAAGGAGATGTCACACATACGTAGTTACTTACATGCTCCAACTAAAGTGCGGCATGAGTAGCAAGTTTAACAAGCTCATGCTGTCTACATCGTTGGCCCACTCTATTGGTACTATGACCTGGGGCTTAGGCGACACAGTTGGAAGCGTAACCATGTAATTTTTCCTCTCGAATCCTACCTTCTTGTGGGTATCAACATCCTCAAACTGTAGCTTCTATAGCTTTGTTAGTATATCCATCAACAGGGGTACACTAGTAGGGATCCACGATGTTGCTAAGGAGGAGCGCGCTTTCTATGGAAGCTTCACTTCCATCGGCTCTTCTCTCCTCGGCCTAACATAATGTGGTAGAAGAGTTTGTTCTTTGACGGTGGCGCCTACATCTCTACATGGTGGCAATTCTTAATTGTGCATCCTCCCTAGGCATGTCCTCAGCAGGAATATCCATAGTGGCCTTAGCCTTATGCTTCTTAGATATCTTCGACCTTGATCATTCCAGAACCTCTCTCGGTGACACGACCGATCATGGACTTGCAACAAGTGGATTAACAGGAGGATTCAGAACAGGGTTTGGCACGGGGCTTGAACCATAGGTTGGAATAGGGGTTGAACCATATGTAGGAGCTATCTGTTGTCTTGGTTGCGCCATCGTTTCTAATTCTTGTTCTTGCTGCTACACTTCTGGCAATGAAATTTCTTCTTCGATCAAACATGGTGAAGAAATAGTTACGATATATTTCTCACTAGTGATGGAAATCTCAATAACCATTAGCTTCGACTCTCTCACTCACAAGCTCTGGTTCGCTCTTCTGCTCTTTGTGCACGTAAAATAATTCTTGTCGCTCAAGCCTCGTATTTATAGGGGTGTGCTCATGCCTCATGTGATCATTGCATGGCAGATCGACATCTTATCGATCACATGGGATTCACGTTCGATGCAGTCCACAATTAACTCACCCACTTGAGTGTTGATCTGTACTTGTCAAGGAAGTTATGGTAGTTACGATGGATACGATTGATTGGACCAAAAAGGATGCTTCCATCCTCCTTGTACTTTGTTGAATTAATGACGCTTTTCTATCATAATCGCCTATATATTTTTGGGTATCTGGGATTTAATGATGGCCAGTTGTCATTCCTAATCTTTAGTGTGATTTTCATGCTTCTGTCACAGATGTGTGAAAGAACAATTTCCTTCCCCTTTTTTCTCTTTTTTTTTCCATGCGCGACACAACCTTATCCAAGTATTTCACAACCATCATAGTAAGGTTTCAGGTCACTTCCATTCACCATTCCTACGACGTGTGTTCCATCTAGATTTTGCAATTTTACTGCACCTGCATCGATGATGTGCGCCATCAAATATGCCCCTAGCCAATGTGTCTTCAACTTCCCTGGATGTTTGAAGAATTTACTATCATACAGAAAAACAAGTCCTCTGACTTTGAATGGATTAATCCTGATCTGGAGATCATGCCACGCTTTCTGCCTTTGCTTCTCTATGTTTTGATGGAATCCTATGATGAAGCGTTCCTCTTCCATCTGAACGAGTTGTGACAATATTTTCTCGACGACATCTCCATCGGTCATGTCCATCAGTGCAACAATTCTTAGGCTCGACACAATTTACTCCATCGGCTCAACAAATTCTTATCCATACACCAATATGAATGGAGTGTGCCCTGTTAGTCACTTGCAAGTTGTCCGATATGCCCATAACACAACTAAAACTTTCTGATCCCAATCATCTCGATGCACATTACATACCTTGGTTAATGCATTCTTTAGAATCTTGTTGAAGGCTTCTACCATTCCATTCGCCTGAGGATGATAGGGTGTCATCTTCTTACGCTAAATATGGAACTCTGCAGTAAGCTCAACAATCATTTTGTTAAAAGAATGCGTACCTTGGTCGCTGAGCAGAATTTTTGGAAAACCAAATATGGTCACCACATTTTCAAATAAAAACTTCACCATAGTCGTAGCAGTGCAATCTTTAACAGGCGCACTTTCAGCTCATCTGGTTAAGTAGTCTGCCACAATAATAATGTAGCGCTCGCCAGTCCTCTTCCCTAGTGGACTGATTGGTCCAACAAAATCAACATTCCATTTTTCAAATGCTTGAAGGGTTATCGACAACGCAAGTGACATCTCGTTTCGACATGATGGTTTTCCTGTTCTCTGGTAGATATCACAGTGTCGATAGAAGCTTTTAGTATCCATATGTATGGTTGGCCACCATAGTCCTCCTTGTAATATCTTGCGCATAGTTTCCTTTCCAGCATAGTGTCCTCCTGCGACACCTGCATGTGCTTCACTCATTACCCACTTTTTTTCATAATCAAAGACACAGCATGACAATATTTCATCCACGCCAAACTTGTATAAGTGTCCCATGATCAATGTATAATCAGCGGCTCTGACAACCAGATGTTTCTTCTGGTTAGTGGAGAATCGTTCAGGCGCATATCTTGTGCTTAAGAAGTCGATGACAACGTTAAAATCCTTATTCTGATCCTCCATCCCGGTGACTACAAACAATTGCACATCGAGAAAGTTACCCTCCAGATTGGTTGGTTCTTCACCGCTTTCTATCCTTGACAGGTGGTCAGGTCCGACATTCAGTCGACTAGGTTTAACAATGACTTCAAAGTAAAATTGTTGAAACAGGAGGTGACATCGACAGATATTCACCCCCAACACTGGCTTGCTGACCAAGTATTTTAAAGCTGAATGATCAGTGTACATTTTAAAATGTCCACCCAGTAAGTAGTGTTGGAACTTTTGCAGTGCATAGGAAAAAGCAATAGGGTGGTCAAGCGCACCCTCACTTGGTGACGTCAAGACTATGCCGAACGCAACAGATGACACGTCGAAATCAACATGGATCTCCTTCTTCTAGTCCATAAATACAAGTATTGGCATAGTGGCCATCTTGTTATTTAATTTATCCAAGCTTTCTAGACAAGGCTCCATCCATTAAAACTTTGCATCTTTCTTTAACAATTTTTCAATGGGTGCAGTTATCTTTGCATATCCTTTGATGAACTTCCTGTAGTATCCTGTGTGTCCTAGTACTGATCTGAGTTGCATGACTGATGTAGGTGGTGGTAAATCAAGGATAATCACAACTTTTTTTAGGTCTACCAAAATACCATCATGACATACAACATGACCCAATAGCACACCAAATAGTTCCAAAAAAAACATTTCTTAGAATTTAGCATGATCTGATATTGAAACAACAGCCCAGCATCATGTGCAGGCTCTCAATATGGTCTCTTACTAGAACAAACATAGTCCAATCATCAAAGTAGACCTCAAGAAATTTATGTATGAAATCATTAAAAGCAGAAACTACTATTCTAGAAAAAATAGCAGGTGCATTCTTGATTCCAAAGGGCATTACCATATACTGGTAGCATCCCCATTCTATGACAAAGGTCATTTTGTGGCAATCCTCCTTCACGATTCTAACTTGATGATAGCCAGAGAAGATGTCGATGAACGAATACATTTCTTTCCCTCCGACGCTTTCAAGTACTTCATCTGTAAACAGTGTTGGGAATGGATCATGCAGGCATGCGTTGTTCAGCTTCCTTAGGTCGACACAGATCCTGTCTTCACTTGTTGTCTTCTTATCCTGGATAACTATAGGGATTATCCACTCTGATTCCTCAACAGGTTCAATTATCCATGCATCAAGCATGCGATCCAATTCTTCTTTTACCTTCTCTTTATACCTTGGATTCAGACTATAAGGTCATTGCTTGACTGGTTTAGCTTCTGGTTTCGAGGGTATTTTCATTTCCCCTAGGTCGCCAACTATTCCCTTCATCTATGATAAATTGGTAGGGAATAGGTCCTAAAACTAATTCAGCAAGTTTGTGATCTTTGATACTTTCTCATCATCCCAATAATATCCTATATTGGAAAACTTCGGGTTCTTCGGCGAGCCAATGTTTACTTTCTTGATTTTCAGCGGGTTGAGGAACTGTTCGCTGGAAATACCACTCTCTTCTACCTTGTGTGTACCCTTTGAATCCAGTATATTTATGTTAGTCGGATCATCATCTGGTTCTTCGACCAGATTGTAACAATCCATCCATTGCTGGATAGTTGCACTACACTAGTGGGAACTTGCCACTTCGACATGGATTTCTGCAAATATTTTCTCCCTAATTGTCTGAAGCACAGCAGCAACTATAGGTTTCTCATCAACAAATTCAAACATGCACGTCAACTACTTAGCTATCCCTTCCCAACCTTGAGTTCCTTGTCGCAACTCCATGGATGCATACCATCTTCTGGGTGTCATTTCCAATGTATGGATGAAATGAAGGGCCCATTCATGTCGCGAGTATTTTGAAAATGCTATGCGACACTGATTAATGTGCTCAACAGGTTTTGAAATCCTTGTGTATTTCTGACTCGTGACATTGAATTCTTCATCAAATCTAACTTCCAACAATATTCTACACTGTGGCCATTCTAATATGGATTGCTTATGTGTGCCCCACCATCTTGAAGGTGTAGCCTTCAATACATAGTCCAACACAGATAATCATTGCGGCTCTATTACAAGTCCTTCAAAATCACCAAGGAAGTTTGCAAGGTTAGGTAGCCCCTCATATTTGGGTAACTCCCTCAACTAATTCTCCACTCGTCGCACGGACTGAGTAACTCTGGCGCATTGCCTCATCGATACTTCATGCAATCTATTTTTCTAGTTCTCTAAGGCCTCTCGTGAGTCAAATGTGTAGGAAATAACACTCTTCAATCTCAGGTTCCATCCGCTATCGGGTTGATGTAATCTTCATGTAATGGAGTGACATAGTAGATCTGGTCGAGATAATTACCCTGTCCCTTGTTATAGACAAGATTGACATATATTTATTCCTCTAATGGATCAATGGGTGACACTACCCTCATCTCATCATACTTGAATGATAGAATCATTTTCTTAAAATTATTATGTTCTGATTATCTATGGCTCAATTTATCCCGAGAAGCGCAGGATATGGGTTCATGTCATCGACAATGTTAATGACTTCAAAGTTTGCAAATGTGCGCAACCCCTCAATGTTGATAGGGATTTGAATCAACCTACCAATTGGTAGGACCTTCTCCTGATTTGCAAGTCGTAACTGGACGGGGGACCAGTCCAAGCACGACTTGCCCATGCTTTCCCAAGTTTGTCGCATAAAATGATTGACCTTTGAACCCAGATCTAGGATGATGTAATCCATGTCATAATCCCATATCTGTGCAGTCATTCTTAACTCGCTCCCGGTTTTGAATTTCTTCTTCACATGGTTAACCTTTCTTCCAGGTTGCGGTTCTTTCGAGGTTTCTTCTATCAGTGCGTGTACTTATATGATAGCATTCTTATCTTGAATTAGTGCTAAGCAACTTGACATAAATGACTTGAGTTTACTAACCTTTTTCGGTATCTGCTTCTCGAATAGCTGTTGGAAGAATTTAGGCATCTCCATGACTTCAACTAATGTCGATAGTTGTTCTTGATCCACAAAATCCAGTCGCACATCCAAAAATACTTACTTCTGCGTTGTGGGGCGTACCTATGGATGCGGTTGTAGTTGTTCTTGTGGTATATCCTGATTAGATCTGGTTGCATCACCTCCTCATGTTACGACAACAATGCTCGGATCTCTTGGATCAGAAGCAATCATCTGAACATTTAAGCTAGGATTTAGATTTGGATTTGTATTCTGCATAGGGTTAGGACTTGTGATGGTATGAGCTTGCCACTCCGCAATAAACTGAGGACATTTCTCCACATTATGGTCCTGTGCTTTGTAGTATGAACATGTCTTTACAGGTTCTTGGAAATATCTATCATAATGGCTGGGTTTTCAATAGTTATAGCATGTAAATTGACCTCTTCCCCTGCCAAATCATCCTCCTCCTCTTCCTCTGAAGTTTCCACCACACCTTCCCTAAGGGTGTGGTTTCTGTGGTGGGTACTGATTCTGCTGGTATTGAGGCTAAAATTGATTTTGTGGTGCATACTGATGCTGATATTGGTTTTGATACTGATTTTGTGGGAAAATAATAGTCTAGTAGTGTGCTTGTGCATGTTCATCCTGAACCTGCCCATTGTTCTGCATCAAGTTGGTGTCTAATGTCTTTTCCTTCAAGAGTTGGTTTGCTCATCAATCCTTCTCTTCATGCCCTACTGACTTACAAAATTTACAGAAACGGTTAGCTGGGGTACTTACAATCTTTTGCAAGTATAGGTACACTTCATCATGATGCCCTCTAGTCTGGCATATTCGTCACCAGGGTAGTCTGTGGGCACTCAATGGGTTTGCCACACCCGAATAAATCTAGTTCATGTAAGAAAAATAATTATCCTTGGTGTGTCCATTCATTCTGCATTTTGTATACCATAAATATTATTGGGCTTACTTTCCCTTCTTGATATCCTGAAGCTGTATCGTCATATTAACCAACTGCGACTGAATATGCACCATTCCTGTGGTACCATCTCTGATTGGTGAGGCTTCCATCTTCATTTCTAATTCAAGCACTTATGTGTGTGATGTGATCTTTTGTTGCATTAATGGGCCTTGGATGTATGGTAATAATGCGACAATAAACCACTCTTTATGTTGTACATACGACATTTGGAAACTTACTTTGGCCATCAAAGTTTTAAATCATTGGTCAAAGTCCCATACAGACTCTGCCAATGATTGTTTTATCTCCTTGATCTCGGTGATACACTGCGACTTAGATTTAGGTTTTCTGAACTCAGATATCATCACAAGTCGGATTTCTTCAAGGGTCTTTTGTGGTGTTCTTAGCGGTACTACACAAAACGTCATAAACTAGTCTAGCACATGACCCCTCAGAGTCGTGATCATCTGTGCTTTCTTAAGGTCTGCATTATGAACTAGGTGAACCATCCAAACAAATTCACAGAGGAACCAATGTTGTTCCGGATCTTCTACTCCATTCCCATTGAATGTGGGTAATCTAATATCTTCCTCAGCCATTGAGTTGGCGTCGAGATTTTATGATGAATAATTTAATGGAAGTGTACCCTCTTGTGCACTAGTCGCAGTACTATAACTATCAATATTAACAACTCTTTGAGGAGATGAGGCTCTAGACCTTACCTCTAGCGATACTCCAGGCGTGATGTAGTTGCGTCTTGATCTTGGTGTTTCTGTAGACTCCTTAGATTCTTTTTCTCCATCAAAAATTGGGCTACAGTCTTCCTCTTCATCACAAGACCCTTCGTCTAGCAATGACTCAAATTCGTACTCACTTTCTTCAAACAGAATAGGAGTCCTTCTACCTCCTATCATCTTTCTTCTCTTTCCTAACCTAAATCTCCTTCCACTCCTTAGGAACCCAACTTCTACTTCAGGTTTTGCACTTCCTGGGAACATCTCAACTCACTATCTCCCATTGTATCTGCAGGTCATCTGGAACATATCCCCTCCTTTGGATATGCGACTCAATTGCAAGATACCCTTCTCATAGATGAGCATATTTATCCATGTACTTATATACAACAAGTACCTTTGTTGAGGTCCTTGGAAAAAATTTCTTTCAGCCTTACTATATGAGGTTATCATATCTACCAAAAACTTAGTAATATACCCTTGCAAAATACCGTTGACCCAAAAATCAACAACTCTAGAGATGGGGTTACTTACACTGGTTATCTTGCGAACCAATTGATCAATCCACTCGATTGTTTGTCTTCTTTGGAAATTTGTCTGCCGAGTTGCCAATATTGACAACCACTCATGCAACACAATAGGAAACTCTACAAAGAATATCTCATGAATATCAAAGTATATGTATCAGTCTAACTGATATTCTGCGTTCAACCGTGATCCCGCGTTCTCTTCTTGCACAAAGGTTAGAATCTTAGACTCCAACCAATATTCTATTTCCTTCTTTGTTAGATGCCACAACATCTCCCTCGACTCAAATGATTACAGGTCCCAGTAACGGAACCATTTGTTGGCCTCTTTTCCTTACTTACGCAACCAAGTTCAACAACAACACAAAACAAAAAAAACACCCAAAGACATTGGCCTGACAGAGCAAGCTCAACCGACAACACCTGCAAGGTAGGCACGGTCTCACCTGAGATATATTAATGTGTAACTTCCAGAACCATGTTTCCACAGTTTGCGAGGGAGTACATTCCCTTGGCGCATGACCAAGGCACTCGAAAAATATGGAGGGATGTCTTTCACTACTCAACAATGGCGCAACAGTGTGACACAGTCAGCGTGTGACGCTACTTTATACTTACAAGCTTAAAAACTGGTGCAACTATGTGACACAACTGATTCCTTGAACGTACATGACAATGGCACAACAATATCATTAAATTAACATTATTTTAACAAGAGTAATACATAGTGCTCGGTAATGCTTTAGTTGTTCATTCATTTAATGCATTCATCAATATTGCGACATTCATTCACATGTTAACTGTAAATAATGGAAGATAATCAAAAATTTAACATTGACAGTTAAACATTCAACCATTCACATTCACCATCCAATATTCATTAACATAGGAAATAACGTGGAAAACCATCTGGGAAAAACCACCAAGGTGCTCTTCATATGGCATGAGAAATATAGGTAGAACCTTGTATTCCGTGACTTACAGACTATTCTTAAGACATGTCTTTTAGCTCAACTCTTCTTACTCTCATGCTCTAAGGTTTATTCTTCTAACTACTCCTACTGATCTACACATATCCTAGATCGACTCTTCTACTTTACTGTCTGTGCACTCAGCTGCAGATCTGCGGCTCAACAACCTTCTACTATCAGACTCCTCTATGATCTTAACTTAGTAACAACTAATACTAACTAATTGAACTTGAAGATAACCCTTATACAGAGCGGGTTCCTCCTATTTATAGTGTTTATAAGAATGCACAGGGTCTGAGTATAGCTCAGTTATTATAGACTCAAGTAGCTACAAAATATCTTTCATTACATTAATGTCGGTCCATACCTAGTTGAAAAAGTCATGCATTACAATAACCACGGCCATAACTAGCCATGGAAATGTTTTTCAGCTTGTTTGCATAGGTCATAACTAGCCGCAAAAACTGTCATTTAGTCTTCCACTGACTCGTCCTTCTGCAGTCTTTCTTGACTTGCACTTGTTCAGCCTTAAATATTCTACCTGCCTCTTCCACCGACTCAGATCTTCCTTTCCTCGTCACAACGATCCTCATCGCATATTTTTGTGCTTTGTGCTTCCCTTCCATCCTTTACCTCCTTTTCTCCCGTCATGCGCCAGCTTCGCCTCTTGCGATTGTGCTTCAAATTCTTCCTTTTGCACTTTTCCTGACCCAACATACATTGTCTACTATGCCTAGTTCATATTCTCCATCTTCATCATTTTCCAACACACCATCCTGCTCCAGTTGATCTGCATCATCTTGATCTTCTTCCTTTACAGTGTACTTTAGTGGCCTTCCTCTTGAATAATATCTAATAATAGATGACCAATCCCTCTTACTTGGAACCTTTGAGTAAAAGACTTGTTCACATTGGCTTGTAAAAACATAGCGGTCATTTTTTATTTTCAAACACTATTATTTTAATCATCGAAAATTTGTTCGCATGTTGAATAACAGTTCTCTCCTCATCACTTCCATGCAGTAGTAATCTATACCATTTGACATCAAACAAAACGAATTATATGGAATTAAAGTCACACTCAGTTATATCATCCAAATACACATATTATTGATTTTCAGTTTCTTAGGGATGTCTGTGTCTACTAGATGAAACATTTATGACCTGAAATACTGCAGTTATCCCACTATCAGAAGTTGTCTTGGTTTCATCCAACTTTTTTATACGAAATTTATGGCCATTGCACCACATAGATTTTTAGTGTTTCAATTGCAATATGAAAGACATGTAAAAACATGGATTGACAATTAATAAACATATTTATATAACTTGGAAAGTATCTAAAAAAAACACACATGTAGACACATTAATAAAATATAAAATAACTGGAAAAAAATGGGTAATTTTTCTTTCCTTGCCATCTTTCAGGCCATATGCTAAATCTTTTTCCCTATGTGTAACATCAGCATCTCCATTACAACAAGCTCCTCTAACCAATTCATAAAAGTGTTTCCATGATAACCTACCACCATGACATTGTTTACATATGTCAATCCATACCTTCATCTAGTTGAGATTGACTGCATGTATAAATGTAGTGGCTCCTAAACTGGATGAATTGACTCAAAAAATCATAATTCAACAATATTATATATTATTTATGACCATGGTAAATATTAATAAATGATGAAAGGATACATAGTACATGAGAGTCAACATATATATATATATATATATATATAT
>LPNX010668915.1:472214-609010 GCA_001517045.1 Pseudotsuga menziesii | reverse complement strand
TATTGATAAAATCGCCTTCAACTTTTCCTATATATCGGAGAGATTCGCCCAATTTTTATACATATAATTCTAGGGGGGGTTCTTAAAATCATCCCTGATTGGTAGGGAGGAACGACCTCCTAAAGTTGTTGTTGTCTATCCTTAATAGGTTCTATGTTATTTTATTTTATTATTTTAGTTAAATAAATCTTAGTTTAACTGCTATATGAAAGATAACAGTTTAGTTTGTGAAATGTAGACTTAGTATTCTTGTTAGATTGTTATAGGAATGAAATGGATTTAGAGAATAATGTGTTAGAATGTAAATAAATTTCTAAGCTGTGTTTTTCCACACTTGGAAACCAGGCCGTACTCTAGCACAGATAGAATGTCTTAAGTAGATAAGAGAATGAAAATAGTAGGTAGAATTTTGTATCTGTAGATAGCAGAGTAAATTTGTTTCAAAGTTGAAAATATTAGGAAAAACAGTGTTATGATTTATTTGTGTTTACTGTTTTACTTAGTATAACTAAATAAAATGTAGGAAAAGAAATAGTAACTACACTAGAGTTACAGTAAGAGTATACTGATACAAATAGAAGTTTTAGAAGATAATAGTTATTAACCACACAATATATCTGATAAAATAATTACTAAATTCCAAACCATTACTTAAAAATAAACCAGATTAGGGTTAATTATATAAACCTTTATTCTGTGAAAAATAAACAGAGTTCTAAGGTAACCATCTATTCTTTACAGAGTTCTGAATAACTATAATTTAAAGAATAGTAATTAAAAACAAGTGTAGATGTAAGCATTAAATAAAATTAAAACTAAGAATTTCCTATTTGGAAACTATTTTATAATTTAATAAACAGGCTTATAATCTGAGCAAGATAAACCTCACGGTCAAAACCCTAGCTTTTCATTTATCTTTTATAAATTAATTTATATAAGTTTTAACCATATATATTGATAACTGTGTAAATAAAGTATACAAGAAGACTTTAAGCTATGCATTAGACTGATTATAGTCTTATCTTTAAAACTTTGTAATACATTTATAAATTCATTTATTTTAAATATTACACAAGCAAGTTAATAAATACCCAAAACACCTGTAATGGCGAAATAGAAGAAAATAGGAAACAATGCTCAAAATAATAATTAATTTAAGAATACATTTATACAACGGTTTTCATTTCCAAAAAAACCCTAACTAATTTATTCTGACTGATAAGAATTAAATTTATAAATTAACATTACGACTGTTCCACAATCTTTATCTTAAATATTATTTACTATATTATAATCATAGCATAAACAGTAAATCTCTTCACTGTCAGTAGAAAAAGGAAGTAAAAACCTATTTAACAGTATCATTATTTATAGGTTAATGAAATCATAACCAGACAAGACGGAGTTCAAATATATTAAATACTTTAATTATAAAACCAACTGTCATACATTGTCAAGCCATAAGGTTGAATCCCAAACTTAAAAACTAAATACATTTCACGGCTTGAAGGATGGTTTTACCCAACATAATAGCAAGGTTTTGCACTTAAAATTGAAAAGCAACACTACATTAAAATCTCTTAACTAACAAGAAACCAAACTGGCTTCCAAACACTATATTTTCTCCTTCACAACCCTTATTGCAAGTAGGATAAAACCTAGTTTGAAAAACAGGGCTTACTGTTTGTGCCACAACTCCATTGAAGACGACCTTTGTTGTCATTCCACTAAATATTGGAGTTGATATGAGTTCCTATAACAAACATATCACCGAGAGTTAGCACATGGCTCAGCTTCAAAAATTAAAAACCTTAACTATGTTATGATCTTAACAAAGAGTTTTCGAATTAAGGAAGTTGAGTTTGTCATTACCTGCCAGAAGGAGAGAATTCGAGCAATGAGGTAGCTTTCACTAGCTTTAGCAAGTTTACACAGAGGAGTAAAGCAATCTCTACGTCGACCTGGAGTGGAGATAGAGTTTTCAAGCTTAACTTCACATGCCGTGACAAGCTGGAAGAGAGACAAGACTGAAACCTTAAACAGCCTGAGAGCCAAACAGTTAAACAAGTAACCACTTGTGCATTGAAGTTCAAAATCATGAAGACTCGTGACCAATGCTGAGTTTTGAGACTACAACAATGATAAACACAAGCTATGGAGCAAGCAAGCAGAGGAACAACCTCCCATGGCCGCCATGAAAAACACACAGAGCAACCCGCAGGCCAGCGAAACCCTTGGAGACAAAATGACCGGTGAATAGGGTTTCCAATCTTTTAAATCATCAGTGCATGGACGAGAACAAACCACGTGGTCTCCAAATATTTTAACCATGCATGGGTCCATACTATAGTCAATCTGCATTCCAAATTATTCATTTCATTATTGCAATAATCAACAAATCAACTATGTAATCGACGGTGGAAGGTATATATATATATTCATTGATTACAATGTAAAAACTATATCATTGTAATCGCTGGGGTCGAGGTTCGTGTCAATTATTAACAATGATATGTATAACGTTGACCATAGTATAACATTTAAAAAATAATGATTTGTATGTATACTTTACAATCGACTTTAAATTAGTTACAAGCCATATCATTTGCATTCAGGGTTAAGATTAGTTACAATTGCTAATAACTTATATTCATCCTTGGACTATGGAGCAATAGTATTTAACCATATCAAGCAAACAATCACGGGGGTTAACTTTAATGAAAGTTTTTACATTAGTGTTTTGTAGGATTAAATTATTAATGATAGTAATAATGATTCCTATCAGTATTTTACAAAATAGTTTGTGATTGTTTATGTATACTTGGTTCCAGTATAGCATGAAGAATATTTGTCATATTGTCTCACTTGATGAATACCTTAGTTTAGAAGTTCTAAGTAATGTAATCTACCATAGTAAATATTATCAACTACAACTTATTATCAGTGAGGCAACATGATAATAGTAGTTTTATTGATGGAATAAACCGCGAACAAGGTTTGTAATTATAGAAATTACCAGCTAGTAAGATCTCTATAGGATACAAGTGGTAATCAGAGTGGCACATTATAAAATAATAAGGTAATGTATATAGATACAATAATACATGCATTAAAGCAATGATTCAAATACTAAAGTTCAAAACTTGATGATTAGTAGTTTCACATGCAGACAACAACTCAATATTTTCCATGGCTAGTAAGATAGAGATGAGATAGAAACATGTATTCTATTGAAAAGCTTTACCTTCAAAATTGACAGGATTACTTCCATGAATAAAAGACCATACAATTAAATGCAACATTTACGTTATAAGCATGATAAAATAGAAGTAAATGTAAAACAAAGAACATCAGCTCTAAGTTCACTGTAAATATATTTTGCTTCACTAAAGGGGATAAAAGATGATGATCTTTATATTTATACTTTAAATATTGTTTTGGAAACAAAAACTATAGAGGACAAATTACGTTACCTCATCAGAGCTTGTTAAGAATAATCAGTTTATTGACTAGCATATTAACATGCAACATAATTACTTCTTGCTACCTTATGAAATAACTTCTACTCGATTGATCATTACCTGTTGAACCTGTAAGAACCAGCAGTCCTTCTGCGTTAGCATAAATTCTAAGTAATCCCTAGTTTTCAAAGATACATTTCACCTACTTGCCAAAAGTAAACTTGTTAGTAAAACTGAAAGAAAGCTGAATGCAGGTCAATCTTATATACATTATGAAAATGAAAGCTGTATTAGTTATCGTAATATAAAACTGATTAATACTAAATGTTAGACTGTTTCATTTTCCGCTAACCGCTAGCAGTTAGTAAACTATGTATTCAGACATTTTATGTTGTCTTAAAAATTTTAAATTTTTTATGAAATTTTGGGGTCTTGACTTAGGGGGGAAAAGGATGTACATCTTCCAACATAAGCTTAAGGCACTAAAGGCCAAGATCTGTACATGGAACAAGGAATACTTTGGCAACATATTTGAGGACAAAAAAATGATTGTTCAGGAAATGAATACCATCAAACAAAAAGGGATGGACTTTGGGTGGGACCCAGATTTGAAAGAAAAGGAGAAAGAACTTTGTCGCCAGCTGGAATCCAGAGAGAGACAGGAGGATATCTTCTAGAAACAGAAGTCACGTGTCAAATGGATGAGGGAGGGAGACAAAAATACCAAATTTTTCCACAACTCTACGGTTAGCAATCGGCTGGGGTCAAAGATTTACAATCTTAAAAAACCCAATGGGACTCAAGTGTGAACCACGTATGAAGTGGAGGAGGAGCTAGTCAACCATTTCAAGAAAATCATGACAGAAGACAACAATCAGAGGGGCCAGGAAATTGACAGGATCACATCTTTGATCCCTAGAGCAGCATTGAGGGAGGACAATGAGAACCTCACCAAGCCTATCACCATGCATGAGGTCGAGGAGGTAATGCAACAGATGGCTCAATGGAAAGCTCCCAGCCCTCATGGGTTTACATCCAACTTCTTTCATTTCTTTTGGGGCATGATAAAAAAGGATGTTTGGGACATAGTCGAGGAATCAAGGACAAGTAGAGGAGTGCTCAAAGTGTTCAATGCAACTTTTCTCACTCTAATTCCAAAGAGTGAGGGGGTAGACATTCCAGGTAAGTTTAGACCCATAGCTCTCTGTAATGTGATTTACAAGATAATTTCTAAGGTCATAGCAAACAAAATTAAACCCCTCCTCCATGGGCTCATTATCCTGGAGCAATTAGGATTTGTGGAGGGAGGACAAATCCTGGATGGTATTATCATGGTTCAAGAAGCTATTCACTCGATCAAATGCACTAGAATCCCATGCATGCTTATCAAGCTAGATATAGCCAAAGCTTATGACAAGCTCAGTTGGGAGTATTTGGAGAAGATGCTTCAGGTTTTTGGATTCTGACAAGAATGGGTGGAGTGGGTCATGGGTATGGTATCCTCTCCTTTATTTTCAATCCTCCTGAATGGCTCTCCGACAAGTATTTTTTTGACTTCCAGGGGGATCAGACAAGGAGACCCCCTTTCCCCATTTCTCTTCATTTTGGCTGTAGAAGGGCTAAGCAGACTCATCAAAGCTTAGGCAGGATAGGGGAGGATTAGAGGTCTATCACTTTATGATGATATGGATAAAAAAATCACCAATAGTTTGTGGATGACACAATGTTTATTGGGCACCCTTCAGTCCAAGAGGCGAGAGCCTTTGAAACTAATCTAGTGACCTTTGGTAAGGCATCAAGGCTTGAAGTTAACCCGAAGAAGTCCTAGATTTTTTTTTCAACACTCCACTTCTAACCCAGAGAAACATTGGGAGGATTTGTGGATTTCAGAAAGGGATGTTTCCAACTAAATATCTATGGGTCCCATTGGGTCAAGGCACCATTAGGCAGGATTCCTAGTAGGATCTGCTGGACAGGGTAAAGGCTAGATTGGAGAGTTGGGTTCTCAAGCCACTTGTTACAGAGAGAAATTCCTATGGCTTGGGGTACCACAACAGACAGCTTGACTCTAGAAATAAATCCTTTCCAATATGCAAGAGAAATCAAATATCTAACACTAAACGATCAAAACTCATACCTTATTCCGGACAGTTGAAGTAGATCCCCATTGAGCTTTCCAACTCCAGCTTGAATTGATAAATTACTTCCTGAACAATCAGTAAACAAGACAAGCATGCTATATATATTGGTGTTATATCTACTCTAGCATATATTATCAACAACGTATAAGCATTTGAAATCATCCATGGATAAAATATTCATTCAAACATACATTATTGGATAGGAAAATATATTTCTATTAATATAAAATTAGAGATTACAATGAATACAACCTCTGTCAGCACGTCTGCGAATCGTAGAAACTGAATCCCCCACTTGGGCCTCCACCACCTCAATCCTCCATCTCTCGATAGCAAGATCACAAGCAAAAGGAAATCTTGGGAAGAACACTAAAGTGCTCCAAGGGACAAAGGGATGCGGACTCAAGCATAAGTTCCAGGAACAATGGACTATAGTTTCTTTGCTCTCAATTCTCACACGTTCTTCAATGTATCCAAAGGGTTCCTTATATAGCTCTTCAATGGGGCAATTAAGGGTCGAATCCAACCGATCTCAAGGCATATGGAAGGCCAGGAGACAAGTGAGTTGGATCCATGTCAAGGAAAACTCGAAAAGAATTTGGCCTTTTGCACACATCCCGATGTATATGGTTTTAGGGGTCAAACCCGCGTATATATGTGAGAAAGGGTTTAAAAGTCGTGGATAGCAATTTAAGAATGTTTTTAGGGATGATCTTCGAAACATAAAAGGTATAAAAAAGGTCCATGGGAAGGCCATACAAGTGTGATTCACCAGGTGTGGTAAAATCAGCTATAACACCACTAAACCTTCCTGAGAGGTTAGTGATAGTCAAATCAGTCCTCCAAGCCATGCCGATGTACCTATTCTCAGTCTTGTCTTCTCCAAAGTCAATTTTAAAGGAAATCAGAAGCATCCAACAAAATTTTCTATTGGTCGGGAGAGAGAGTAAAGCAAAATTTGACCTAGTTAGCTCGGAAAAGGTGAGCATGCCTAAGGAGAAAGGGGGCCTTGGCCTCAGATACCTCGAAGTCATGGGGGAGGTGTAGGGAGCCAAGATATGGTGGCAGTGGTGCAATTATAAGCAGGAGCCTTGGGCCATGATATGGAATATTAAATATGCGAGGGGATGGCCATTCTCTTAGCTGGTCCATTTCAATGGGGATCCCCAAGGATCCCACATTTGGAAGAAGGTGAGGGAATGTCAAAGATTGATCCAGGAGCATAGTTTCTGGGAAATTCAAGATGGAAACCTAGCCAACTTTTGGGATGACTCATGGAACCAACTCCCAAATCTTGGGGCTGACCCAAAATGGTAGCATATCAGGATTAGATGTTTGGAAGAAGGAAAAGAAAAGGTTCATCAGTACTGGTAAGGAAATCCTTAGGATGGTAGGTGAAGGTGGATATGCCGATCATCTAAGACTATCAAATTTCGGTAGAATACATTAGAGCCTTTAGGGAGGAATTACAAGCTCAATACGTTTGGACCAGGAATGGGGATGACAGACTCAGATGGGGGTATTCTCAGAAGGGGACGTTTAGCATAAAAGAGGCATATAACATTAAAATAAGGGGGCAGGTGGAGGAAGATGAGATTTGGGGGAAAGTATGGGCTTCCAATCCTTGGCCGAAGGTGGCAATATTTTGTTAGCTTGTGGTTAGAGGTAGAATACTAACTGGGGAAAACCTGAGGCGCAAAGGGTTTCATGGGCCATCTCGGTGTGTCCTATGTGCTAATCAGGAGGAGAGCATGGGTTGTCTTCTTGATGCATGTCCTTTCGCCTATGTCATTTGGGACAAAGGAGCGCAAACCTTTAGGACAAGTAATAGATGCAGAGGGAACCCAGATCAAACCTTAAGAGACTGGAACCCCAAGGATTTCAAAAACAATATCTTACATTTTCTATGGCAAGCCTTTCTAGGCACGGTGATATGGGTAATCTAGAAGGAGCAGAACAACAAAATTTTTAGGGGAAAACAACACTCTCAGGAGGAATCCTGGAAAACCATAACATCCGATTTGTTGGAGACGGTTCATTATATGCAATGGAGTTATGAGGATAGGGAATTCGTAGGTCCAGAAAAGAGAATAGCAGAGGCATGGGGTTTGGATAGGGGATTCATTAGTGAGCTACTCCAAAAACCCATTTCCTATAGAGTGGAAAGTCCGATGTCGTGGTCTTCCCCACTGAGTCTGGTGTTTAAGGTAAATTTTGATGGAGCAGCTAGAGGTAATCTAGGGGATGTGGGATATGGAGGGGTCTGTAGGAATTGTAATGGAAAAATTATTTAGGTCTTTTATGGTTCTTTAGGGACAGACACCAATAATTCAGCGGAGCTGGAAAGGATGATCTAGGGCATTCAAATTATTATTGGGAATGGGTGGCTGTCGGCAATAGTTGAAGGTGATTCTGGGATCCTCATCCAAATGGATCAGTAGATGGCTAATGGAAAATCAATGGAGAAGGTAGAATCCAGCTGGTGCCTTGCTAGAAGGTTTGATGACCTTCGATCGACGGTAGTGACATATCCGGCACTATCCTTTCACCAAGTTAGGCGAGAAGCAAATCAGGTGGCAAATTTAATGGCTAACGTCGGTGTTACTGACGTCAGGGCCAGTCAGAGGGGATGAATAGAAGAATTCAAGGGGGAGCAGTGGATTCATAGATGCCGTCAACTCACTGCTCATGGTGTGGGTGATAGGGGGAAGATGACGGCAAGTACGAGAGAGGAACGTGGCAGGGACAGGAGGTAGCAAGGTCCTCCCACGCGTCGTCTCCTTTAATGTGTGTTTCATTGGTGGCCTCAGATCATGGTAATCTAGGATTATTCTCAAACCATTAAGAAAAGTACGAAGGATGTCATGAGAGGAAAGGTTGCTCAGACTCCACACGAAATTCTGAACTAGTTATGATAAAGGTATTGAAAATGGATCCCGTGCGAGGTACGGGGATGGAAGGTGGCTAGATTTGGGCCATCATTGCTCGGGATGGAACTGTTAATGCATTCATGGGATTTATGGTTATTTATTCAATGAAGGTTGCATAAGAAACTACCCGTGCTCAGAGGAGAAATAGAGAAATACTACTAAGTTTAGAGTGTGAGTTGTGGGTAGAAGAAGAATCAAGTGTTTTAGTGAGCATAAATTATGTGTAGTGCAAGATGGCTCCACCTCGAGGTGGTCTGGGGAAACCAGGGGGTAGTATTGGTTTGACTAGCAGTCAAGGTAAAGGTAAAGATAGTATTTGGAAGGGGAAGAGAGTGGTGACTCGGGCCCAATTGCAGGCTCAGGCAGCTGCGGAGGCTTTCAAAAACCGAATCCCGCTCATTTCCAGAATTGCAATGGAGAACATGGAAAAAGCACTTTGGGACCAGGTGAAGTCTATGCCAATTGAGGAGGTTTGCGAGGAGGTGGATGGTTGGATGTCCAAACCAGGATCCACTGTGGGGAGAACCTTGGCCCATGATAGGATGGTGATGATATACTGGGTTCTTATGAATTTGGTTACCTAATCGAACCTTAGTGCAATGGGCAAAGTGGAGGATAAGCTTGCAGAGATGATGGCAAAGAAGGAGGGAGATGAAGAGCTTGTCAAGGATTGGAAAGAACACAATGACGAATGTCAAGATATTTGTAGTAATGTTGAAGCTCTCAGTACGGACTACTATCTCATGCACCGAAAGGTGGACCAGATAGTGTCCTGCCTGGGTATTGCATTGTATCATCCGGGGATGGAACAACACTCGGTGGGGGGGTTTGGTCACCGTGCCAGTGGGAGGAACATCTGCTCTACTCCAAGGGTGCATAGGGTAGAATCAGTTCTGCATTCAGGTGGTCGAATCCTATTTGATGGACCATGCCCAGAATCCCTGGCGCTTCCTTGAGGCCTCGATTTGAGCTCTTTTATATTTCTGTATATGTCTATGCGGCTATGTATTCGGCCTGTAGGTATTTTCATCCTGTTTAACTGTATACTTTCAACACTTAGGATGATAGCTTTGTATGTATTTCAAGGATTGAGATCTCCTTAGTGGGAACTCTCCTAGTTTTTAGGGTTAGGGAATTTCTAGTAGACTGAATGTAACTAGGAAGGGTAGAATCCTGAGCGGGATGTCTAGGGCCTGAAGTTTTTTGGCTCCACTATAACTGGTTTTAAGCAGTAATACATCTTTTATTTACAAAAAAAAACTTACAGAATACAAAATTACTGAGTACAAGTCTCTGAATTGGAAGAACAACTAGACTAGTCAAAATTAACTAGTAATCTAGCTAGGGTGTGCAAATAAGCTTGAATTTCAGAATAGAAACGTATCAAACCTGATACATTTATTTGAAATTTCCTAATACATATTAATAAATTATATCATACCTTCCAAATTCATTCCCATGAACAAGGCTTAACTATGACTGCACTAGAATACTCAAATCCTTCATTTTGATGACTAGTTAAGCTAATACATGGAAATATGAGTATGCAAACTTAATGAGAAGAGTTATTTCGACTTTAATGAAATAAATAACAATATTTATCAGAAGGTATACATCATAAATAAATGGATTCACTCACCATTACATCATAGGACTTAGAATGATGGGCAGGAGGCACAAAATATGACCAAAGAAGCGCTGAGAGCATAGGTGAAGCATGGGATTCACTGGAGCTTGACCTGAATGTGATGTAGGCTGAAAAATATGTCTAATAGGACTTCAATATCTGAACCTCAAGTGCTCCATACCTACAAATAGAAGAGAATAGGAATGAAGGAGTGGGGAAGGGAAGGTTTGGGGCTCATCTCCCAAAACTCTGAGGTGCATCACTCAAAAAATAATGCCCCATAGCATCAAGAAATTAAATAATCAACCAAATTGTGTGAATGAGCTTGAATTTTTTTTTAATAGAACTCTGGGTGACCTGTTTAGCAAGTAAATGAAATATGCAACTTGAGAGAGAAAGTCAACACCTAAATCCCTAACCCTAGCCAAGTCATGGGCCCTCCTTGAGAAAATTGGATGTAGGGTCCATGTGGAGATGTTTCCCTGTCCAATTCATCCATATAACTTAGAAATTCACCCTCCTTAGTCAAAGAGTGGCTACTTTTATCCCTTACAACTTTTATGCTTTTCCCTGCTTTTGAGACTGAGTCTCCAAAAGATAACTGCACCCTCCTTTGTCAAACATTTCATCTTTTTTATTTTTATTTTTATTTTTATTTTTATTTTTTCTGATAGATTTTATTAATCTCCAAAAGGAAGCTATACCCTTTTTTTCCAAAACTTTCCCGCTTTTGTTATGATATCTTTTGTCATAGCTTTTGGGAACTTTCCCTTTTCTCTCTGACTGCTTTTTTCATAGAGTTTCCACTTTCTTAATCTCCTCCCTTGGAAAGTTTGATTGCCAATTGTGCTTGACATGGAAAGTTCAATTCCACATGTTATTTGCACAATAAATGTCAATGATAAATAAAAATTAAATACATGCCTCAATAATGTTTATTTAGCAACATTCGCCTAGGTTAATTAATTAATGCCTCATAAAAAATATTTGGACAAAATTCCCTAGGTGAGGTAATTAATGCATATTTGACCCCCCAATGTGTTGGGAATGGTCAACACTTTTATGTCCCAAATTATGGGGAAATGACTATCCTCCCGTGATCGTCCCCTCCCAAATCTGCTTGTCCTCAAGTAGAAGCACTCCAGAGTGCTGCAAATTTGTCCACTGTGTAGGAGAACTGGAGCATGAACTCATGTGCAAAAAAAATTTGACTTTCTTCATCAAGCCAACATGTAAAGTTTATAAAAAAAAAGAAATTCCAGGGTCCCATTTCTTGCATTGCACTTCCTTCAGTGAGAATGCCTTCCAACACCACTTATCGGACAAAATTATGCCTGGATCCCATTTCCTCAACTGTAAGTATCCAAAAATTAGTATCCACCATAAAAATTTATCATCACAGGAAATGATATTCATGATGTGGGAATCATACCACTGCACTGAAAATTGGAAATTCTCAATGCAAAATTGGAAATCTGTGTGATTTCCCCACCCAACATAAAGTTCCTTATGTGCTTGATGCACAACAACATTGAAGCTCACAATTATGTTGCTGCAATGACATGGGTGTGAGTTCCATTTCCCAAGAAAGTGTTGATCATCCTCCCACAACCATAGATTCCAAAATTGCTCACAATAACATGATGTATCACTATTTTCTCCAATAATGCAAGCAAGAAATAAATATAAGTTTCCCCTCATCCAACCTGAGAAGGTACTGCCACTCCTACCAAAAGGTCTATGTGAACACTTCCAATGGCTCAACTCTCTGCCACTGATCAAAGGATGCAAGAATCTATCCAACTGTGTGGATTTCCTCCAAAAATACCACCTTATGCAAGATATTTTCCTCAACAAATTCTCTTGGAAGTTTGCTTGCTTATCTTCCTTCCACTGATCATGTGCATAATTTTTTTTGCAAGAAGACTCCATGTGTGACATGTAATCTTCCACCCAGTCCACATGTGGCTGAATGGAATCAAGTGACAACAATATGTGCCTATGTTGTTGATGGGAGCGTGATAGTGCATTCCACAAGTCATCTTGAAAAAATAGGTAAGCCTCCAGCTCTTCCTGTTGCACCAACAAGGAAAATTCCTTCTCCCAATTTTGGTTCTCACTTGATGAGGATGAAATAGAAGTGTGGTTAGAACTTTGAATCAGATCTCTGGAATACATATCCACCCAACTTATGGATTCCCCATATTCATCCTCATATGACTCTCCCATGGGGAAGAGATTATTTCCAGAAAACAATTCCAGTTTTTTTTGGAAAAGACCAAGTTATTGGTTCTCATCACACTTGTTTGCACAATCCTCGGGAAAAAAAAATCAGAATGCACCTTATGTTCATGTGTATGGAATTTATCCAATGGCTGAAAACTAACTCTTTTTGGCTTCCCACAAGTCAAGATAATGTCAGTCACAACAAAAACATTATTGCAGAAATTAAATTCTTCACTCCAAAGGTGTCTCTATCCACCTAATCAATGGATGAATAAGGAATTTTATTTTCTGATCCATAAGGAATGTGATCAACCATCTTTATGGTATAGAATAACACTTCATACTTCCTCTCAAACTCAATGAGTGCTTGGTGAATATTGTCTTCCTCATAGATTTTCACAAGCACCTGAAAATATGCTCCTTCCTCATGGTTGTCCTCCACATGAGGTTCCTCCATTATACCCAAAACATTTCCTTCCATGTAGGATGAAAGGTGTGACACCTTCAAATCCTTTTGAAGTTGACAAATATGTAACTTGGAATCTTGAAGGGATCTTTGTGTGCTCTTCAATAAGTGAGCCTGGTGATCTCCAACTTATTAGTGAGCCTTTCTAAATCTTCTTCTTCCTTCTTGACTGCACAATGGTACATTTCAGCCACCATGAGGAGATGATCTCTATCAGATAGTAGGTTCATATAGCTCTCCTTAATCTTGGGCATGAATTATTTCAATGCTATGCACTCCTCCAGAAAGGATTCTCCTTCCATCTCTCCTTCAGAATCTTTCCAACAACATCTTGCCACCAAGGCATTGATGTCAACAAGGTTGTTCATGGCTGCCATAAGCTTCTCTCCGTCCTCCTTTAGTGATCCACTCAAATGATGTAGATCAAAAATAATATCCTCCATCAAGTTACCTTCCTCCAATGGCTGACATACATGCTCAAATTTCTTATGGCATAAATCCACAACATATGTTTCTTTCTTAGCATACACATCAACATTAGAAGATCTTATCAATTCATTTACACTGTATGAAGGGGAAGGTATATCATAGGGCTGCAATGAAGTGTAATCTTTGAAAAAATCAGAAAGTACCTCATACTTTTGCATTTCATCTTCATCATGCTACCAATAAGAACAAACATCTGAACTATGTGCATCCCTTTGCATCAGATTTTTCTCCTTCAAATTTTCTACTTCACACATAGCTGGTGGGGGCTTGTCTTCCACTTCATTAGGAAGTTCATATGATGAATTCAGATCTCATATTTTTTATTATTTTGAATCTAATCCAAAATATCCCTTATCATCATTGACAGTATCACCCTCCTCTACACTGATTTGGTTTTCACCAACAAAGAAACTAGGAGTGAATTATTTTCCCTCACCATTGTCCTGCATTATGCAGTCCTCATAGGAAAGTGAAAAATTTTCAATATCCCATGAATCATATGTTTGAAAATAATAATGGCTAGTGCAAAAATCAGAGACCTTATCATCCATTTTCTTCATATTACCACCTTCCCGAAGTGATACTAAGGTGGCCTACTCCTCCACCAAATTTTCTGGTTCACACCCAAGCGGCGTGGACTTGTTTTCTTCTTCCTTATGTGGCTCCAAAGGTGACTACAATTATGATTTATAAACTCCCATTGGATCTGATCCAAAAGGTGTATCTCCACCCATAAATGAGTCAACATCTCTATGACTGATATGGAGATCACCCATAAACAAATTGGAAGTGCATTCATTCTCCACACCAACAACCATATTTTTGACTATTAGGTCCTCATCTGCACATGGATTCTCTTCATATTATTTCAAGGAGCTTGAGGCTTCTTTATATTGAGTGGTACTCCACTCAAAAATATTGGACACTTTATTATAAGAAAACACAAAAATTCTCCTAATGCTTGGGCAAGTAGATGGCTTTGATGAATCTTCCCTTTTTTCTATAGGTGGTAAACCACTAGTTTCCACTTTTTGGCACACTTCATCAACCATGTGTGCAATATTTTTTATGTTTTCCCCATAGTGGGGATATATGAATAGATTTTGTATCTCCAAACTATAGAAATATTGAAAATATAAGACCTCCCTTATCCCTTCTTTCAAGGCACAATATTCCATGAGATGCCGGGAATATTTCTTAGAGTTCTTCCCATTGAACACTTGGCCACCGACACTAGTATATTTCTGCCAAATGGATTCATAATAATATGGAGGAAAGAAATCATCAATATCATCCCTACATAATATACCTGATGTACTGCATGTGGGCTCTTCATAATCTTCTTCTTCATACTGTTCAATGTCTTTTTCAATCATTGGTAGCAACCTCATAGCTGCAACTGGATTTAGTGATTTGCAAAATTTTATTCACTAAGATCTTACCTTCCACAGGGGTGGAGGAAAGTGCTCTGATACCACTGTAATTTCCAAATTCTAATATTCAGACCTTAACACTATCTAAATCTGCAAAATTAAATTAAATTTATGATATTTGAGTTACAACCATGTAGTGCATCTTTAGACTAGGAAAATAAGGGTTTTTTTAATTTTATTTTTAATTTTTTTTTATCTGAGAAATTTGTAGAGATGGGAGTAGGCAGTGGGAAGAAAACAAGATTAAGTTCATAACATTTAATTCCTTTCCCCTAACACATTTATTTTTGGGACCATTCAAGTTTCAGAGTCTGCTATGCAGAAACCTACTCCCTTGCTTCTGGGTCACCCAACCATGAAACTAGGGAAATTAATTCTGTCCATTTGACCAAGGGGTTATGGAAAAGTGAATAGGTGTTATAATTCCTTTATATATCATAAAATATGGTTTTGTACAGTTTTTAACAGGTCTGGAGAGTTCTGGATAGTTTGGGGAAGAATTGAGGATTTTAGGCAATTTTGGCCCAGGGAAGTCCTGCGCAATGGAGGATCCCAAAACCCTGTACAGACTCAAATAATTTATGATATGGGATGATGTATGGAGAGGTATGTATCTAATTTATACATATAAACTTACATAATAAAAAATTATTGAGTACTACTCTCTGAATTGGAAGAACAACTAGACTAGTCAAAATTAACTAGTAATCTACCTAGGATGTGCAAATAAGCTTGAATTTCAGAATAGGAACGTATCAGACCTGATAAATTTATTTAAAAGAGCCTAATAAATATTATTAAAGTATATCATACCATCCAAATTCATTCCCATGAACAAGGGTCAGCTATGATTGCACTAGAATGCTCAAATCCTTCATTTTGATGACTACATGGAAATATCAGTATGAAAACTTAATGAGCAGATTTATTTCGATGTTACTGAGATAAATAAAATTATTTATAAGCTGGTATACATCATAAATAAATTGATTCACTAACCATTACACCATAGGACTCAGAATGATGGGTAGGAGGCCCAAAATATGACCAGAGAAGGGCTGAGAGCATAAGTGAAGAATGGGATTCACTAGATCTCGACCTGAATGTGATGGACGATGCAAAATATTTATGATAGGAATTAAATAGCTGAACCTCAAGCGCTCCATACCTACAAATAGAAGATAATATGAATGAAGGAGTTGGGAAGGGAAGGTTTGGGGCTCATCTCCCAAAGCTATAAGGTGCATCACTTAGAAAATAATGCTCACATAGAATCAAGCAATTAAATCATCAACCAAACTATGTGAATGAGATTTAAATTTTATTTAATATAAATCTAGGTGACTTGTTTAGCAAGTAGAGGCAATAGGTGACATGTGAGAGCAAGTCAACACCTAAATCCATAACCTTAGCTAAGTCATGGGACCTCCTTGAGAAAATTGGAAGGTAGGGGCCATGTCCAGATGTTTCCCTTTCCAGGTCATCCATCTAAATTAGCAATTATCCCTCCTTAGTTAAAGAGTTTCTACTTTTATCCCTTACATCTTTTATGCTTTTCCCTGCTTTTGTGATTGAGTCTCCAAAAGGAAACTGTGCCCTCCTCTGTGAAAACTTTCTTGCTTTTATTTTGACAGCTTTTTCAAGTCTCCAAAAGGAAACTGCACCCTCCTTTCCCAAAAATTTCCTGCTTTTATTATGATATATTTTGTCATAGATTTTGGGAAATTTCCCTTTTCTCTCTGACTGCTTTTGTCATAGAGTTTCCACTTTCTTAATCTCCTCCCTTGGCAAATTGGATTGCCAATTGTGCCTGACATGGCAAGCTCAATTCCACATGTTATTTGCACAATAAATATTAATGATAAAAAAAAATTAAATATATGCCTCAATAATGTTTATTTAGCAACATTCTCCTAGGTTAATTAATTAATTCCTCATAAATAATATTTGGACAAAATTCCCTAGGTGAGGTAATTAATGCATCTTTGACCCCCTAATGTGTTGGGCATGGTCAACACTTTTATGTACAAAAATATGGGGACATGACATTAGTTCTTTGGGGGGAATCCCCCTCTCCCATCCAAATTCATATTTGGCTTGGTGAGGCTTGGGGTAACCTTTTTCCAAGAAAGATCAAAATTTCCCACTTGAATAGGCGTTTCTCTTTCAACCTTGAGAGTTTAGAGGATTAGGAAGTAGTTCTACTAAAAGGTCCTTGGTATTATGGTGAGTTTGGATTGGTTATTTTTGAATGCTATGAACACTTCAACTCAGTGGTAGATTTCTGTGATATAAAACTATTATGGTTTCACTTGGAGGGATTATCTCCCCCTTTTGTTTGTGAGAAGGATTTCTATTTCATTGGTAATTCTATTTGGGAGTTTGATCCATATTTAAATGAGAACGAAATGAAATAAAATATGTAGAATCATAAAAACATACATATTTGAATGAAAACATAGATACAATAAACACATATTCTATTAAATGGCGGAAATAAAATAGATTGCAAATACAACAACTAGAATGGTGGTAGCTATCTCTGAGAAGAGATGTGGCTTCTACGCTCATACATACCAAGATGAATAAAAATGAGGCAAAAAGGGCCTATTTATAATAAACATAAGGGTGAGAACCTTAAATGTCCAAAACATAACGCTAGAATATGTCTTTCATATAGTTTGCGGCCCCAAGGTGGTTAGTTGAATAGTCAACTTCTTGGGGCCATAAAGTTTGCATATGATCTCCTATTTGGGTGCTTGATATCCCATTGGAAAGGTATATATTAGATTTACATCTTCTGATTGGGGAAAAATGCATGTAGTTGTGTTTCAAGAAATTCTACAACCGGTGTAGACACCACTTGTTCCTCTACCCTATAAGACACAAGTGTAGAACAAAAGAGAATAACAACATATCCTTCCCCTAGATAATCAATTTGATCAACATGAAACCAAAATCACACCTCAGATATAAGTCCTTCCTTCCTTGTTCCAAAATTCTTTCTTGAAAAATTTAGCACCTACAAAAGAGATTAAAAGACAAAAGCACAAAGTGAGAGCATCATGACAAATCAATCATCTATGTTAGTGATCAAGGAGTATAACAACATTTAATTGATATTAACACACATTAAATACATGAAAGGGGAACACTTTTGTATTAATGATAAAAGAGAGTAAAGTTACAACCAATCCTTGATGTTGTTGGCTTTATCCTCCACAAGAGATCTACAATCTTTCACACCTACAAAAATATCTTCACATACAAGCTCACTCTATCTTGCCTCTAAACCATATCTCAATCCAACAGCATAAGGATGATTTCTTTGGCCTCCCCTTAGTCACTCCACGAAGGCTTCATTTATAGGTCAAATTACATGATATTCACTTAGGAAATGGATAGGAGGTGATCCCAACATATGAGGAAGGCGAATGCCACCTCTTCCTAGCTAGTAGGAACAAACTCAACATAGGATTTCGCAAGGAAGCTTCTAGAATTTTTTTTTTTTTATGTTTTGGGTTTATTGGCACACTTGGATTCAGGTAAAGAAGAGCCATAACCTTTTTCTCAACAAGGAGAAGCACCGATGATGCCTACTACCCAAAGATAAACAAGATTCGATGCACTTTGCTCCATTGGACATAGCACCGACGGTGCTCTGTCATAATTGGGGAAAAGCACCGACCTTCCTAAGGATGGAATTTTTTTTTTAAAGGAATCTCTTGATAGGATTTCTGAAAGGTAAACAGTCAACTGTGGAAATTTTAGGTGCAACAGAATCCCCCCCAAAGTATGAGTCTAGAAGAAAGTGATAGGTGAAATAGTTTTCTAGATGTCAACCCGGTATAGAGGCAAAGATAGATGAGCTCATAACTAACATAATGCCAATAAATGACTTATCCGACTTAATCATGGTTGTGTACCAATACACTGCAGATCCATGATGATGAGTATGTCATGGCAATCAATGATACACTGTAGATCCATGAAGAACTAATGTAGGAGGTGGAACATGGCTACGGAACACACAAAGTAGATCCATGTTATCCGACCTCAAATACTGAACACAACCACCAAACATAGAATGTGGATCCTTGTCAAGACTCTAAATAATCTCCAATCGCAACCTGAGGATAGGAAACTATAGATGATAAAGCCTAACCACTTAGGGTCTTCATTCCAATCCCCAACATATATGATTCTAACAATGTGAATAGATTTTTTGACATCGAACATGGCATAAACTACTTGATTACCAATCATTGATGTATACTATTAACAAGTGTGAGGGAAATCATCATTAATGCCAATGATCCCCATGGTATATCTGTACATTCTCCCAAGTGTCAATGGATGTTTTAAAGTCGAACACTTGATAGAATCTTTCAATCAGAGGTTATTGATGAAAACCTATTGTTGAAAGCGAGGAAACTTGCCATTAAGGAATGGAGGATTCAAGGTACTTGACTAAGTGTCTAAGTCTAATTCCTGGATGACGAGCTGAATTCAATAGGAATAGACTCATTAAAGGAGGGCCATAATGATTCCCCCATCAGTGACAAAAAACATGGAACAAAATTTGATTTGAAGTGATGAAACTGACTTAGATATGACTAACTTTATGAATAGGTAATGTTACTGATGAGTTCTTTTTTGGAAGAGACATTCTTTGAACAATTTACGGCATGAGAAATGACTTGGAAGCATTGACTTGAAGAGACTGAAACCAGGTGTAATGCAAGGAATATGATAGAGAATTCTTTGAATTGAATCAAAGGAGTCACGTGACTCACAAAAGTGGATTGACTCAGAGACAAGCTAAATACCCAACTGTTCAGATATGAAAATGCAGACAACTGCCATGTTCAAAGGTGGACTATAGAATTCCATAAATACAAATGAAAAGCATTCCCCTTTCCCTTAATTTCCCCATCTTAAAGGATGAGTGCCTCGTTTTTTTTTTATGAGTCCAAAGAGGGTAACAAACCCTTGGTGTAGCTCATCAAGCGATGATTCCATTCTCACATATTTTACAAATCTGAGAAAGGAGGGGTTTGTTCCCAGATAGGGTCTTTCACCATTTTATTTTATGAGTCCGATGAAAGTGAACTCAATATCGCTCATGTTTAGAGAGTCTAAACAAAGATGCAAGAAGACTCCAAAAGGTCCTTTTTCGTAAATAGCCCTAATCGGTCCGAAAAAGTGATAACCTACCACCGATTAGTAGATCGTTCTAATACTTTTACAAGCGTGAATGTAACAAGTTCGCTTGGAAATATTTTTGCATTTTTAAGGAGACTGAAAAGAGATTAAATATAACTCCATAACGGGTTCTCTTTTTCATAATCTAGTTTTTATGAGCCTATAAAAGCAGCAACAGTGGAATCGACACTCTTTTACTAGTTTTTAACGAGCATGTGAAAAGTGTAAAAGGACACTTGATACTTTTTCATTTCCACTCTAAGCTTGAAAAAGACAAAAATAGATTAAATCATAGCCACGAGCCATATAAATTTGACCTAGAAGATTAAAAACACATTAAATCCAACTCCATTGTAAACTATACAAAACAAATAATAAAAATCCACATTATTAAAGTAATTTTGGAATTAAAAATAATTTATAATTAAATAATAATAATAAAAAAGTCCAAAATTGCTATAAATAGGAGGGAATGGTAAACAGTTCTTACCATTGTTATTTTACCATTTGAAGAAATTCTGAGTTGGAGCAAAAAGATGAAAGCTTCTCTTGGTGATTGAGAGTGCCACGGTCCACCGTTCCTCAAACCGCTTGGAGGAGGTAAGTCCAAAACCATTCTTTTCATTCCTACGGTGATGCTTTTTGTTTTTGACCGGAGATGGGGGGTTTTGGGGGCATTTTGTAAACACAAAACACGCGTTGGTTGGTGTTTTTTTTTTCCAACCATGAGCATGATGGTGCTCTATCGCTCTAGGACAAGTGTGCCATAGGCGCTCTGTCCACAACCGATAGGAGAACCTAAAATCGACACTTTGTAGTGCTGAGATAGAGGCATCGTAGTTTCTCTATTTTCATCCAACAGAAGCGTCGAATGCTCTGTCTATACAGGAAAAGAGTGCTGCAGCTAGGGTTTTCCAAAAACTATCCCCCAAATCCATCAAAATCAATTTTTTTTGTTTCCCCCATCCGTGGTGTGAGTTCTAATACATGTTTTCTATGTCTTGCAGGTGCAAAACAATATCCACACCATGGTAATATGGAAAGATTGTTAGCATGAAACAATAGATTTCCAAGCTGTCAGTGATTCGACCACTATAGAGGCCCTGTTGAACTATGGGTTACTTAAATACTTGAGGGTGCCAGGCATGAAATCCTATATACATCTCTTGGACTATATCATCAACATGTGGAACCCCAAGCAACAAGATTTTGTGGTTGGGACCCAAACCCTGACCATTGACATTGAGGACATATACTTCTTGACTGGGATGTCTCAAAGAGGGAGACATGTGGTTCTATCCATCCCATGGGGTGGTGAGTTTTCTTTATATGATATGATTGACAGATACTGTACGCTAGGGATGCATGCCCAATCTGGGAAGCTCTGTATCAAAGAGATAGTGGATCGTCCTTTGAGGAAGATAGTTTATACCATCAGGAAAGTGGCCAGGACTATATTCTCCCACCTGAACACTAGGGAAGACATGATGTATGCCCTAGAGTGTATGACACCTACAGTCAGTTTCAACTGGTGTGATGGCATGCTAGTCATCCTAAAGGATTAGTTGAAGAAGAGCAAGTAGGGGCAGCTCAAACAGTTTGGCTATGGAGCTATGTTAGTGTCTTTCATTCTGTAGAGGGTGCCTCACATGAGACCCCAGGTGGCTGTGAGTAGACTAGATCTTGAGGATCCTAGGACACTCAAATGGGTTTATGTTATGGCCTATCATAGTGGCAGGGGTTCCAAGGTTATCTACAAATCATCCTTCTTTTGTTGGTTGAGAGGCCAACTACTCATGATTGAGGATTATTCCTATGAGGGGGAAAACTTCTGCGAGGACCCAGAGCTTCCACTACCCAAGGGAGAGGACTGGGATGATCGAGGTAAGAAAGACATTATCCACCATGTTTTTTAATTTTTATTTTGTAATGTTGAGAGCTAGTGAAAATGATTTTTCCAGACATTGGACATGTTCGTCCAGCTGGGATGTGGCCTATTGAGTGGCGGGCATGAGTTATAGATATGATGGTCCATTGGTCCAAGGAATATGAGAAGCTTGGATATCTTGAGGAGAACCTACAATGTTTGATTCTGATGTCACCACTGGTGACCTACCTGGGCGCTACCAATGCCATACTGCGGGAGTCTCAGAACAGTTCGTCGAGCTACTCTGTAGAGTGGCTCAGGCCATTATATTCTACCATGAGCATCGTCGTGATGACCAGTCTACAGAGACTTTCCACTTTTTTATATACGTATCATACTGAAAGCTTCAAGGCTTCAGATTTTGCCTTGTATATGTATATTTTGAACTATGATAGTCTCATCCCATTTTTGTATCTCAACTTTACAATTTTTATACATATATATGTGACAAACTTTATTTACAGATGTGTGTGCAAAAATGTGATGTGTGAAATGTATGCCTACTTATGAATTTACATGCATTTTTTTATGTTATAATGGATTTTTAATTATAAGCAATATACCAATCTAAGACATAATTAGCTAAGGAATCTACCACATCATTCAAATGTCTCAAAATATGTTTATACGTGATTTTCTCAAAATACCTTTCTAAGAGTCTAACCCTTCGAAATGAACGGAGGAGTAGGGGGTTTCAGATGGTGTAGACTTGGTTAAGCTGCTACACAACTATCTTGGAGTCTAGGTAAACTCTAATCTCCCTTACATCACTAGCTAGGGAGTTCGTTAACAATCCAATCATGACGTGATATTCTGCTAGATTGTTCATGGAAGGACCTAAACAAACACCCCCTGAACTTACTAGATCACCTGTAGGAGAGTACAGTACCCAACATTCTGATGAAATATTTAATATACAATGATTAGCATCGTCTGCAAAATCGATAAAAGTGGTCATCTGTCCATCATACATAGGACATACATAAGTATGGTTTGAAAAACACATCTTAAATCACACAAGAAACCACAATTTTAAAAACAAAACACACAACAATCTATAAAAATTATTTACGAAGAGCCTATGCTAGATGACCTAGGAATAATATAATTTAAGGTAGAGCCCGTTACGGGGCTCACTGAGGGATATCCCATCATAGTCTACTAACCCATATGCACCTTTTTCCAAAACGCGGCTGATAATGTAAGGCTCGTGCCACATAGATTCGAATTTCCCTGCCCCCCAACTTATTATGCTTCTGGTCATAAGTCAAGACCAGATCTCCTTCATTGAAAGAGTGGGGCTGAACAGTTTTGTCATATTGGGATTTCATCCACTGTTTGTGCCTCATTTGCTAAGGAAGCATCGTGGCGAGTTTCATCAAGCTTATTTATATACAAAAATCATTCCTTTTCTTTAGTGGTGTTAGGAAAAAGTTCCACAATGAGCTTTAGAGAAGGAATATCACATTCTATAGGGAGAGTTGCTTCCAATCCATATACCAGTTGAAAAGGTGTGAAATCGGTGGAAGTATTTAAAGTGGTCCTATAGGCCCAAAGAACAAAAAATAGTAGCAAGTGCCAATTTGATTTGTCCTTCCCCACCATTCACTGAAGCATGATTTTCAACACTTTATTTATCACTTCAACCTGGCCGTTGACCTAAGCGAAGTAAGCAGGGATCAAAACTTTAGGGGCGAAATTTTGCCAATTGGCTAATTTTTGGGTTATTTTCAAAAAATAAATTCGCTATTTGGTCATTTTTAGGCTCTAATATTGCCTATATTTAACATAAAATATGTTTTTTTATCATAATGTTCGCCAAAATTTACATGTTTCAGTAGAAAATTGTGTGTTTTATATTTAGAGTTCACCTACCTATCTATATATATGTTTTTTCAATCCAAAATAATTGCCTAGATTATTGTACTTAAGTATACTATTATAATTCTTAAAAAATACCCTGTCAGTAAGGCATAGAGTTATCATGGTGAAACCCTAAATTTGTACTAAGTTCTGCCATCATTTTGTTTTGGAAGTGTGACCCATGATCGGTCACAATGGCCCTAGGAATCCCGAACCTAGAGATGATATGGTTAAATAATAGCAACAAAACTGTTTTCCCCTCTTCGGAATATGTGGGCATAGTCTTATCCCATTTTGTAAAATATTTCACAGCCACAATATTGTAGCCATGCCCTTTGGTTGAGGTAGGCCTACAATGCACAAAGTTTATGCCCCATTTCATAAAAGGGTCAACTTCTATGACAGGGTGGAGCAGAGCTATATGGGTGTGGTTCTTAGTGGTGAACATTTGATAGGGAGGGAATTTCTTGACAGTTTCAATACAATCTTTGAAAATCGAGGGCAAGAAATACCCTACGCATAAGATTTTTTGGGAAGTAGCCAACCCAGAGAGATGACCACCACAAGCTCCAGAGTGGAAATCATTCAATATGATTTCAAATTCTTCATGTGTAATACAATGTCACAATATAGAATCAATGCCACTGCAGTATAATGTATAATTCAAAATCAGATAGTATTTAGCCTAGTGGTGGATGCAACAATGCTCATCGCAAGTGGCAGCAGGATAATATCGTAGATTCTAGAGATATAGAATAATATCTCCATACCATGGATCAGTTGTACTAATGAGAAACAATGATTCATCAGGAAATGAATCGATGGGCTCTGTTTCCTCCTTATTACAGGGAAGGTCACATATAAGCTCAACAAAAACAAGGGACTTCTTGGAAGTGGTTTTAGAAAACTCCAACTCAAATTATTGGAGAATAACGATCCATCATGAGTATTTCCCCCCAAGTACCCGACGTGTCAAAATGTAGTACATGGGGTTAGAGTCAGGATAAACACTAGTAGTGCGAAGCAAAATATAGTTTCAAAACTTGTGAACTGCGATGACCATGGCCAGAGCTAGTTTCTCCACATGTGAATATTGGGTTTTCGGAGTCTAGAAGATTCTTACTAGCATAGTAAATCACATGTTCTAGGTCGTGTTCATCTATTTGAACTAGGACCATGCCTATAGTTGATAGGGATGCAGCCACATATAGAGAATAATCCTTAGTATAATCCAGTGGTTACAAAATAGGTGCATGGGTAATAGCATGTTTGAGATTTTCAAATGCGTGCTATGTGAAGTCATCCAAAACAAAAGATGTATCCTTTTAAAGCAATCACATGAAATCATTTGTCCTTTCTGCATAGTTGCAGACAAAATGACGTAACACGTTTTCCTTCCCTTGGAAACTTTGGAGTTCTGCTACAATAGTGGGAGTGGGTAGAGCCAGGATGGCTTCGATCTTCAAAGGATCAATACAGATGCCATCCTTAGACATGATGAAACCAAGAAATTGACCAGTTTTGACATAGAAAACACATTTGTGGGGGTTCAAATGAATTTTGAAATGATGACATCTAAGAAAAATATCTCTCAGATGATCAACATGAAGGTCCCGGTGCTAGGAGTGAGCAGGTTGGTCATCGAGATAGGGCTCCACAACGTTTTTGATATCATGAAAAGCATACGAAATGGCGCATTGAAACGTAGCACCAACATTTTTTAAGCCAAAAGTTAATTTGCGATAGGAAAAGGTCCTCCAATGGGAAAATGAAGGTCGTCTTATGTTGATCTGAAGGGAGGATTTCGATCTGATTATAGTTGGAAAATCCATCCATGAATGAAAAGATGACTCTTCCAGCACAGTTATTAATTATTTGATTGATATAGGGAGTGGGGAAATTGTCTTTGGGACAAGCCTGATTCAAATCCCTAAAATCGATGCAAACCCTGATAGTACCGTGATTTTTGTTCATAGGAACTATATTGGATACCTATTTAGTTAAAGGTACGGGGTATATGAAACCAGCCCTTAGAAGTTTTTCAACTTCCTCCTTAATGGCTGTTTCTTTTCGTGGATGTACCTGGCGCAATTTTTGGCGAACTGGCTTGGCACCAGGGTAGGTTTTGATCTCATGGACAACAATGGAGGGATAAATCCCTGGAATTTCTTAGTATGTCCAAGCAAAGACATCTTGAAATTCCTTGAATAGGGTCATATACAATTGAACCTCGGAAGGCGAAGAGTTATGGCCTATTTGAATATTCTCTGAAACACGAGGTTTCACTAATATATCCACGAGAATAGTTTTGGTAATATTGCATAGATTTACCTCGGACTCGACATCACGAGTGAGGATCGGAGACTGAGGGTCCATGACTATATTAGATGAAATTGTTGATGTGAATTTCTCTTCTACCACATGGCAAGGGGGGAGGAAAGAGGATCGATGATGATGATCTCTCCAAGGCATATATTTTAGGGACATAACTTCCATAATGGATTCATCAGTAGGAAGTGTATGTGAAAGATAATATAGAGACGGGGGGGGATTTCTAGCCAATATGGTAGGTGATAAAAATCTGAGGCCACCAAAAAATGATAGTTGATGGTAGGGTCATTGGTGGGTTGTATTGCATTGTAGACTTCTTTAAAAGGAGTAAGTGATGCTGATTCAACAATATATTTTCCTTTGTCTATGATAGATTTAGACATCATATTTATGGATGTAGTCTATGAAGCAGGAGGATGATTTGGCAATGGAAAGAATCCCATGAGTGAAGAGTCTTTAAGAATGCCTACTCCGATATTGTGAAACTATGGGGTATTCAGAAGTGGGACGATGTTTGCATCATTGGAAATAGAATTAGGGGTAATGAAATCTAACTGATCTATAGTAAAAATCCTTCCTTGGAATGGGAACTAGGTGATCCAAAAAATGGTCAATGCTACAGCCTGCATAGTAAAAAACCAGTTACGACCTAGAATTAGGTTGTAGTCTAAAGGAGCATCAAGGAATTAAACATGGATGGAAACTGATTCCTCCCCCAGTTCAATCTAGATAGCAGGAAGTAATCCATAGGGCTGAAATCAGCGACCGTCAAATGCCTTGAGTGTGGTAGGTGAACGATTAATCTTAGGAGAACTAATGGATCTCCAGTAAGACAGAGACATGACCAAAGTAGAGGTTCCATCGTCCAAAACAGTATGACATATATTATTTCTGGTAATTTTAGTGGTTAGCTAGAAATCCAATTGGTGTGAGAGCTTGGTTTTAAAGTCATCTAGTTTGAAAGCAATGATGTTACTATTCTTAGGATCCATAGCTCCAAGTGCTGTGAGAAAAACATTTCGCTGGGTGGGAGAAGTTTGGATTACTTCTAGGGCCAAAATAGAACATGGTTCCTGGGACAAGTATTATACAATGTTATAACATTGGGCAGCACGTGCATTAGGATTAATAATGATCTTATGAAGCATACTCTTGGGTGGGAAAAAAATTGCCTATGGTAGAGGTTTTTCAATATGAAGACTGTTACTAGGAGGAGGTGTCGATGCTGAGGGTTTATCGGATGGAACTTCATTAGGTTTTTTCTCTGGAGGGGGGTCATAACTATGTGCTCTTGTATTCAGATTAATTGTTTCACTGGACATCATTTTTACCTCATCAATGGATGAAGAAGGCCCATGCAAGGATTGATGATCAATCAATTGTTGTTGGGTGGGGAAAGGGTCTTTGAGAACTGTTGGGGTGGGTGAACTTTTCAAAAACTTGCTAAATTCCTCATGACGAGGACATTCTTTGGTGAAATGATCACCTCCACAGATTAAGCAAGGATATTTTAACTTTCTCTTACCTTTGGAATCGGCATCGAGAATTGGTGATTTATTACCTTCCTATTCATTATCAGGTTTTTTGGATTTATTCTTACCTTTATTTTTTCCACCCGAAGATTCAACGGATTGGCCTGCATTTACATCGATGGAAGCAACAGGAGGAGGTGCAGTTTTGGGTGGTGGTGCTAGTTGAATTAATGGTGCGGTGGGTTGATTTTGAATCTTGGTAGATTTTTCCACCATTTGTGTTTTAAATGAACCAAGGATGCCATCAATAGGTGGTTCGGTTGTGGGTCTTAATGGATCCGTTGTGGGCCAAGGAGCATGGGGAATTAAATCATACAAAGTACCTGATTGGGAATAGACCAAGTCTAGGTATTGAGCATGGATAATGTCTTTCTCCTTAGTAACATTGCCTCCCATGGAAACATATCTAGAAATGGGTGGGAGTAAATACTTTGTAAACCAATTAGTAAGTAACTAATAAGGAATGGGAGCCTTAATTAACCTATGTCTTATTCTCCATTCATGTATAGGATCGGAGATATGGGTTGATGTAGTTTGATGAACTGAGGTCAACATATATGTACCTATTTTGTACCGGATTGGTAACTGAAAGTGAGTTAAGAATGCCATTGCTAAAGCATTGAAATCTTGGAAAGAGTGTTGTGGTAGCAATGCATGTGAGGGTTCTCTGAAATAGTCGTAGATGGATTGAATCATCCATCATAGAATTTGAAGAAAACCATAGATGAAAATTCATCACATGGTTCTTAGGATCCTCACCGGATTTACCATCATACTTTGGCATATCTGAAGGTAATTTGACCAGAATCGCTAGCCAGGAGGGATCGTGATGTATTGGATCATTTATCAATCTTAACAGATCTGGTAGATCTAATGTAGCTAGAAATGGAAAGTGTTGATTGGGTTGAGGATATTGGTAATACTGGTATGGCATTTGCAAACCAGTATGACCATAGGAATATTGATAAACAAGCATAGATGATGCCCCCGAGGTAGGTTGGTTAGGTTTTTGGTTACTCAAAGGTCCTCTAGGAGGGGGGCCACCTGAGGGGGTGGGCCTTTGGTAGGAGGTGGTGGTGGGCCTCTAGGAGGAGGTGGTGGTGGTGGTCCTCTTAGTGGTGGGCCTTTAGGAGGAGGTCCTCTATATGGTGGGTCTCTATTTGGTGGGACTTCAGGTGGTGGTCCTCCAGATGGTCCACTTGGTCCTCTAGATACTCCAGACCCTCCAGGTCCTCTAGGTCATCTTGGGCATCCTCCAGGTGGTGGACCTCCGGGAGCACCTCCATATCCTCCAGCAGTGTTTACAAAAGCTTCTCCATAGGATGGGACATTAGACCAATTTGGTTGTCCCCAAGGTACCAAAAAATTTCAAGGGTAAGGCATTCCGAGATAGACTACTGCCGACTATGCTAGTTGGTAAGCTCAATGAACCGTGGGTGGTTTATTCTCAAGATAAGTATATCCCAAAGAAAGCATAGCAACAGTAGGTTGGACCCATGAGGATCCTCCCTGGTAAGAAGGAAGTACAACTGTAGTGGTATTAGGAGGAGGAATATTTGCCACGGGTGGCCTAGTTGGCAAGTTCTGACCCATACTAGAAATAGTCCCTCCAGTAGATGATGGAACTTGTGCTAGTTAATGCCTCACAGGTGTAGACACTATCGGAGAAGCTGAAACAGATGGGGATTTCTAACTGGGAGAGGGGCTTTGAACTGGATTTTGACTAGGAGTTGCATTGTGAACTAGATTATGAGTAACCAAACTTTGGGTCGATGATTTTGGAAGAAGAGATACTTGAGGTGGTGATAGGGAATGATACCCATGTGGGGTTTTTATTGAAGGGTTGGGAAGAGGAGAAACAATTCTCCTTCTCATAATTTTCTACATTTTTAAATATTCTGTACGGTCGCTTAATTTGCGCAAATGCTCGATAGATCCTCAGAAAAACTCTTCATTTGGCGGAGCATTCTTAAGGAGTATCCTTAAAGGGAATAGTATAAATGGTTCCGATTTAGTTGTAGTAGTCCCATAATTAGCAATAGACATTCCTAGATAGGTTCTCCAAAAAGGAGCATTTGGACCATATTATGCTTCTACAGCTTCATCAGGTGGGTAGTTGGATGAGTCGACTTGACCCTCCATCAGAAATTGAAGGGGTGGGTCAGCCACAGGAGGGAGTTGGACCAAAGGATTATCATAAATAGAGAAATATTCTCTAGTTTCATTAGCTATAGTATTTTCTATACAAGCATCAATAGAAGATGGTCATTCCATGGTTTCACCTTCTTGTCCTTCCATGACAGGAGGAGAGTCAGGTGGTAAACCCTGTAATATACTAGAACTCCTCATAAATTTCTCACCCAGGGTGGTGGCTGAAGTTTTCTACCCTTGGTCAAAAAAGAAGGAAACACACACAAAAAAACCTACACAAATGAAAGGTTGCAAGCAGACTTAAATGATAGAATGGGCTGAAGATAGCCAATCTCTCACTAGTATTTTCAAGTTGTCGCAACTTGTGATATACCATAGGGTCCAACAGTGAAAATCCACAAGGAGGATTGGGACCGTCCCTTTCCTGAACACCCGATTACCTGGAGGTCATGTGCGTAGTAGCTCCTCGAGTGTTGTTCTCAGTGTATTTATCTAACAAGATGTCCAAATGGTTTTTCTCAGATGGTTAAGTAATCCTAGTAGGGTCTCCTGATATACACAAGGTATGTGGGAGCTCAAATCCGTATTAGTGTTATGTAATGCACAACCATTCGAAAGGGGCCCTTCGATATACAATCGAGTACATGAAGTACCTTTCGATATACCTTAGGGGTACGTGAAAGGTTGTTCTATATACTGACAGTACGTGAAGGAACCATGCAGACCCTAAAATGTAGTGCAGGCATGAAACAACAACTCCTATGTTTAAATACATCGAAACACGTCTCTACCCTATCGCTCAAGTTTCTATAAAATTTTAGACTAAATATACTGTTTATTTTATCTGAATGATTAGTGAATGTTTGTGAGGTGTTTTATCCAAAATGAAAATTTTATTCTATATGTGATGCACATCTTTTTCCTTCAATGAGAACTATCTAGAGTAGGAAAAAGGCCATTTCTTTTTCTTTCAAAAACACACCAATTCAATGCCACTTTCAACAATTCAATTGCAAGCCCTAACAAGTAATTCTAATAAGAATTATTCAAACACAAAATTTTTCACCAATAATAATTTTAAATCTCTAAATCAAGAAAATAAAACCAAGCCTCTAATGTTTTTATCAAAATCAACTCTATTCAATCACACCAAAATATTAACTTTCCTAAATCATTCATGCGAACCAAAAATGGACTTTTCAAAGCAAAAACAAGGCAATATAACTAGTTTTTTTTTGTATTTTCAAATGTGATTTTGAATCATAAATGACACAAAGAAGTTTAAAGAAAACTAACTTAATGAGAGGCTAATATTTTCTTTTTCCAACTAATCCTTTCACAGAGCAGACCACACCAATCAAAGAATCCAGGACTGATTTTCACACAATTCCTCTCACTATGAATTTTTCACTAATAAAGAAGACGAATGTTTTGAAACTAAGCTCAATGAAATGAGAATCAGATTATCAAAACCACCAAACTCAATCAATCACAAAATTCAAGCAAATCACACTGGAATTTTTTAGAGGAATAAACACATATAAAAAATAAAAATGTAGGAAGTTCAAAGGACCTACCTCGGTGCATAGAGGCAAGCTACACTAGAGCGTTGTAGGGGTATCGACACTTATTTTCCATTGAAACAAGGCATTTCCAATGCTCTATGTAAACTACAAAAAGACACTATCAACAGTGAACACCAAGAGGAAAAAGGAACCTATGAGGTAACGACGCTCTGTCATACAAAGCTAGGTGCGCTGACCGATCTAAAGATGAAAAAAGTAAAGATATGCAGAAGAAACCAAACAAATGGGATGAGTTGGATTGACATGAGTAAAATCAACTTCCAAACAGAGGAAATTAACAGAAAAATAATATATATTTCTTACCTTATCAGTTGAAATGAGCTAAGGAAGAGAATGTAAACTTCACAAGCGAGAAAGTTACCAACAGTTGTAGAGCTAAGTGGATCTTCTCCAGATTTGACTGGATTAAGATGTCCCCACTATGGTTGCCAATTTTGTTTCAAGGAATTCTACAACCAGTGTGGACACTGCTTGTTCCTCTACCTTGTAAGACACAAGTGTAGAACAAAAGAGGACAACAACATATCCTTCCCCTAGATAATCAATTTGATTAACATGAAACCAAAATCATACTTCAAATATAAGTCCTTTCATCCTTGTTCCAAAAGTCCTTCTTGCAAACTTTAGTACCTGCAAAAGAGATTAAAAGAAAAAAGAACAAAGTGAGAGCATCATGACAATTCAATCATCTATGTTAGTGATCAAGGAGTCTAACAACATTTAACTGATATTAACAAACATTAAATACGGGAAAGAGGAACACTTTTTTATTAATGATGAAAGAGAATAAAGTTACAACCAAGCCTTGATATTTCTAGCTTTATCCTCCACAACAGATCTACAATATTTGACACCTACAACAATATATTCACATATAAGCTCACTCTATCTTGCCTCTAAACCAAATATCAATCCAACAACATAAGGATGATTTATTTTGCCTCCCGTCACTCACCTCATGAAGGATTCATTTACAAGTCAAATTACATGAGATTCACTTAGGAAATGGATAGGAGGTGATCCCAACAGGTGAGGAAGGAGAATGCCACCTCTCCCTAGCTAGTAGGAACAAACTCCACATAGGATTTCTCAAGGAAGCTTCTAGATTTTTTTTTTTTTTATGTTTTGGGTTGATCGACACACTTGGCCGATGACGCCTACTTCCAAAAGATAAACAAGAGTCGACGCACTTTTATCCACTGGACATAGCATCGATGATGCTCTGTTATAACTGGGGAAAAGTGCTAGCCTTACTAAGGATGGAAAAAAATTCCAAAGGAATCTCAGGCTAGGATTTGTGAAAGGAAAACATACAACTGTGGAATTTTTAGGTGCAACAAGTTGGAAACTATTTGTCCCATTGAATTGCCAAAAACTGTTCTTTAGGGCCTCAAAATGGCCCGGAGGTTTGGGACTTAAAAAACTGTAGAAAATATCTAGGAAACTGCCAAAATGGATAGTTGTTTTTATCCAGTGGAATAGGTGAGTGGCCATCGATATCCATCTAGATAATTATTACCCCCTTAGGAAGCAATGGTATCGATTGTGTCAAATACCGTATCATATATCGAATTGTGTGTTGAGTTGAGCTCTTGGTGCGACATTCTTTGAAATGAAAAGGTTTCCTTTCTTTAACATACCAAGAGGGTTGCAATTTTTGTTGATGGATGCACTGGAGTTGTGCAACAATTATGGTTTCCATGTTATCCTATGTATGAAATGGTTTGGATGATTTCTTTCTGGATGAGCACCTTGAATGTCTGGCCTTTCACTATAGAGGTACTCGAATGGACGAGGGAACATTGAATTTTTGTTCTTCTTATTTCTAATGAGAAGAGGGGCCCTATGAAGAGGGTGTGGATGTCTCTATGATATGATGTTCTCCTTAAGAGGAAATTGTGAAGAGGGGGAATTTCTCAGTGTGGGAGATTATCTTCTTTCCCTATGAGACTATGGTAGGTGAAACTATCTCTGGTATCCGATAGAGTTTTCCTCCCAAAGTGAAAATGACACTATGAGGTCATGAATCATATACATCATGATGCTTCCACATATATGTATGTCCTAAAATAACATCATAGACTTCAAGTATGGACACATCACATAGTACCTCATATTTGAATGTCTTGATTCCATATGGTAAGTGACATTGATGACTAACACAGATACCTCATCCTTGGCTTAGCCAACTGATGTTGTATGGTTGCGGGTGTTGCATTGTTAGAAGCTCCAATATCTTGATGAATTCTACTAATATTAGGTTCTGTTGGCTGCCACAGTCAACAACAAAATTTAAGGGGATTCGATTCACCCACATCTATGAGTGAAGAGATACTCCTTTGCCTCTGACTCTTCAAGCTCATTTGGTTGAATATGTGTGGTAGAAAAATTAACACTCAGTTTTGCATCAATGATCTAATTTCCCTGGTTCATAGCCATGACATTGGGTTTTGAATCATAATCAATATATGATTCTAAAGCTTTGATCTTGACCACCAATGATTGCTTTGAGTGTCATTCATCAGTGTTGTTCCAAGAGATTTTGTGGAACACGCACCACTTCCCAGTGTCCTTATTTTTATTTCCAATACCCTTATTTTCTTGTGGCAGGGATTGGTTTTCATTTCCTTGTCCTTTGTTATGCATGCCAGGGTTTCCCTTGCCTTGCTTCTATGGTGGATTTGCAGGTCCAAATTTCTTCTTGTTCTTTTGCCAAAATTTATTCTCGATTTTGACAACATACCGATGGGTAGATCCAAGTTAAGAGATGTTGAGGAAGTCCATCTCATTTCATATGTACCAATATAGGCCACTATAATATTTTAGTACCAGATGTCACTCAGAGTCTTTGATACCCATATTTTTACGCAAGGTATGAAATTTGTTGGCGTACTGTAATATCGTCTAGTCCCTCTCTTGACATAGAATGATCCATTTGGTGTATTGGTCATCATATTTTCCCATAGGGTAATAATGTTATTTGATGGAATTAATGAAAAAGAGCCAAGTGTGATTTTTATCAAAAATTACAGACTCGTCTGATGAGTTTTTCTCACAATAAGTATCCCACCATTTTTTTACATCGAGGATGACCTTAAGGAGCACAAAGGTGATATTTTCCATGTCAAAAAAATTACGGACAGAGAAATACCCTTCTAAAACATTAAAAAACTTATCTAGGGCATCAACATTGATCTGGCCTTCAAATAAATGAATATAAAAGTTAACTTGTACCTTAAATAGAGTTACATCTCTGAAGCGACTACTTATTGAAGGTACATCTTCCACTGCCATCATTCCTCGAAGGATCTACGCAAAATTATCCATCATCTCGTTCCTCTGCAACACAATGGCTTCCTTGAGAAACAACTTGATAGGATCTCCTGCTCTTTCATCTCTATTTTCTTCCACCATGGGAGGTTTCTTGGGGCAGAAAGAGTGGTCTTCCCCAAGTGAAACTACTTATAGACCCAACTCTCTATACCCTAACCTCGTCGAAGACATGCATCGAGAAACAATCAAAGAGAAGATTGATATGATACCATTGATCCAGATTTATGTAAGAATGAAATGAAAGAACATGTCCATAATCATAAACACATATATATTTCAATGAAAACATAGATACGGTAAACACAAATTCTATTAAATTTTGGAAATAAAACAGACTGTAAATACAACATTTAGAATGATGGTAGCTAACTCTGAGAAGAGATGTGGCTTCTATGATCATCTACGCCAAGATGAATACAAAATGAGGCCAAAAGGGACTATTTATAATAATGATGAGTGATAGGATCGTAAAGTTCCAAAACATAACCCTAGAAGATGAGTTGTCATAAATTTTGCGGCCCCAAGGTGGTTAGTTGAACAGTCAACTTCCCGGGGTCATAACTTTTGCATATGATCTCCTATTTGGGTGCTTGATATCCCGTTGGAAATGTATTTCCAAGATTTACATATTTTGAATGGGGATAATTACATGCCATTGATGATCATTTCCCCCCTCAAAGTGCCAAAAAATATCGTTTGGGGCCTCAAAACGGACCCAAAATTTTGGGACCCAAAAAATCATAGATAAATAAGTAGGAAACTACCAAAATGGACAATTATTTTGAGACCCAAAAAATAGTAGACTCAAATAACTATAAAAATACCAAAATGGACAATTATTTTGAGACCCAAAAAATCGTAGATAAATAACTAGGAAACTACCAAAATGGACAATTATTTTGGGACCCAAAAAATCGTTGATAAATAACTAGGAAATTAACAAAATGGACAATTATTTTGGGACCCAAAATATCGTAGATAAAGAAATAGGAAACTACCTCGTGTTGCCAAATTTCATCTTGAAATCCTTTCTAATATTAATTTTGTTGTAAGAAGGTAGCCGAGAAACCAGATCACGAATTTAATGGACAATGAGCAAACCCAAAAATTTGTATGGAAGGTTATGGGATCGGTTTACTTGAATGATAAGTCATTTACTCATGGGAATTCATTTTTCATCCTCCCCATTCCATTTTGGAACAACCACACTATAATTCATAGCTTGTTATTCATTCCTAGTTGTGCAAAAACTAGAAACCGCAATTGGAAGAAGCTTCATTTTGAAAAGAAAAAATCGTCCACAAATTTGTGTGGGTAGTGAAATTATGTGGGGAGTCCATAGATATAAACCCAGGGGTGAATTTGAGAGTGGAAAGAGCCTCAAAATTTATGGGAGAAACCAATTTTTGAAGGCCCGAAAGTTGAAATCCGTGATTGAGAGTCACGCGGTCAAATGGGAGAGAGATCAAAGGTTGGGTTTTCATGGTAGAGCCAACAAAGGAAAAATATATTTTGTTTTAGAAGTCGAGACCAACCATACCTTCCTAAGTCATCTCTATGGGAAGGGGTGCTCGAGGGATTATGTAGGAGAGAAGGGGGCCTTGCTCACGCTAAGAGTGGAGGTGATCGAACTATCTGAATCTCGATCGAGATGAATGTAGCTCTGTGGTTGAGATCATTGTCTTAAAAAACTCCTTCACTTCCTCCCTACTTACTTTATATAGCCAACTATGTGTTGGCTAACGAAAGTGATTCTGCTTGTGGCTGTGAGTGATCCTAAGTAGTTCCTCCTTAGTGGATACATAGCTCTAACTTAGGGGTGGTATCTAAGTGCTGAAAGAATATAGGGTGGGAAGAGACTTACAGTTTTGTGGAATGTTGCAGCCACATAGTTAGTTTCTTGGACGACTTTAGTTAAGGATAATTGTTTATTGTTGTATCTGATTAAGCCTAATTTATGTGTTATTAATGTTTGTTTATTTGTGTTAAATTGATTAAGATGACTTGTATTGCACTAAGAAGCCATATTCCTTTGAATGGCATGGAAAGGAATTTATTTTTGTGCATTGTTTTTTTGTTATGACTATGATGGACATGTTGTGTTTGCATTATTAGAATTAATTCCGATGTGTATGTTTATTATTCTTTGCACACACATTTAGTTGTTAAGGAATTTCATAATTTGCCTAGGGGGTGGGTGAGATCTAACACCCCCTATATCGTTCATGTTCCCTCTGAATGTAGGATGGATGGGAGGGGACATGACATAGTAGTATCAGAGCCAATGGTTGTGACACTAGGGCTAATTGGGATGAAATCCACATTCACTAGCATAATATCCAAGTCTTACAAGAAGTGTTAATAATGATTTTGTAAAAAAAATCATGTTTTTAAGTTGCAAAGGGTGTTAAACAAATCCCAAGAATTCAACCCATGAATCCACTAGTAGGAATGGCATATTGTAAGGGATTTTGATAAATTTTGATTCTATAGGTCTATTAGCAGGAAAAATGTAAATCGTTAATCAAAGGATATGATTTAGAATGCATCCCAAACTTGCACGCTAGATAAAAATGGTTGGAAAAAAATTACTTGTACATGTGCAAATTTTAATTGGCATCAAATCCAATAAATACCTCTCCAAAATCATTGTCTTAGTGAACTGCTACCACCTTTGCAATGAAAATTTTGGAAAAATTTGAAGTGGACACACATGTGCCATGCTAGAGAAATGTGTATGACATGGACTGAATATGCTATAAGGATGTGTGGGTGACCAAACTCCAAAACCCATAGGTGATGCAGAGAGAGTTCGTGGGAATATTGTGAAGAAATTTTTGTGGGGAGTTGCGAAAACTGTTTGCAAGTGCAATGGAGAATAAGACCGTGGAGGTCTATAGGCACAAAAAATAAAAAATCCATAGGCACAACAAATAAAAGGTCTATGAGCATGGATGGAAATATTATGTGGAGGTCAACAGAGAGGAGTCTACAGTAGTACCGTGAGAAAAGGTTTGCGAGCGCGGTAGAGAAAAGTTCTATGAAGCAAATTACGTGGGCGGAGTGAGGTTTTTTTACAAGGTGTATCCAAGAAGAGTGATTTTTTCAATATATGGAGAGAATTCCATGGGCGAGGCAGTGTAAAGGTACATGTAGGTTGATGTCGGGAAGGTTCTATGAAGGAACCACTTTGCACTTCTGACTTCTGACTCCCAATGTACAAAAGATAGTAGTTGGAGTGGGGAAGTCGGGAATGACTCGTTTCAGGTCAGTGATGTGTTTTGAATTCCGATTTTCGATCAAAAAAGATCGAAAGTCATTCAAAAAATTTAAGATTGGCAAGTCGAGATTAAAAAAAAAACAAGGAAAAAAGTATAGAGACCGAAATTCATTTTTGCCATAGCAAGAGTAGTTTATACCAAAACCAAAGGATACCCGAGGCATTTGGGTGCCACTAAAAAAGATCATACAAGTGACAGTGAGAGTCTTGTGCCCATTTTTCTCTGATTTGGTCGAATTATTGAATTAGTCACTTTCAAAGATTGGTGTCTCGAGGCCCAATGAGAGCTTGGTTTGGGTTGAAATTGTTATGGAATGGTCATGGAACAGGAAAGAAGTTAAATGTGGATTCTTTTAACCAAATTCCAAAGGGTGTGACACTGAGGTGTGAAACAAGGGCAAAAAGAACTATTTCAAAGCACTTTTTGGGGATTTTGAAAGTCTTGAAGGAGGTAAAAATGAACCTAGATGTTGAAACCATAAAAATTACTAAAATTTACATTTCACCTACTCATTAAAACAAACAAAGTCTGTTAGAAAAATATTTTCCAAAAATGTTTGGATTGGGAGATATCCATTTTTGTGTGAAATTTTGAAATTTGTGAAAAAAATAGAAAAAGGCAAAAGCAATCAAACCCATAATTTTATAGAAAGTGGTTGTAAGATCAGATCAGAGATATGAATGATTCCAATTAATCATTTTTAAATTGAATAACTTCACCTGGTAGAAAATATTTCCCATTTCTCTCCATATTTACTTCCATAAGTAGTCGAAGTTGGCGTATGAGGCTAATTGCAACTGTGGAAAAAAGGTGCAATATTGGGAAAAAATAGCATTTTTTGGAAGAATGTAAGTTCCATGTCCAAGATCAGAATGAAACATGAAGATATGAATTAGAAATATTATCTATAGGGGAACAATGGTGCACAATCAAAACCTAAAAAAGGAATTTTAATGCCTCAATGATCAAGTCATAAAAGTGCATGTAACCTTGTTTAGACAACAAAAAATGTTAATAGTAGTCCCTAGAATGCATGAAAATTAAATTTTGTGAAATTCCAAGAATGAAAAGAAGCCATAAAAAATGGAATAGTACATTCCAGTGTGAAAACCTTCAATGTGGTTCATGATAATGATAGAGTGGTTGTTATTAGGGAATTTATCCTATGGTTTGGGTTGAGGCCACCAACGTACTAGGGGTTCTACAAACTGACATATAAAGTTGTGCAAGTATGAATTCAAACAAAAATTAAAGATTTAGGAGGACGCATACCTTATGAAGTTAAGGTTGATCCAATATTTCCCTTGAACCCTCCTTTTTCCCTTCCACTAAGGAACCTATAAAAACAATTCAAACCTTCCTCAAACTAGTTTGACCACATATAAGACAATGATATTCAAAATGACATAAAAACCTAATTAACATGTAATCAGAAAATGAGATACAACATCCATTATACAATGATTTGGAAAGGGAAGAATTTCAAGTCTTTATTATTCAATGAAAGAAGTACAAGATATACCTTCTCCTTGTTCAAGGCACCTCGTGAAACCTTCGATCTGGATCTCCTGCTTCTCTCCAAGATTCTCAACCTCCAAGCTCTGCAACAAAGGTAGATTGAAACTAGTGCATAGGTGAGGGGGATGAGATTCCAAATTATACCAGCATAAAAATAATCAAGGCTTAGTCCCCTTCATGGTCCCCTTTTCCTCTCTTATATAGAAAATCGAAGAGTTAGGGTCGAGGGTGTAGGAGCAATTACAACCGAGGAGGCAATTCCAAAACCACCCAAAATTCAAGGTTTTTATATTTTTTGATAAATTTTTTAGGGTACACTCTAGTAGGACACTTAGAACTAGCATGTGCAAGGTAAAAAACGCTAGTACAACATTGACAACCTATGTTTTTGTGAAAAATTCATTTTTAGGGTTTTTCCAAGGGTTTTTAGGAGATGGTTTGGTTTGGAAACTTGTTCCTTAGCCTCCTAGGTATCCAATGGAACTAGAAAGAGGTAATAAAGTGATACATAAGTCCAAAATATGGTCCTTCCATCCATTAATTTCCTTTGGGTGACTGATACTAGCCTTCATGAAGTGTCATCATGTGAACAAACATGTAAGTGTCGTCACAGATGAAGAAGTGTCTATTTTGTATATAGTGTATGCCCCCTAATGTATGAGGTTATAGGGTAATACGATAGATGAAATACATTATAAATAAGGGATATTTGAGTCATGGATTTTGTTGGACTTCTGGCGCCTCTTCAACCCAGGTTTAGTCCCCTCTCTCATGTGCATAACCAATCCCAAGATATCGGCTTGGTAGAGCAAATCCCATTTAGGAACACCTACAAAGCAGATGCAGTCTCACCCAAGATATATTTCTATGGGTAACTTCCAGAACCAGGTTTCCATAGTTGGATGGGGGATTTCGTGTCCCTTGGTATTTTACCATGGAGATGAACCAAAGTTTGTGGATGGATTATTTATGATTACTATGCATAGTTAGACTGCAACACACTTCTTCCCTTTTAAATAATATAACAACAAAGCTAGTGCAACCCAGATACATTCAACTTATAGAAGTGCAACCAATATATATAGACTCATTCCTAAGAAAATAAATATGCATTCATTCACAACAACATATATACATGTGACTTAAACAAATTCAACATTCACTCATAAAACTTAGATATAATGTGGAAACCCATCCAAGAAAAACCACAAAGGCACTTTTCATCTAGAATGAGAAATATATGGGACCTTTGGTTTGTGCACTAAGTTGTAGAATTTGTTCTAGATATTCAACTTAGTCTCTTCTACACTTCTGTGCACCCAACTACAGATTCTCGACTTAATGCACTTAGAAAAATTAACAGACAATAATGACCATGGATATTCTAAAGCTAGGGAGTGTCTAACCTGCATATAGCTTGGGTTCCTCCTTTTATAGACTCTTTTCATGTTGCTTTCTCAGCCAAATTCCTATGCTTATGCAATAGGATGTATTTCATATTCTAGCGATACATGAGAGTAGGAACTAGCAACCTAACTTACAAATATACCTTCATAGGTGTGGCTTCATCCAGCTCTAGTCGGCCTCGTACCCATGATATTTACGACCTGTCACTTTCTAATCGTTGTGACATTGCATGCCTTTTGACATAACTCCACTCTATTGCCTTCTTTCCTTCTATTGTGGATTTAATTCTTCCACAACATCTTCTTCAACTACTTGTTCTTTATATACCTCTGTTGCACCTCATTCTCCTTATTCTCCTTCATCTTCTCTTCATTTCTTTATTCCATCACTTCCTATGTCACAACTCATTTATCTTCTTTTGCCTTAGCTCCTTTCCATACTTGGGAAAAATTCTAGGTGAATTTTGCTTACCCTTTCCTAGGATCAACATGCCCCCAATGCTCACTTGAGGTTCATCCTAAGCCACACAAAGCTTATTCCTCCATTTGTTCACTTGTGCCATATTTGCCTTGAAAATATTGTAAGATTTTCATTACTCTCTTTGCTTCTTGTTGCACTTATTCCTCCAAATTATTCAACTGTTCCACAAGGTCAGAATTGATATGTTATGACTTTACCTTTTTAGTTGACTCTGATGCTTCTTGCACCTTCTTATGTACATCCTGAATGAAGCATGTAACTCTTTCATCTTCATCCTGAAACTCTTCAACCTTATTTTTGCATTGTTGTTGTTTTGTGTGCAACACTATGACCTATTGTTGCAATTTTTTCATCTCTGTTTCCTTAGATATTTCTGCACTAAGGCTAACTTATTCATCTCATTTTTCAACTGATTTACCTCTGCCTTAGGTGTGTGTATCTCCTTTGTGAATTTCTCCAATTCTACATCATATATGAGCAATTCCCAATCCTAAGAGACTTGGTCAACAAGTTTAGCACATATTGCTTCTGTCTCTCCATTATTTTGCGCAACTTCCTTTGCTGATTTTCTTCATTCCTCCAACACCTCAGGGGGTGTGCTTGGTATTTCCTATGCCTCCGTCTCTGTGAATTTATTTCGGAGGTATTATTATATTTCACCAAGTTAAGCGACCTTCGATTCTAGTGCCATTTCCTCTATTATCTCTTACAACGTCGTACTTCTCCTTCATCCGCGTAGCTATTGACTCTTCTTGATCCTTCCTTAGAAGTGGATTTGGGTCCATTCCTGCAAATGGTGGGCCTATGATAAGTGTAATAAGTTCAACATCTACATGTATAGTCTTTCCAAGCCATAAGGAACCACCATGAAATAATACCAATAGTTGCTTAACATAGGTGTTTATCGGTATGATACGACTAAAATGTGGCATATATAACAATGGCAGTACACTAGACTATTCCAATCCTATAGCCCACTCGTTTGGGACAAATCACTTGGACACATCTGTCGCATCTTGCATAGTATCCATATAGGTTTTGTGGTCCAAGTCTTTCTGCTTCTTTGTGTCATGGTGAACAAACAAGAACTTTTACAGGTTCAACATGATATCCATTGACACCTTCACTCCTTTTGGCACCAATGGTGCTATCAATGAGGCCCTTGTTTACTTTGGTATTTTCACTTTCGGTGCATCATTATGTATGGGAAGAATGTAAGGTAGAAACACATTTCTTGTATTATAATATTCATCCTCTAGTGGGGGTGGAACTAGGGTTGTTGATGCTTTTTCCTTCCTCTTCCGGTTACCAGTGCACTTGCCCCATTTGGTTCCAGATGAACCTGGTTTATATGCATGCACTTTTCTAGGCGGCCTAACAAGGTTTGGATCGACCACTAGAGTAGTTTGTTCAACAACTGGTTTGGTATGTGAAACAACTAGCAACACCTTTGGCTGCGATGGAATATAACTAGCAGTATCCTCCATGACTATGGTAGGTGATGCAGGCTCAAATTCAATTGTTATTGTACTGGAGATGGAAATGACCATGCTACGAACAAATTGATTTGATCTCAAATATGTAGAAAAAGAACAACTAATCTCTCTTGCAAATGGAATGAATTGAACTTGGGCCCGGATGATGATAGCATACAACAATTTTCTGTATTCGCTCATTCACACGCACGGCCAATCAATATAAAGGAATCTATCCTTTCAAGCATATATATGTACCATCCATTCATTATCAAATTGTTTATGTTATGCCTCCAATTATATGTCACTTCAAATGGAAGTTATTGTCATAAAGCAGGATTTGACCAAAACGTATGCCGACATATTTTCTCGGATTTTCCAAATTAATTGCGTTCATCCTATCACATGCAGGATTCTGGTATCTCATGTGACAATGTCACACTCCTTGTGACTTGATTCTATGCCTTAAACAAGGTTCCTTTATTTACAACATACCAAGTGTATTCACGCATAATTTTAATGTTCGGTAGATGCTAAGTCTGTGAAACTTCACCACTTTCTATGGCAGACTAGTAGTCTACGATCATAACTTTTGGCTTGTATTTTTTATTTTCTCTTTTCTCTTTTTCTTTCTCTTTTTTCTTCTTCTCTCTCTCTCTCTCTCTCTCTCTCTCTCTCTTATGCAACTAAGTCACAACTATCATAATATGGTTTCAGTTGACTCCCATTAACGAATCCTCTAACTTCTGTCCCATCTATTTTTTCTAGTTTCACTTCTCCTCCATTAGTGATATCTTTGACATTGTATGGTCCTAACCAATGAGTTTTTAACTTTCTTGGGTGCTTGAATAATTTACTATCATACATAAGAACAAGACCTCTGACTTGAAACTTATTTTTCTTAATGTTTCAATCATGCCATACCTTCTGTCTTTTATTTTCAACATTTTGATGAAACCTTGCAATAAAATGTTCTTCTTCCAGTTGTACCAGTTGAAGTAACATGTCTTTGGCAGCATCGACATCTTTCATTTCAGTGATAATATCAATTCTTAAACTTGGTACACTGTACTCCATAGGCATGACAAATTCTTTCCCATACACTAACCGAAATGGAGTCCAACCTATCAACTTATTACACATTGTGTGATATGCCAATAATACTACAGAAATATTCTGGTCCCATTCATCTCTTCAGGCATTATAAACCTTTTTCAATGCATTTTCCATAATTTTGTTGAATGCTTCGAAAACTCCATTTTCTTGAGGGTGATGTGGCGTTGTCCTTCTATGATGGATCTGAAATTCCTTTGTTAGTTCTTCAATCAACTAATTAACAAAATGTGTACCTTGATTGATGATTAAAGCCTTTGGGAAACCGAATCTTGTCACAACAGTTCATATAAAAACTTCGCAACAGTCGTGGTAGTACAATATTTTACTAGCGCTGCTTCAACCCACCTGGTTTTGTAATTAGTCACAGTGATAATATATCTTTCTTTTGTGCCCTTCCATGTCAGACTGATAGGTCGTACAAAATCAGCAATGCATTTATCAAATTCCTTCAATGTTATTTGCAGCACCAACGGCATTTCATCTCTTTAGGAAGGCTTTCCAGTCCTTTGGCAGACATCATAGCTGCGACAATAATCTTTTGCGTCCGCATGGATGGTGGGCCACCATAATACTTCTTGCAAAATGTTGTGCATCGTATATTTTCCTGCATAGTGTCCTCTTGTGACACCAACATGTGATTTATTTAATATAATTGGGTGCTCATGATCTAAAACGCAACGTTGAAGAATCTCATCAGGATCTATCAGATACAAGTGTCTAGCAATCAATTGGAAATATACAACACACACAACTAGTTGCTTATTCTCAGCAGCGGCAAATTTAGTTATCGCATAACCTATACTTAAAAATCGTATGATATCTCAGTGCTAATCATCACATGGTTATCGCAAACAATTGCGCATCAGGAATATTATCTTCCAGACTAGTAGGTTCTTCTCCACTTTCAATCCTTGAAAGATAGTGTAACACCCCGGTTTTGACCCCGTTGCATTAAATGTACATGATGTATATATTGTAAATGATCACGGTTTGGAGCTAAAGGCAAAGGCCCCACCATTGATCAGTTATGCTATGTTTTGGATTCAAATTTGTCACCGATGGTATATCGGGGCATGCAGCATATATTATGCTTGTCACCATGTAAATATGCATCTATAATTAATTAAATGAACCTGACCAGCTACGATCGTGGCAACTAAAATGAGAAAGGGGCATGCTTTTCACAAGGATAAGGGTGGGGAAATTGTTAAACCTTGGCCAATAAGAGAAAAACCCATGTTCCATCTTCCGTTGTTTTATTCCAACCACTTTCATTAAAGAATGGCTGCTGGTGGTTGAAGCAGTTAATTGATTTGGGAGTGGGGTGGCAGGACTATCAATCCTCACCCACACGCACACTCCACCACAGCGTTTGAATTCCTAATGGCAAGAGAAACCTTCACACACTCTCCACTATGAAGGGCCTCATGTTTTTCTGTTCACCTCTACGCACAAGATTTACCTGGTTTTTCACTCCCCTGGACGCATTCTCCTCTCCACGCCTGTGCTGAACACCCATGCATGTCTAATTCACATCTTCCTTGTTGTATGTTAACCCACACACGAACTGGGAGCTGTTCATCTTCGTGCAGGACCAATGTCCGTTCATGTGCCTCATGCATAGGAATTTCCTGGTTTTCCAACTGATGCATTGAGCTGAGAGCCGTGCTATTCCATCCACAAACTGCTGTGAAGGGCCATTCATGTTTTCGGCTGTCTCGAAGACTGGTATGGTCATTCTGTTCATTACACGCACAGGATTTGGAAGTCTGCATTTTTCTCTTCCTCAGTGTGGTCTATGTAAGTTCCCCTGGTTGGATTGGTTGCCCAGGACGGGTCATTGTTTTCCCTTGTTGTGAGCTACATTCACTGTTACATTTGGGACTGTATAATTCCCTGGGGAGTCACCTTCCCTGTTGAGCTGTAATTGCTGATTTAATTGCATGTGGGAAATGGTTGGTCTTCGGATTGCATTGGGAGTAGGGATGGGGGCTTGGTCTTCTTGATAAACCTGGTGATGGAAACCACACAGACAGAGCTAGAGGGCTGGATTTCTTCTCCACAACCCCTGAATAGCACTGGAAGGGAATGCAGGGCATGAGGGACTGTGTAGCAGAGAAGGGACTGATTCCTTGTGTTGGGTGTGTGTGGGTGTCTTAGAAGTCAAGCTAGTTCTGGTGTAGGTGTTCTTGGCTCTGCATTAAGCTCATTAGCTTAGCATTTAGCCTTTCCCAACTCCTTGATGGCCTGATAAACCCAACTGTGTTGGCTTGGCTGTGTTTGTGTATCCCTGGCTATGTGTAATCCTACTTGTTCCCTTATCCCTTGGAAGAATCATGCCCAGCTCGGGGGTGGAAGCGCTGCTGAGAGATTAAGGAGCATGTTGGCCTATGGTTGGGTGGAACGTTGCAGTGACGTAGCTGGTTGCGGATCGAATTCTTCTTAAGATAAGTGATCTTGTCTATTTCTACTTCCGCAACTATATTTACTGTTAATGACTATAATGGACATGTTGAATGAATGCTTGTATGAATGTATGATGTTTCCACTGTGTCTGATAGATAATTGCATCTGTGCATGATAAATGTTCAGGTGTGCATGTTTCTACTTCAATACGTTTGCTTCAACATTCTATTTTATCATTTTTATGCATGTACATGTTCATGGGGATCTTAGCCTGTGTGTTTGAAGCTTGTAGTCGCGTCCTCTTCGCCGGTTGGAGGCATGGGGACGTGACAGTATGGTATCAGAGCCTCAGGTTGGCAACAATGGGCCTCTATGGGCTAAGAAGAAGCAACTAATAGAGGTTGTATCTCATTCTTCTAGTCAAATCAGTGGACGACTGGTAAAAATTCAAAAGGAAAATGGTTTAAGTGTTGAGCAGTCGGGCCACCAGCAGAAAGACCTCCGCTGTAGCGGAAGAGATAGAAGGAAAGACTTCCACCATTGCAGAAGAGCTAGGTGGAAGCATGCTGACGGAATAGTTGAAGAGAACCACGAATTTTTTTTTCCCAAGTATTCCACTGTTGCGGAAGATTTAGCAGAAGGGACTTCCGCCGTTGCGGAAGCCAAAAGCCCTAAGGCTTCCGATGATGAGGACCGCCGACACCAGAAAAGTTCGGAGAAAGCTGCAAAAAGTTGTCTAAGTGTTCCACATTAGAGCAATTAATGGAGTTAACTTCTGCCGTTGTGGAAGAGTTAGGCGGAAAGACTTCCGCCATTGCGGAGGAGTTAGGCGGAAGCTGGACCGACGGAGAAGCCGTTGGAAGGAAACGTCGAAAGAAATAGTGGTTTGGCATTCCGCCGTTGTGGAAGCCAAGTTCATTAGCCAGCTAATGAGAAAGACCACCGATGCCGTAGAAAAGTTTAAAAATTATTCCAAGTAAACAGCCGCCGATCGGAAGGAAAAGCGTCTCACGAGCCGCCGTTGCGGAAGCGAAAGAATTAAGGCTTTCGATCCAAAAGGCCGCCGACGCCTGAAGCTAAAAATTTATTTAAGGAAGGAGCGGCCAATAGGAAGGGAAATTGTTTCATGAGCAGCCAATGCAGAAGAGAAAGCCTTAAGTATTTCGATCAGAAAGACTGCCGACGCTGCTCGGAAGAGAAAGCGTTTCGTGAGCCGCCGTTGCGGAAGTGAAACCGTTAAGTCTTCCAATGAGAGAGACTGCCGAAACGTTGGAAGAATTAGCAGTTCCCAGGGCTGCCGTTGCAAAAGAATTAGCGGTTCTAGGAGCTGATTCTATGGAAGAGATAAGGGAATAGGAGCCATTCTGTGGAAGAATAATTGGGAAAAAAACCCGATTGAACAAGGGAAAATTCAGCTGTTTTTCAGTGGTTTTCAGTGGTTTTTCAGTGAAATTTCAAGGTTGAATAGTGAGAAAGTGGAAATTATCTTATGCACTAGATTGCACAAAAACCAATGATTTACAAAAACCAAATTGGGCGAAAACCGGATTGGCAAGCCCCCTTGACCCCCGTTGTCCCCCCTCAGATAGACATTCTTTGATGAAGAAATCCTGTGTTGGGAAATTTGTTATTTTATGGTTATTCCAAGATAAGGTAAGTGATTCTGATTTATATGTTATGCATCTAATAGTTGTGTTACTAACACGTTTGCAGAGTCATAGTCACCTTCAAGAGAAGTATTCCAGGTAGTGCAGTTTGACAAGTAAGTGGTGGTTCAGTATGAGAACCCATGATGGGTATGATGCTCGGGATTCCTATGAGTGAGCAGAAGATGCCATGGGAGAAAATGTCTGTAATAGAAATGATGACATTGAGTCTAATGGAAGGAGATTCCAAGAGACACCGTCAGATATTGCAGCCACCATGAGAATCTTGATTAAAGCCTAGGAAGAGCAGCATCAGTTGAACGCTGCAATGTTGCATAGTTTGACAGACTTGCAAAGTAAGATAGATTCTGGACGAGGTACAACAAGACCAGAAGGTAGTAAGAGCAGTACTAGGAGAAGGAGAAGGAATTCTAGTGGATCATCTGATTTTGAAGAATCCAGCGGGGATTCAAGTTCTTCTTCTCATAGAAGAAAAAGAAAGAGACACCATAGGGATCGCTCTCGGGATGAATTTAAGAAAGCTAAACCTCCTACATTTGATGGTGAGGTAAATACTGGACAAGAAGCTGAAGCTTAGCTTCTGGGGATAAAGAAGTACTTTCAAGTGCATGACTATTCAGGAAACATGAAGGCAAGAGTTGCCATACTCAATCTGCATGGGAGAGCATCCATTTGGTGGGAACACTTCAAGTAGGTAAAGAGGATCAGTGAAAGGAGACTTAAGTGGAAACAGTTCAAGAAGTATTTCAAGCAGAAATACCTCTCTGACAGGTATTATGATGACAAGATTAAGGAATTCCATGAGTTGAGATTGGAACAACAGACCATGGAAGAGTATGCAAATAAGTTTTTGGAGCTGTTGAGGTATGTCTGGTACATCAGAAATGAAAAAGTGAAGGTCCAATGTTTTCTAAGTGGATTACCTCGGTCCTACATAGACAAAATCAAGTTTTATGAACCTAAGGCTCTTGAAGAAGCAATAAGGAAGGCTAAGTATTGCTATGAGCAAAGCAAAGGTAAGCCGGATTACCATAAGGCATGGAAGGACACGAAGAATGAGAAGTTTGACCAAAGGAAGAAAGGTTTTAAACCTTCTAGCTTCAGGAATCAGCAGAAGCAGCCATCCCAAGCTGCGAGTAAGCCAGTTGGAGTGACCGGAGAAAATCCTAAAGATCCACAAAAGAATAGAGGACCACTTCAATGTTGGAAATGTGGAGGACCCCACATGCGCAGAAATTGTCCACTTGAGAATGAGAGTGCAAGGACAACTTATAATGTTCAAGAAGCAGAAACAGTGGGTCAAGTAGCAAGGGCAGTTCCTAGGATCTATGTAGCACTAGAGGACCGCCAGGAAGATCACCAGTCAGCTGTAGTTGAAGTAGCAGGTAAGATTGTTGAGCAATCTGTCTCTATTTTGATTGACCCTGGTTCTACTCACAGTAACATTACTCCTAGAGTAGTGGAGATTTGTGCTTTTAAGAAAATAAAGCATAGGAAGTATTGGTTAGTTCAGCTAGTCACTGGAACTAAGAGAAAGGTAAGTGAAGTGGTAGAGAAATGTCCATTGGTCATGAATGGATTGGTCACTTGTGTAGATCTGAATGTTCTACCGCTTGGTTCCTATGATGTTCTCATTGGAATGGATTGGTTAGAAGCTCACAGGGTGAAGCTTGATTGCTACAATAAGAATTTTGAATGCATGAATGAAGAAGGAAACCTAGTAGTTGTGAAAGGAAGTTCAAAGGTGATTTCAGTGAGGTAGGTTTCAGTAATGCAGTTAGAGAAGTTCTGTAGGAAGGGTTGCCAATTGTATGCAGCTCAGATTTTGGAGGAAAAGAGAGATGAAACTCCTCGATTGGAGGACTATCAGGTGTTACAGGAATTTAGGGATGTGTTTCCTAATGAGATTCCAGGGCTTCCTCCAAAAAGGGACATTGACTTCACAATTGAACTTGTTCCAGGAGCAGCACCAGTGTCCAAGGCACCCTACAGGATGAGTACATCGGAGATGCTAGAGTTGAAGATGCAATTGCAAGAGCTATTGGAAAAGAAGTATATCCAACTGAGTGTGTCTCCTTGGGGAGCACTGGTTTTGTTTGTAAAGAAGAAAGATGGTACACTCAGGTTATGTATTGATTATAGACAATTGAACAAGGTTACCGTGAAGAATAAATATCCTTTGCCTAGGATTGATGACCTCTTTGACCAAATGAGGGGAGAAAAGGTATTTTCCAAGATTGACTTGAGGTCTGGTTACCATCAGGTGAGAATCAAGGATGAAGACATTCATAAGACAGCCTTCAGGACAAGGTATGGGCATTATGAGTTTGTAGTGGTACCATTTGGTCTCACAAATGCACCAGCTACATTTATGTGCCTTATGAATAGTGTCTTCAACAAGTATTTGGACAAGTTTGTTCTTGTTTTCCTTGATGACATTCTTGTTTATTCCAAGGATGAGAAAGAGCATGAAGAGCATTTGAGATTGACATTGAATTTGCTCAGGCAGCATCAGTTGTATGCGAAACTAAGCAAGTGTGACTTCTATAGAGATAGAATTCAGTACTTGGGTCACATTATCTTAGAGGAGGGTATATCTGTGGACCCTGAAAATATTGAAGCCATTATGAATTGGCCTACTCCAAGAAATGTGACAGATGTAAGATCTTTTATGGGACTTGCAGGATACTACAGGAGATTCATTGAGGGATTCTCCAGGGTTGCACATGCCATCACTTCTTTGCAAAAGAAGGGGATGAAGTTCAAATGGACATTGAGGTGTGAAGAAAGCTTCCAGATATTGAAGAGTCTTCTCACCAGTGCACCAGTATTGAGAGTTGCATATCCAGAGAAATATTTTGTGGTATGTGCCAATGCATGAGGACAAGGGCTTGGAGGAGTCCTTATGCAGGACAACCACATGATATGTTATGAGTCAAGAAAGCTGAAGGAACATGAGATGAACTATGCCACTCATGATCTAGAGCTTGTAGCCATTGTACATGCTCTCAAGATGTGGAGACATTACTTGATGGGTAGAAGTTTTGAGCTTAGAACAGATCACTGTGGATTGAAGTATTTGTTTGATCAGTCTACTCTAAATGCTAGGCAAGCAAGATGGCTGGAGTTTTTGTGTGAATTTGATTTTTAAATCAAGCACATAAAGGGAAAGGAGAATAAGATAGTTGATGCACTCAGCAGGAAGGTGCAGGAAATGCATGTGGCATCTCTTAGTATTTGCCAATCAGATTTGAGGCAGCAGATTGTTAGTCATGTTGCTGGAGATGAATTGTATGAGCAGGTCAAAGACAAGTTACTGCGGCAAAGTCTTGAGAAAAGGTATGAGGGATATAAATTGGAAGGAGATGGACTCCTCACTTATAAAGGCAGAATTTATATTCCAGATGTAGCAGATTTGAGGATATTTGTTATGGATGAGATCCATCAAGCTCCGTATTTTGGTCACCCAGGATATCTGAAGACAATTGCTACAGCTAGAAAGCAGTACTTTTGGCCAGGAATGAAAAAGGATATGGCTGAGTACATTTCAAGGTGTATGAAATGTCAATAGGTAAAGGTTGAGCATCAACATCCAGCAAGTTTGTTGCATCCTTTACCAGTTACAGAATGGAAATGGGAAGTTATTTCCATGGATTTTATTACAAGATTGCCAATGACTTGGAGACAACATGATTCCATCATGGTTGTGGTAGACAAGTTGACTAAGGAAGCACATTTTATACCGGTTAAGTCTACGTATGAGACTGGCGACATTGCAAGGATCTTCATGAAGGAGATATTCAAATTGCATGGATTTCCTAAGGCAATAGTCTCCGACAGGGATGTCAAGTTCACTTCCAACTTTTGGAAGGGGTTGTTTGCAGATTTGGGTACAAAGCTAAACTTCAGCACTGCATACCATCCTTAGATAGATGGGCAAATAGAAAGAGTTAATCAGGTGCTTGAATACATGCTTTGCATGTACGTAATGGACAAACCAACCAAGTGGGAAGATTACTTACACTTGGTAGAGTTTGGTTATAACAATGGACAACAAGAATCCTTGGGGATGAGTCCGTATGTAGCTTTGTATGGAAGAAGGTGTAGGACACCGGTGACTTGGGATAATCCAGTGAACATGATTTTGATTGGTCCAGAATTGCTCAGGGAAATGGAGCAAGAGGTTGTCAAGATCAGGCAGAAGCTGAAAGCAGCATAGGACAGACAGAAAAGCTATGCAGATAAGCATAGGGTGAACAGGGAGTTCATTGTTGGGGATCATGTTTACCTCAGAGTGAGGGCAAGGAAGAGTTCCTTGAAGCTTGGTAGTTGTGCCAAGTTGTCACCGAGATACTGTGGGTCATTTGAAGTGCTTGAAAGAATAGGGCCAGTTGCATATAGACTTGCATTGCCTGCTAGCACTAGAGCTCATAATTTTTTTCATGTTTCTTTGCTTAAGAGATATGTACATGATCCTAACCATGTGATAAATTGGGATGTGATTCAGGTGGAACCCGAGGGAGAGTTCCAAATCAAGCCAATGTGCATCCTCGACAGGAAGGTCACCATGCTCCGGAACCGAGCCATAGGTCAGGTAAAGGTGCAATGGGAGCACTACGGACCTGACGAGGCCACTTGGGAGCTGGAGGATGCCATGCGATTGGCACATCCATTTTTGTTCAATTTTGCAGAGCACTGAGGCGATACCAGTGTAGCATTTTGTTCAATTTTGTAAAGCACTGAGGACAGTGCTATTGAAGGGGGAGGGGAATGTAACACCCCGGTTTTGACCCCGTTGCATTAAATGTACATGATGTATATATTGTAAATGATCACGGTGTGGAGCTAAAGGCTAAGGCCCCACCATTGATCGGTTATGCTATGTTTTGGATTCAAATTTGTCACCGATGGTATATCAGGGCATGCAGCATATATTATGCTTGTCACCATGTAAATATGCATCTATAATTAATTAAATGAACCCGACTAGCTACGATCACGGAAACTAAAATGAGAAAGGGGCATGATTTTCAGAAGGATAAGGGTGGGGAAATTGTTAAACCTTGGCCAACAAGAGAAAAACCCATGTGCCATCTTCCCTTTTTTTATTCCAATCACTTTCATTGAAGAATGGTTGCGGGTGGTTAAAGCAGTTAATTGCTTTGGGAGTGGGGTGGTAGGACTATCAGTCCTCACCCACACACACACTCCACCATAGCGTTTGACTTCCTAATGGAAAGAGAAACCTTCACGCACTCTCCACTACACATGGAATCACGTTTTTCTATTCACCTCTATGCACAGGATTTACCTGGTTTTTCACTCTCGTGGACGCATTCTCCTCTCCACACCTGTGTTGAACACCCACGCACATCTAATTCACATCTTCCCTGTTGTATGTTCACCCACGCACGAACTGGGAGCTGTTCATCTTCATGAAGGACCAATGTCCGTTGATGTACCTCACGCACAGGAATTTCCTGGTTTTTCGACTGATGCAGCAAGCTGATAGCCGTGCTATTCCATCCATGAACTGGTGTGAAGGGCCATTCACATTTTTGGCTATCTCGCAGACTAGTATGGTCATTCTGTTCATTTCACACACAGGATTTGGAAGTCTGCATTTTTCTCTTCCTCAACGTGGTCTATGTAAGTTCCCCTGGTTGGATTGGTTGCCCAGGACTGGTCATTGTTTTCCCTTGTTGTGAGCTACATTCTCTGTTACATTTGGGACTGTATAATTCCCTGGGGAGTCACCTTCCCTGTTGAGCTGTAATTGCTGATTTAATTGCATGTGGGCAATGGTTGGTCTTCGGACTGCGTTGGGAGCAGGGATGGGGGCTTGGTCTACTTGATAAACCTAGTGATGGAAACCACATAGACAGAGATAGAGGGCTATATTTCTTCTCCACAACCCTTGAATAGCACTGGAAGGGAATGCAAGGCCTGAGGGACTATGTAGCGGAGAAGGGACTGATTCCTTGTGTTGGGTGTGTGTGGGTGTCTTAGAAGTCAAGCTAGTTCTAGTGTAGGTGTTCTTGGCTCTGCATTGAGCTCATTAGCTTAGCATTTATCCTTTCCCAACTCCTTGATGGCCTGATAAACCCAATTGTGTTGGATTGGATGTGTTTGTGTATCCTTGGCTATGTGTAAGCCTGCTTGTTCCCTTATCCCTTGGAAGAATCATGCCCAGCTCGGGGGTGGCAGCGCTACTGAGAGATTAAGGAGTACGATGGCCTATGGTTGGGTGGAATGTTGCAGTGACGTAGCTGGTTCCAGATCGAATTCTTCTTAAGATAAGTGATCTTGTCCATTTCTACTTTCGCAACTATATTTATTGTTAATGACTATAATGGACATTTGAATGAATCCTTGTATGAATGTATGATGTTTCCGCTGTGTCTGATAGATAATTGCATCTGTGCATGATAAATGTTCATGTGTGCATGTTTCTACTTCAATATGTTTGCTTCAGCATTCTGTTTTAGCATTTTTATGCATGTACATGTTCATGGGGATCTTAACCCGTGTGTTTGAAGCTTGTAGTTGCGTCCTCTTTGCCGGTCGGAGGCATGGGGACATGACAGATAGTATGGCCCAAAATTCAACCGACCTCGTTTAACAATTATCTCAAAATCAAATTCCTAGACAAGGAGAAGCCATCAAAAGATATTCCACCCCAACAATGGCTTATTAACTAGGTATTTTAATGAAGAATGGTTAGTGTAAATTTTGAAATGTCCTCTCAATAAATAGTGTTTGAATTTCTGTAGTGCATATACCATCGCTAGCCCTTATCGTTTCGTCATGGTATAATTATTCTATGCAGTTAATCATTTTCTACTAGCAAATTCAATCAGATGATCAATCAATATTTCACTAGGCTACCTTAGTACCACGTCGAGTACAACAGGAGATGCATCGACATGAACATGCAACTCCTTTTTATATTTTGGAAACATAAGTATTGGTGCGGTAGCCATATTGTTCTTTAGCTTGTCAATAATTTCTTGGCAATCCGTTGTCCATTGAAACTTAGTATCTTTTTTCAACACCTTTTCCATTGGAGCAGACACCTCCACATATCCTTTTATAAATTTCATGTAGTATCAAGTGTGTCCTATTGTCTCTCTTAAATTTTTAACTGTTGTAGGTGGTGATAGGTCGAGGATGATCACAATTTTTATCAGGTCAACCAAAATTCCATCCTGACAGATCATATGGACCAACAGAGCTCCAAAAGGTGCTCAGAAAATACATTTCTTCAAATTCAAGGAAATTTGATACTGGTGACAATGTTCCAACATCATTCTCAGGCTCTCTATATGGTCTTTTATCATCCCAAATATTGTTCAATCATTGATGTAGACTTCAAGAAATTTGTGTATACAGTCTTTAAAGCAAACCACTATGATTATAGAAAAAATCACAGGCGCATTCTTAAATCCAAAGGGAATTATTGTATACTAGAAACATCCCCACTCTGGCGCAAACATAGTCTTGTGTGGTTCCTCCTCTGCAATCCTGATTTGATGGTGACTATAAAATCCATCGGTAAAATATTACATCTCTTTCCTTCCAACATTCTCCAGTACCTCATCTGTAAATAGAGTCATAAACGGGGCATGTAAACAAGAAGCATTCAACTTCCTTAGGTCGACACAAATTCTCACTTCACTTGAGGTCTTCTTGTCCTGTACTACAATTGGGATAATCAAATATAATTCCTCAACAGGTTCTATAACACTTGCATCTAGTATTCTATCCAATTCATCCTTAACCTTTTCTTTGTATCGTGGATTCAATCTGTATGGTCGTTTATTGATCGATTTTGTGTCAAACCTCAAAGGTATATTCATTTCACCGAGGTATCTGACTATTCCTTTCGATTATGAAAATTTAGTAGAGAACATATATTGGAATTCATGCAATAAATAAATGATCTTCCCCACAGTCTCATCATCCCAATAATATCCAATATTGGCGGACTTTGTATTTTCAGGAGAGCCAATATTTACTTTCTTAATTTTAAGTGGACTTAGGAATTGGTTGCTAGAAATTCCAACTCCTTTAATTGCACATACACATTCTGGCTTGGGTATGTTTATGTTGAGTGCATACCCCTGATCTAGATCTCTCATGACATTGTAACATTCCATCCAATGGTGGATTTTCATGATGCACTGATGGAAATTTGTAGTTGCAACAGGGATTTCCTCAAATATCTTCTCTTCCATTATCTCCAGTGCAACGTCAATTGTTGGATGATCACTTGCAAACTAAAATGTGTGTGTGAATCTTGTAGCTATAAAATTAGAGCCACAACAATCTAAGAAACAAGAAATAAACTTACAATAGATTTCACAAATCAATTTTACTCAGAAATGACATGAAATAGTGCAATTAGGAGTTGTGGCTGCATAGTTTCTTATCATTAATCAGAAGTAGTGATACAATGCAATATAATGGCATAACGAGCCATGCAATTCAAATACCATAGAGGTCATTCTAATTGATTGCATGAGAGTGGATTACTTGTCAGTTAAACACCACTCAACACATCACTTAACCACTTAACTCAACCTTAAATGACTCTAACAGACTCAGAGGAAGTTTAGAATGAGTCTAACCGAATAGAACTCAACTGCATGCCAAAAAGTAGGTGAGGCTGCATATCTAAATTTAGTTAGGTGAGATGAACTAAACTGCATTGAACTGAGTCACCAAAAGTAGTTGGATGCACATTTAATCATTCCAGTTAACTAAAATTAACCAAAAATAGGGTAATTGATTAGCAAGGTGCCTTTGCAGCTCCAATTTAATTGAAAGGTAGGTGAAACAACCTTCAGTTAACTGATTGGGGTGCATATGTCATGAATACTATTCATGTATTTGTAACTTCGGAATGCACTCACTTGTATATCTTATGTATTGTACACCGATGTTTATTCCAGGAAGTATCTATAATGTAATTGATTCATGTCATGCCCCGATGTTCCGACCAGGAGATTCAATAATGTAACAAGTCATGTAAAGTCATTGTGGTTAACCCTCCATTGTAATTCAGGGAAATAGTCCCCATAGTTGTGTCAAGGTTAACCCTCCTTGTTGATCGGAGGGCAAAGTCCCCACACTGTTGTGGGGCACTAGGGTTATTAGACTCTCCTAGAGATGTCAGGTCTAGTAAGTAATTGTTAAGTGGGGTCAACATGTTAAAGTGGACATTAAGTGAATGGAAGAATATAAATAGATTGTGAGCCTCTCTATTTATCACACACACACTCACTGACTAGGGTGCATGAGTGAGAGAGAGAAAAAGCTGTGGAGATCATCTTTTTTGTTTTCGAGTTTTACTGCTGCCATTGGTGCTCATTCTATCTCTGAGGAATTTGCTGGGTTTTCTCCTTTATGGTTTCCCCAAGGAAAATTATTTGTGTCTCTTGTCTCTTGTGTTTATTGTTGTGCATGTTATTCTCTCAGTTAAAGATCCTAGGATAATGCTAGCTTAGAATGATAAAAATATAACATGGTATCAGAGCTAACCTGAGAAGAAGACATTATGTAGCTGCAAAAGATAGGGATTCTTAATTTTTGGGTCTCTCTCCACAATCCATCAGTAAAAGTATGATATGATGACTCTCCATTGAAGGGCGCATCTTTCTGTTGAAGCAAAATTCGATTCCGGACATTTTTAGTTTTTGGTGCAGGAAATTAGGGCTTCTTATAGAAGAGGAATTTTTTAGTGATCCTAGCATGTGATTTCTCTCCTCATCAAAATTGAATTTTAGAGACCTGGTTCGAGATTTTTGGTTGGGTGAAACTACGGGAAAGTCAAACCCTAGTTTGACCCCGGGCTGGAAAAACCCTAAAATACTAGAACTGATAAGTTTTTGTACATTTGATATATCTAGGGATTGGAGAAGGATCAGGAGCTAAAAATTTCACAGGACAAATATAAAATACTTATTTACACTGTGTCCAAAATTAAACCTTAGATTCGCTATATTATAGGAGATATGATCCCTCCAAGTTAGGATTCTAGCCTCTTCTAGGATTCATCCCTATATAGGACACCTAGGGAGAATTGCAATATCTTGGGCTAAAAAGGTCCAAATTAAATTTCAGAAGTTTTTCCAGAAAGGGCACGGACTTTAATTTATGTGGTCCAAGTTTCAGACCTAGAAGATGAAACAGTGACACATAGCAGTCCGTACAACGTCGTTATGTTGAACAGTCCTGAAACAAGTCACCTTGGGAAAACGATCATAAGTCCTAATTGGTAAACCAATTCTTATGAAACCTATGATTTTCGAATAGGGACATGCGAGGATACATCAATGGGAAGTTTCACACATATAGGAGTAGTAATTTCGGAGATACCACAGAAACAGTATCAGGGATTTCTATAGAAGAAATTGGAAACCTAGGGCTTCCTGTTATGGGAGCTTCCCTCCACTGTTTTCAGAAAAGGAGTACATTGGACAGCTCACCTTGAATATATATATATTTATATCCAATCAGATCTGAAATATTCCAAGTTTTGAAAATTAGGGTTTATCTGAAAAACCCTAGATCAGCCAGCTCCGGAACCAGGACGGACACCTCAAATCGATAAGATCTAATCTTTTGCTATTTTCATTTGAGGTTCTCATTTCAAAGTGATATATCACATCATATTGATGATAAGCTTGGTGAAGTTGACAAATTCCAAGCATGGAAGTATATGATCTCCCTGAAGAAAATGAATTGGACACCTACATGAGTAGAGAGGTTCCAGTTCTAGAGGGAGATGAGGCTCAAATCCTTACACAAGAAGAACTTGGTCAAGGCCAAAAATATCATTGTTGATTCAATCACGGATCAACTTGTACCACAAGTGTCTTCCCTAAAGACACCAAACATGTTTGATTCCTTGACCAATCTATTTGAAGGGAAGAACATAAATCAGAATATGACCTTAAGAAACCAGTTAAAGAATGTCAAGATCTAGAATGCAGACACCATACAGTCATACTTTACAAGAGTCTCTCAAATCAAAGAACAACTTGTAGTAGTAGAAGAAGAAGTGTAGAATGCAAAAGTGGTGATAGCCACCTTGAATGGCCTCCCAGGATCATGGGATTCATTCATGCGAGGAATGTGTGCCAGAAGAAAGTGATTACTTTCAATAGACTTTAGGAAGAAGAATAAGCTCGACTCATAATAAGAGAAGAGAATATGGGAGCAACTGAAGCTCAAGATCTCACCATCGAAAGAAGATCCCTCAAGCGATGAGGAATATGAAGAAATCAACTCTTGAAGAACCTCTTATCCATATTAGCATTTGGATAATAAATTATGAATGAAGAAGATGATGAAGATGAAGGCTCAAGAAGGAGTCTACCCAGAAAAAAAATAAAGATAAGTATTCAATTGTCATTTCATGATATTGTTTTGTTATGCATTTGTTTATATTCAGTTGATGTATTATGCATGATAGAATGTTTGCATTAATGACAGTATACTACTAATATGCATGTGATGGGTAAGTAGCTCATGGTGCTATACAACTCTCCATTGCTACTTATCTAGAATGAAACCTCTTTGCTGACATATTGGATTAGTGCACAATCTCAATGTTGTCCTGGTAGAAATGGAAGGCATCTAGAAAAGTTTCCATGAGATATGGATGAATGTTGTATTGGCTAAAATAGTTGCATGATCATATATTTATGCATAAGAATTTTCCATTATGAATATGCCTTATGAGATGCTTCTAACCATACAAATGCATTTGACTTGTAGGAAAGATCACATGCAATCACCTACAAGCAAAGAAGGATGAGACTTATTCCGAAGAACAAGTGACGACAGTTCAATAAAGAATCCAAGATGAAGAATAATATGGCGATACTTTCAAAGAAGAGATCTCAGACATAGTGCATTTATGTAACACTGTTGAGCGACATCATTGATGAAGAACCTTCCAAGAAGTATCTAAGAAGAAAGGGAAGGAGTGTACCAGTTCAAGAAGAATGATGTCTAGGATGCAGTATATAGATCTGAAGAGAAGTTCATAGTTCCATCATGCAGTAGATGGAAACATCATGGGATACAAGGAAATATTTGTAGCACATGGAATATACTATGAAGAGACATTTGCAGCCACTATAAATACACATGACATGAAGAATCATGTGTGCAAATGAAAGAAGGCCTTATACGAGCTCAGAAGACACCCATGGGATAACACATACATGAGGAGCTTGATGAAGACCTGAAAATTTGCTACAAGGTTGAAGATGAAAGTCTATAGAGGATGACAAGCTCACAGATGGATACATAGAATATTAGTAGTAGAGGAATCTAATTGTCACTTTGGTACATAATGTTTTAGTGCATAGAGTACGAAAGACAGAGGAAGAATGATGCTCCACTTTAGAGGGAGTGACTGTAGAAGATCCTGATGTTCAACATGGTACGACAGGATGGATAGATTACTAATGACTCTAGGCCTTACTAAGAGTAAAGAGGATTCCAGACTTTTCTTCAAGGTTGAAGGTGAAAGACCAGTGATGATCCTGTTATATGTCAATGACTTGTTCCTGATAGAAAAGAGGAACTCATTAAATTTGCAAGAAGAAGAATTGCTGCCAAGTTCGAGATAAAGGACTTGTGGATGATATACTACATTCTAAGCATGGATGTGTGGACAAGGGAAGTATGTAGTAGATATCCTGAAGAGGTTCAGGATGACGGACTGCAAGGCCATGACCACACCTATGGCATCGAACCTAAAGCTATTGAGTGTTGCTTCATAAGAGTCGGTTGATGCCACGATGTATTGTCAGATGATTTACCTGACAAATACGAGACCAGATATTTGCTTTGTTGTGAACACATTGAGACATGTTCACCTGATGGTTGCAAAGCATGCAGTGAGATACCTGAAGGGTATAGTTGATTATTGGCTCAAGTATGAGGCAAATCAGAAGATTAACCTAGAGGGTTATGAGGATTCATATTGGGCAGGCAGTGCCATTGACAGGAAGAGAACTTTGAGGTGCTACTTCAGTATGGGATCAAGTGTGATCTCTTGGTTTGGCAGGATGGAGTCCTGCATGGCGCTCAGTATAGCTGAGGAAAAAGATGTTTCCACTTGCTATTTGGGAGGTAGTATGTTTTTTTAAAAACTATTATTTGATTTTCTTGATATGACTTTCATTTTTGTATGATGCAAAGAGGAGCAATGAAGCTCCAGTATGTGATCCAGATCGAGATCTCTCAAAATAAGGAGTTCTAGCATAGTCTATGAGCCAGGTTGTCTGAGCATATATCCTGGTGAAGCTCGTAGGTTGCTTAGATATAAATAGACCTATAGGTTGTCCTCGGATGTAATCGGTCCTAGAAAAGATAGGAGGTTATCCTTGAACGTAATTAGCCTTGATGTGATTCTATGCTAGAAATGGCCAAAGTGAAGTTTGAGTACTTCAAGGAGAAGCTTGGTGTTCTCCAGATCGAGGTTCCCTCCAAGGGGAAGTGATGAGTCCGTGAGCCGTTCTGACATGGTGAGAAGATTGGTTCCTTCCACGGTCAGATGTAAGGGCTGAGCCATTCTATCATGGTGAGAGGATTGGTTCCTTCCATGTCAGATGTGAGTGCTGAGCCATTCTGATGTGACTATAGGATTGGTTTCTACATGATCAGATATAAGTGCTAAATTCCATTCTTGGAATGGAGGAACCTGGTCAGTTACCAGGAATACTCAGCTTGGTGCTGAGATGCCATTCTCTGGGAGAATGGAGGCACCTGGTCAGTTACCAGGAATCCTCAGTTTGGGATTGAGAGCCATTCTGGAATGATTTGTTTACACATGGTCAGATACAAGTGTAGTTCCCTTTTGATGCGGTGTGTTCACACATGGTTGGATGTAAGTGCATAGCCCTTCCAATGTGGTGTGTTCACACATGGTTGGATGTGAGTGTAGAGCCCTTTCAATGTGGTGTGTTCACACATGGTCGGATATAAGTGCTAAGCCATTATGGTACGATGTGTTTACACATGGTCAGATGTGAGTGCTGGCCCTTTCTAACAATATGAGGTCAGATGTGAGTGTTGGGCGTGCATTTCTGACAAGATGAGGTCATATGTAAGTCTTGGGTGGGCCATTCTAACTTAGGGTCAGATATAAGTGCTGAAGAAGACCTACATGGAGGTTAGGCCTGCAACCAACATGAAAAAGGGTTGGCTCTGTAGAACTTCCTATGATGAGAAGGATGAAGAGATAGCACCATTTGATTGAGATAGAAAAATCAGTAATGATGATGATGATTTAGTGATGATCCAACTTTGATGATGATCTAGATCAAGTGATGATCCAGTAGTGACGATCCAGATCAAGTGATGATCCAGACTTGATGATGATCCAGTGTTGAAATATTGTAACTTTGAAGAATATTCTATATGTATCTTTTTGTGGTCCTCGATGGTCCTATCGGGAGAACCACTTGTATTACTTTGTACCCCGATGCTTCTAATCAGAAGAACTAATAAGAGTCATGAGGTAGTCCCCTCTAATTGTAAAGATGGGTCATTAGCACCCCAGTGTGGTTACTTGAGCCTACATGTGTAACTTGATCCTACATGATTAACTTGAGCCTACATGTCAGAATGAATAATTAAAGTGAACGGATGAATATAAATAGAGGTGTGGTGCTCCTCATTTGGAACACACACTCTCACTTGTGTAGTGCATTAGTGGAGGAGAGAGAAGTAGCTGGAGAAGGAGGAGGATCAGGCTTTGATCTCCTTGTTGGTTTTATCTTTTACATTTTGGGGCATCTATATTGAGGAAGATTTTGCTGGGTTTTTCCGTTTATGGTTTTCCTAGGATAAATCTTTGTGTTCCTTTTGTATGGTTGTGCTTGTCTATATTTCAGTGATCCTGTTTATATGCTTTTGTTATGAAATTGAAATGAAATACTAATGATCTAGCTTAGCATATGAAAATTCAACATGGTATCAGAGCCACCCTGAAAGAAGAAACTGTACAGCTACAGAAGCTAGGGCTTCTTAATTTTTGGTTCTCTATCCACAATTGATCAGAAAAATAAGGCTAGGATAACTCTCCATTGAAGGTTGCATCTTTCTGTCGAAGCGGAATTCGATTCCGAGCATTTTCAGTTTTCGATGCGGGAAATTAGGGCTTCTTGCAGAAGAAGAATTTTTGAGTGAGCCCAGCATAGGATTGATATCCTCATCAAAATATAATTTTAGAGACCTGGATCAAGATTTTTGGTTGGGTGAAACTCCAATAAAGTCAAACCCTAGTTTGACCCCGAGCTAGAAAAACCCTAAATACTAAAACTACTAAGTTTTGGTACATTCGCTATATCCTGATATTGGTGAAGGTTCAAGAGCTTAAAATTGCATATGCTGAAGATAAAATCGTGATGTACACTGTGTCCAAAATTCAGCCTCATATACACTATATTTTAGGCGATATGATCCCTCCAATTTAGGGCTCCAGCCTCTTCCAGAATTCATCCCTAAACAAGACACCTTGGGAGAATTGCTATAGCTTGAGCTAGACAGGTATAAATTAGATTTATAAATATGTTCTAGAAACATCACAGAATTTCATTTCTGTGGTCCAAATTTCAGAACCAGAAGATGAAATAGTGACACGTGGAAAGCTATAAAACTTCGCTATTATGAACATTCCTATAACGGGTCACCTTCGGAAAAGGATCATAAATACCAATTGGTGAAACCAATTATGATTAAACCTATGGTGTTTCATCCAGGACATGTGAGGTTACCTTAGTGAGAAATTTCAGACACAAAAGAGCAGTGATTTCTGAAATATCATAGAAACAGTGATAGGCATTTCTACAGAAGAAATTGGAAAACCAGGGCTTCCTGTTCCGAGAGCTTCCCTCCACTATTTTCAAAAAATGAGTACATTGGACAGCTCCATTTGAAGAGATATATATTTCTATCTAATCAGATATGAAATATTCCAAGTTTTGAAAATTAGGTTTTCTCTAAAAAACCCTAGATCAGCCAGCTCCGGAAGCAGGACATACACCTCAAATCAGTAAGATCTAATCTTTTGCTATTTGCATTTGAGGTTCTCATTTCAAAGTGATATATCATTTCAGCTTGATGATAAGCTTGGTGAATTTGATAACTTCCAAGCCTGGAAGTATATGATCTCTCTAAAGAAAATGGATTGGACACCTACATGAGTATATAGGTTCCAGTTCCAGAGGGAGATAAGGCTAGAAGCCTTACACAAGAAGAACTTGGTCAAGGCCAAGAAGATCATTGATTATTCAGTCACAAATCAACTTGTACTACAAGTGTATTCCTTAAAGACACCAAATATGTTTGATTCCTTGACCAAGATATTTGAAGGGAAGAACAGAAATCAGAATACGACCTTAAGAAACCAGTTGAAGAATGTGAAGATCCAGAATGCAGAGACCATGCAGTCATACTTTACAAGGGTCTCTCAAATCAAAGAACAATTTGTAGCGGTAAAAGACGAAGTGAATAATGTAGTAGTGGTGATGTCCACCTTGAATGGCCTCCTAGGATTATGGGATTCATTCATTCGAGGAATGTGTGCCAGAAGGAAGTGATTACTTTCAGCAGACTCTGGGAAGAAGAAGAAGCTCGACTCATAAGAAGAGAAGAGAAGATGGGAGAAATTGAAGATCAAGCTCTCACCATTTAAAGAAGATCCCTCAAGAATTGAGGAATATGAAGAACTCAATTCTTGACGAACCTCTTATCCATCTTATCATTTGGATAAGAAATGATGATGTCATGAATGAAGAAGATGATGAAGTAGAAGGATCAAGAAGGAGTCTACCCACGAAACGAATAAAAGATAAGTATTCAATTGTCATTTCATGATATTGTTTTGTTATACATTTGATTATATTCAGTTGATGTGTTATGCATGATAGACTGGTTGCATGAATGACATTTATGAGATATGGATAAATGTTGTGTTGGCTAAATAGTTGCATGATGCATAAGAATTTGTCGTTATGCATATGTTTTATGAAATAGTTCTAACCATGCAACTGGTGCATTTTAATTGTAGGAAAGGTCTTGTACAACCACCTACAAGAAAACAAGGATGAGACTTGTTCTGAAGAACAAGTGATGACAATTCAATAAATATGAATTTGAAGCTCCCAGGGTCAGAGACATCATGACGAAGGAAAGAGCTTTAGAGAGCGGTAGATCCACCTTGAAGGATGAAGACCATCATGGGTACAAGAGATAACTCAAGATGAAGAAAATAATTCTATGAAAGAAGCTATGATCAAAGAATAATAGTTGATCATGGGGAATGATGTATACGATATGATTTCGAGACATAAAGGGAAGTACGTAATATATTCCATATGGATCTACAAGAACAAGTGTACAAAGCAAGGTTCATGATTTGCCTAAAAAGGAATAGACTATGACATGACATACTCTATTGACCAGTATATATCAAGCATATAACCACCTATACAGAATGAAGAGGGAAGATGATACTCCACGTCAGGGGGAGTGACTACAGAAGATATCTAAGTTCAACATGGTATGACATGATGGATAGATTCATGACGGATTGAGACTTTACCAAGAGTAAAGTGGGTTCCAACCTTCAAGGTTGAATGCAGAATACTAGGATATGTTGATGACCTGACAAGATGAAGTCATGGAAGATGTTATGATGAAATAATACTAGAATGATGTTTGGGATATAGTACTCAAACTAGAAAACAAGAATGTGGTATCTTCCAAATGGATTTGAAAGATAAATTATGTTTTTGATAGAAGTAAGGAAAGACTTGTGGCTAGAGGTTTCTATCAGAAATAGGGAATTAATTCTGAAGAGACACTTACTCCAGGAAGCGAGGTACACTTCCTTCAGAACTATCATGGTAGTTTGTTCCATGATGGAGTAAAGAAAAGCCTTCCTTAATGGTATGATTGAGAAAGAGTTTTACATCGAATAGTCATGAGGATTTGAAGTTGAAGATAGATGGAATCACATATGCAAGTTGAAGAAGCCCCGCTATGGCCTGAAGAAAGCTCCCAGAGCTTGGTATGGAAGAATAGATAGTTTCCTGTCGAGCATGGGCTTTACCAAGAGTAAATATGATCCTAACCTTTATCTCAAGGTTGTAGAAGATGAACTTGTTATCCTGCTATTATATGTGGATGAATTATTCTTGACAGGGAATGAGAAATAGATTATGGAAAGCAAGAAGAAACTAGCAGAAGAATTTGAGATGAAATACCTTGGGTTATTGCATTATCCCCTAGGTCTGAAAGTATGGCAAAATTCAGAAGGAATCTTTCTCAACTAGGGAAAGTATGCAGTAGAGATATTGAAAAGATTCAATATGTTGGAATACAAAGCCATGGCCACACCCATGGATTCCAACTTCAAGTTGTTAGCTGATGACTCATTAGAGTTAGTGGATGTGACTCAATACAATATTGAGTCCAACACTAGACGTGTTCACGAAATAGCTGCAAAATATGTGATGAGATATCTGAAAGGGACTATAGAATTTGGTCTATACTATGATGGAAACCATGACTACAAATTGTGTGGATATACAGATGCAGATTGAGCTGGAAGTATCTCAGACAGGAAAAGCACATCAGGTAGATTCTTTTGTTTGGGGTCTGCTATGAGTTCATGGTTTAGCAGGAAACAGTCCAGTGTTTCTCTTAGCACGGTTGAAGCAGAATACATAGCAGATTGCTCTGCTAAGTTGTGAAGTCATATGGCTTTGGAAGCTGATATCAGGTCTCTTTGACCTGAAGATGGATACTACAATGATTCTATGTGATAACCAGAGTTGTGATGACAGAGAACCCTATGTTCCGTCGTAACACATAGAAATCCGATATTTCTACATACGAGATAAGATGTAGATGATGATGTTTCTAATATAGATGATGTTTCAGTATTTACATACTGTAGATACAGATGATGGTGATTCCATATTTCTATACTGAATATAGAGGTGGTGATGCTTTCAGTATTTCTACACTAAAGATATAGATGATGATGCTTTCAGTATTCACATACTGGAGATACAAATGGTGATAGTTCAGTATTCACATATTGAAGATGTAGATGATGATGGTTTAGATGTTGATGTGTTGAAGAAACCTCTATCTCGAGTAAAGTTTGAACACTTTCGAGACAAGCTTGCTATGGTTTGGAAATACCTTCCCCGAAAGGGGGAGTAGTGATGTTGCAGTGGGATTGTATCATCCTTGAGCACTTTCCCTAAAGTGATTCATGAACTTCAGTCCTCAAGAATGTAGTAGTATTGTATCATCCTTGAACCTCGGTTCAGAATGGTTCCGGTGACTTTGGTCATCGAGATGGTAGGATTGTATCATCCTTGAACCTTGGTTCAGAATGGATTCGGTGACTTTGGTCATCGAGATGGTAGGATTGTATCATCCTTGAACCTCGGTTCATAATGGATCCGGTGACTTTGGTCATCGAGATGGTGGGATTGTATCATCCTTGAACCTTGATTCAGAATGGATCCGGTGACTTAGGTCATCGAGATGGTAGGATTGTATCATCCTTGAACCTCGGTTCAGAATGGATCCAGTGACATCGGTCATCGAGATGGTAGGATTGTATCATCCTTGAACCTTGGTTCAGAATGGATCTGGTGACTTCGGTCATTGAGATGGTAGGATTGTATCATCCTTGAACCTCGGTTCAAAATGGATCCGGTGACTTTGGTCATTGAGATAGTAGGATTGTATCATCCTTGAACCTCAGTTCAGAATGGATCTGGTGACTTCGGTCATTGAGATGGTAGGATTGTATCATCCTTGAACCTCGGTTCAGAATGGATCCAGTGGCTTCGGTCATCGAGATGGTAGGATTGTATCATCCTTGAACCTCGATTTAGAATGGATCCAGTGACTTTGGTACTCAAGAACGTGGTAGGATTGCATCATCCTTGGTCTTAGTCCTAAATTGATAAAGGTTGATTATCCCGTAATCAATCTGGTGACTTTGATTGTCGAGAATGTGATGATGATGATGTTTCTGATCGAAAGATCAGAGTGTGATGATGATGATGTTTTGATGATAATGATGGTTTGATGATGATGATTCTGATCGAAATATCAGAGTATGATGATGATGATATTGTTGCTGAACGAAAGGTCAAAATGCTGAAGATATTGTTGCTGAAGATGTTGTTGATTGAAAGGTCAAAGTGTTGAAGATGTCATTTCTGATTGAAAGATCAAAATGCTGAAGATGTTGCTGATTGAAGTGGTCAAAGTATTAATGATGATGAAGATTGAAGATTGAAGATGAAGACTACATGATGTTGAAAATATTCCAATGATTTATAGATGTGTTACCCTGATGATGTTGATGATGTCCTCTATCTCTCTCCTACTATTGTTGTTGTTGATGTTGTTGTAGAATACCCTTCTTGTTAAGGGGGAGCGTTGAAATATTGTAACTTCGAAGAATATTCTATATGTATCTTTTTGTGGTCCCCGATGGTCCTTTCAGGAGAACCACTTGTATTAATTTGTACCCTGATTCTTCTAATCATAAGAACTTATAAGAGTCATGAGGTATTCCCCTCTAATTGTAAAGGTGGGTCATTAGCACCCCAGTGTGGTTACTTGAGCTTACATGTGTAAATCAAGCCTACATGATTAACTTGAGCCTACATGACAGATTGAATAATTAAAGTGAATGGATGAATATAAATAGAGGTGTGGTGCTCATCATTTGGAACACGCACTCTCACTTGTGTAGCGCATTAGTGGAGGATAGAGAAGTAGCTAGAGAAGGAGGAGGATCAGGCTTTGATCTTCTTGTTGGTTTTATCTTTTACATTTTGGGGCATCTATATTGAGGAAGATTTTGCTGGGTTTTTCCCAGGATAAATCTTTGTGTTGATTTTGTATGGTTTTGCTTTTCTATCTTTCAGTGATCCCGTTTATATGATTTTGTTATGAAATTGAAATGAAATACTAATGATCTAGCTTAGCATATGAAAATTCAACATCCAGTAGTGACGATTTAGATCAAGTGATGATCCAGACTTGATGATGATCCAACAGTGACAATCCAGATCAAGTGATGATCCAGAATTGATGATGATCCAGCAGTGATGATCCAGATCAAGTGATGATCCAGATTCGATGATGATCCAACGGTGACAATTCATGATCCAGTGATGATCCAAACTTGATGAAGATGACTTGACAATGGAGATGACTTGACGATGAAGATGACTTGATGATGAATATGACTTGAAGATGAAGATGAATTGAAGATGAAGATGAATTGATGATGATCCAGATGATATAGAGAAGAAGACTTGTGTTGATAAATTGTGTCAAGAGAATACCTTCCTAGTTAAGAGGGAGTGTTGATGTATTTGTAACTTCGGAATGTATTGACTTGTATATATTATGTATTGTACCCTGATGTTTATTCTGGGAAGTATCTATAATGTGATTGAGTCATGTCATGCCCCAATGTTCTGATCGAGAGATTCAATATTGTAACAAGTCATGTAAAGTCATTGAGGTTAACCCTCCATTGTAAGTCGGGCAATAGTCCCCATAGTTGTGTCAAGGTTAACCCTCCTTGTTGATCGGAGGGAAAAGTCCCCATAGTTGTGGGGCACTATGGTTATTAGACTCTCCTAGAGATTTTGGATCTACTAAGTAATTGTTAAGTGGGGCCGACATGTTAAAGTGGACATTAAGTGAATAGAAGAATATAAATAGAGAGTGAACTTCTCTATTTATCACACACACACTCATTCACTGGAGCACATGAGTGAGAGAGAGAACAAGCCGTGGAGACCATCTTTTATATTTTCAATATTTACTGCTACCATTGGTGCTCATTCTATCTCTGAGGAAGTTGTGGGGTTTTCTCCTTTATGGTTTCCCTAAGGAAAATTCTTTCTGTCTCTTATCGCTTGTGTTTATTGTTGTGCATGTTATTCTCTTAGTTAAAGATCCGAAGATAATGCTAGCTTAGAATGATAAAAATCTAACAAAAACCAACCCATATTTTCTCCTAGATTGAAGGAGGAGACTCAGTTAGGCTCCTCAATCGAAGGAGAAGACCTATTTAGGCTCCTTGATTGAAGGAGGCTAATCCAGTTGATGATGCAGTCACATATTCAAGTCAAGAACTTAGGATAAGTTGTAAACTAGTCCAAATAATCCAAATATATATGTTTAGTTGGATAATGAATCCAACATCCCCCTTAAGATAAAATCATGTGGAGGAGTAAAAAGATAATAGGGCCCCGACAACAAAGGCCATAGGTCACCCTTTACAAAAAATAACTCTAAAATGGTCAAAACATTCTAACTGAGGAAAAGAGGAAAAACCATCTGGGAAAGAAAACCCCCACTCAAACTGAACACTAAAGAATTAATCTAAGCTCATCATTATGGAAATCACCCCCAATAGTGAATGGAGGTAAGTGAACTTCTTCTCAGTGAAGTTCTTGGTGAAAATGTCCACAATTTGCTCATCTATCAGGCAATATTGCAAAACAATTGTTTTTCCATGCACAAGTTCTCTGATGTAATGCATGTAGATCTCGATGTGTTTGGTTCTCTGTCTTAGAACCAGATATATCAATATATTTATAGCACTTTTATTTTCACAAAAAAATGACAATATATGAAGTGTTACCAATGTTGAACTTTGCCAAAATACCTTGCAGCCAAACTGCATGTATGCATGCATTGACCGCTCCATGGTACTCTGCCTCTACTAAATATAGTGCAATGACATTCTTATTTTTTATTAACCAGAAAATAGCCCCCCACTAAACATGAACACATTTTTGGAACTAGACTTTCGATCAAGGCTATCTCCATCCCAATCTGAATCTGTTAATCCTACGAAGTCTAGTTCGGAATCAGTAACATGGTGAATGCCATAGGTTCTAATACCCTTCATGTGCTATATAATCCTCTTGGATTACATCCAATGAAGTTCATGGGGATGCTGCATATACCTTGATACATCATTCACAACAAAAAAATGGCAGGCATTGAATTTTTCAAGTAGAGAAGGCTTCCAATCAAGTGGCGGCAGAGAGTAGAATCCACCTATGGAGTAGTATTTCCCTCTTCAAGACTGATTCATGAGAGGAATGGGAAAGTTTCTACCTTAAAATAAGACATATTAAACTTAATTAACATGTATGAATCATATTATTGTGTCACCATAATCCCATTAAAATATTGAGTTATTTCTAGCTCGAGAAACTGCCTCAATAGGCCTAGATTACTCATCTCAAAGGCTTCATGTAAAGCAATTTTTATGAAGCTGATTGAAGAAAAATTTCTTCTTGTGATTAATAGATCATAAAAATACATAGATATAATCATAAAATTACCTTCATATTTATGCAATTACACATTTTTATCAGACTTACAACTTTCAATGTTCTTTGATAGCATAAAAGAATCCATTTTGCCATACCAAGCTCTTGGGGCCTATTTTAAGCCATATAAGGATTTCTGAAGCTTGCAAACTAATGATGCATATTATCTATATCCTTCAGGATGATTCATTTAGATATATTCTCATATTTATACATGAATAAAATAACTTTTTACATCCATAAGGTTCACCTCCCACTGCTTGGATGCAGAAATGGCCAAGACTAGCCGTATAGAATCCTTTTTTGCCACCCGTGCAAAGGTCTCATTGTAGTCCACTCCTTGGATTTGGGAGAATCCTTTTTCTACCAGTAATTATTTATATTTTAATTTTGTTCCATCTACAGAAACATTTTTCCAAAGACCCATTGGCATTGAACAAGTTTCCTCCCAGGTGGAAGGGAAACTAGCTGCCAGGTTGAATTTTTTCAGAGAGAGTTGAACTCTTCATCCATTGCATATTTCCATCGAGGATCATTCCGAGAATGATAATATGAATTAGTAAAATATCCAATAATCATTTATAAATTATCATACATCAAGGAATCATTGCAACAAATAGAAATACCCGCTCTTTGAAAAAATGACTGAGTTCTCCTTGGATCAACAGGATTTCCAACATTTAAATCACCATAAGAGAGAGCCTTTTTGGCCCATTTTGGTAGATGAGTGTGATCATTAGGATCTGATTCAGAACCTGATATTTCATGCTCACTAATATAATACATCATATATGAAATATAATATCTCACACTTTCATTTTCATCTCGAGAATCTTCATCAGAAAGAGAGGGAATTTCAATGTTTTCTTCCTCTACTAGTTTCAAATCTTGTAGAGGTTCTTCGAAGAAGAAACTTTTCTCTATGAGTATATTTTTAGTTATGATATTCAATATTTTGTATCCCTTTGATTCTTGAGTATTCCCAATGAAAATTCACTCAATACTCTGTGGTTGCAAAGACTTTCTCTTATCTAGTGGAATTCGAGCCCAAGCAGTGGACCCAAAAACCCTGAAATTGGACACATCCGGTTTGTGACCAAAGTATGCTTCGAAAGGTGTTTTTCCTTTCACATATGAATGAGGAAAACTGTTCTAAATGTAGGTATCAAAATTCATGGATTCATCCCCAATATTTGTAGCCAAATCTTTAGCTTCAAGCATATAGGTTGTTATCTCTTTTAGAGCCCGATTTTTCCTTTTTGCTACACCATTTTGCATAGGTGTGTAGGGAATGGTGTGTTGAATATTGATTCCACTTTGAGAAAAAAATTACAGCAGCTCTGATTTGGTGTATTCACCTCCATTTTCATATCTAAGATCTTTGATCTTGCTCCCATTAGAATTCTAAACAGAAGCCTTGAAATCTATGAACTTTTCAAGGACTTCATTTTTTTTCTTGAGAAAATAGACCCATGTGAATCTAGACATGTCATCGATGAAAGTGAGCACATAACTCTATACATTAATTGAGTTGGTAGGTATTGGATTTCTGATATCAGAATGGATCAGCCCCAAAATACATGTAGCTCAGATTGCTTTTCCCCGATCAAATTTATGCTTAGGATGCTTGCCGACAATGCATCCCTTTTTAAATCCCTTTGGAGGATTTGATTGTAGGAAGGACTTCCAACATGGAATGCTTTGGTATCTACTGCAAGTATTTGAAATTTATATTTCCAAACATTTCATTCCACCAGCATCTAACCTCATTCCCATGAGTCAGAAGGGAACTAGGCTTTGAATGAGGCACAAATTTGGAGAACTCAAAGGTCTTAGCAGCATGATTCACTATCCTTGTAGCAATGATTTTTATGGATTCTATGTCTGAGATCTCCACTCCTTTTGGGATGAATACTAATAATTTGGGAAAACCTGTGTGTGTCATTTGATACCCAAACAACAGGTTTGAAGCCAAAGAGGGCACATAAATAACATTTTTGAAACTTCCATGTTCTAGGTGGATGACACCCTTTCCTTGTGAGGAGACCTAAGAGTCATATCCCATGTGGATGGATATGCAGATGTCCGATTCTAGTGATGAAAAAGAGCCTTTTCATGCAACCATATTATTCAAAGCACTCGATTCAATGAGAAGATTTCTAGGATTCGAAACGTTAACCATGAGTGCATGTCCTATTTCGGGATGATAGTTCTGATCTTGATTATTCTTCTTCCTTGCACCTTCAGGAAGAGTGATGTTGTTATTCTCAAGGAGAAGATCCATTTGATCAAGTGTTCTCTTCATACAAGATATTTCAGGATGAAAGCCTCTTCCATAATAAGAACACTTGGTCTTTTCTTTTCATCCCTTTTGATTGTTCTTCCTTGATCCTAAGGGCTCATCTAACTGCTGGTTTTTCTCCTTCTGCTTGGGAGGGTCAAAAATTTTCATCTCTTTCTTTGACTCTAATTGACTCAGTGTTAGTTTAGATCGAGTCTAACTTAATATAACTCAACTGCATTCCAGCAAGTAGGTGAGAGCACATATCTGACTTCAGTTCGGTGAGATGAATTGAATTGCACTAAACTGAGTCACCAAAAGTTGATGTAGGTGCCTTTAATCACTTCAGTTAATAGAAATTAACCAAAAATGGGATAATTCCTAAGGAAGGCACCTTTGCAGCTCTATTTTAATTGAAAGGTAGGTGAAACAACCTTCAATTAATTTATTGGGGTGCATATGTCATGTAGGTCAACCCATATTTTATCCTATATTGAAGGAGGAGACCCAGTTAGGCTCCTTAATTGAAGGAGAAGACCCAGTTAGGCTCCATGATTGAAGGAGGATGACCCAGTTGATGATGTAGTCACATATTAGAGTCAATAACTTAGCATAAGTGGTAAATTATTCCAAATAATCCAAATAGAGATGTGTGGTTGGATAATGACTCCAACAATAGCTAACTCTTTCCACTTGAGAGTTCCTCTTCGTAGCTCCACTGATGTGTACCAATTCCTTGCTACCATATCCAATGTATGTACAAAACTATGAACCCATTCTTGTCATGGATACTCTTTCCATGTCGTGGGACAATATTGAGTATGTTCGGTAGGATTTTTCAATCCTGTATATTTGCGATCAGTATAACTGATCTCTTCTCCAAATATAGTCTCCAACAATCTTTTGCATTGCGGCCATTCAGAGATAGATTGTTTATGTGTACCCCACCATCTAGCAGGTGTATATTTCAGCACAAATCCCAAAGTGGATAATCGCTGCAATTTTGTGACTTCTGTTTCAAATTTATCTAAGAAAGATGCAAGATTAGTCATACCTTCATATGTAGGAAGCTCATTTGCTTAAGCTCCTACCCATCGCACATATCTTGTAATTCTTTGAAATATTCGCATGTAAACTTCATGCAGTCAATTTTGCCAATTTTCTAATGCTTCACCTAAATTGAATGAACAAGAGATAACACTCTTCCAACTCAAATTTCCATAAACTGTTGGATTTATATAGTCATCTTCTGAAGACATAACATTATATAGTTGATCCAAGTAATTACCTTGGCCTTCACTATTCACTGGCTTGACATATATCTGCCCTTCGAGCAGATCAATCGACGTGATCACCCTTATCTTTGAATCTTCAAATGAAAATATTATTTTCTTAAAATTAATTTTTTTTTGATTATCTATCACCCAATCAATTCCCAAAAGTGCAATATATGGGTTTGTATCATTGACAATGTCGATCACTTCAAAGTTTGCATATATCCTCAGGCCTTCCACTTCGACTGGTACTTGAGTCAATCGACTAATGGGTAGAACCTTCAATTGATTTTCTAGAATTATCTGAATGGGAGACCAATCCAGTCGTGACTTATTCATGATTTCCCATGCCTGTCTTATCAAAATATTGGCATCAGAGCCCATTTCTAAAATGATATAGTCCATATCATAATATCCTATATGCATAGTCATTTGTAGTTCACGACCAATTTTTAATATTTTCCCGATATGGTTAACTCTTTTCTGAGTTTGCATGTCTTCTATAGTTTCTTCTATAAGTGTTGTCAATTCAGGTATAACATCTCTATCATGGATTAGTGCTAAAAAATTTTGAAAAATTATTTGAGCTTCTAACCTTTTTCATTGGTTGCTTCCTGAGTAGTTGATAAAGTATTTCGGGCATTGCCTTTACTTGTCCATATGTCATCACTTGATTGGTATCAAAAAATTTTGGTCGCACATGTAGTAATACTTCCTTTTTCTTATAAACGTCTAATGGTACTTTCTTTTGTGTTGTAGGTCGCACCTGCAATTGTCCATGTTGTGTATTTTGGTCTGCTCCCGCCGCAGCACCTCCTCTTGTAACGAAAACAATATTTGGTTCAATTTGATCAACATAAATAATTTGGATGTTTTGTTTTTGGTTTTATTTTGGATTATGTACATGATTTGTATTTACCATAGTTCGAGCCTTCCATTTCATAATCAATTACGTACACTGTTCGATAGTGTGGTCAAATTATTTACATTACGTACATGTCTTCGCAGGACTTGCACAATCTTGAGCAATGTGTCCTAGTTTTCAACAGTTATAACATATGATTTGGCCTCTTCTGATACCAAATCCTCATCCTCCTCCTTTTTGTTGTCCTCAGCCTCGAAAATTTCCACCACCCCTTAGCTAAGGGTGGTGTTGCTGCGATGAATACTGATTATGTTGATATTGTGGCTGAGGATATTATGGTTGTTGAAATTGTGTTGGTGTATATTGAGTAGGATAATACTAAGGCTGCACTCGTTCAACTTGAATTTTCTCATCATTCTTCATCAAGTAGGTGTCCACCGTTTTCTCTTGCAGCAGTTGGAGTGCTCTGCAATATTTCTCAACATGTCCTACCGATTTACAAAATTTATAGTATAGACTAGCTGGTGTACTTACAATTTTTTGTAAATACAAAAATTCTTCCAACTTGCAGCCTCTAGTATGACATATTATACACCAAGGAACCCCTTGGGTGTTTATTGGGTTTGTTTCCCCTGCTGCGACATAATTCATGAGCGCCAAACAATTATTTTTGTGGTATCCGTCTGTTCTGCATATTGTACACCATAGCTCCTCTTGAAATTATTTTACTTTCTTGATGTCCTTGATCTAAACTATAATATTTTCCATTTGTGACTGAATCTTCATCATTCCTGCATCAGTTTCTCAAATCGACGAGGATTCTAGCTTCATGGCTATTGGGCCATAGCTTCTTCCCATGACACAATCTTGTGTTACATCAATGGAATCTGGATGTGTGGTAACAACGTAGCATTGAATCATTCCTTATGTTGTACATATGACGTATGGAAGCTTACCTTGGCCATCAATGTCTTGAATCTATGTTCAAAGTCCCATATAGGCTCTGTAGGTAGCTGCTTGATTTCTTTAATCTCTGTAATGCACTATGACTCACAATTCAGCTTTCTAAACATATCTATCATTCTGATTCAAATATGATTGAGTGTTTTCTACACAAATCCTACTATAAATATAGAAAAATTCATGTACCAGTCTATCACACAACCTCACAGAGTCGTGACCATGTGTGCTTTCATTATGTTCTCATCCTAGATCTGTTGCACAGTCCATACGGCTTCACATAAAAACCAATGTTGCTTTGTGTCTTCTAACCCATTTCCATTAAATATTGGAAACTTAATGTATTTTCCAGCCATTATGTTGGTTCCTGATACACTTGGGAAAACATTTTGAGTAGTCGGACTCCCTTGTCCACTATTCATAGTGTTATTACTATTTATATTTATAAGTCTACTTGGAGACAAGTTTCTAGATCTTATCTCTGGTGATGTATGCGGCGTTGTATACGTACTGTACTCGTTCTCTAGTCTTAGAGTTTCTATTGATTCTTATTATTCTTTATCTCATTTGGATATCGATTGATACTTTTCTTTTTCATCGCACGACCCTTTGTCTAAGTGCGATACAAGATCGTAGTCTTCTCCTCTGGTCACACTACAACTCCCTCTTCTTGTAAGAGTCTTTCTTCTCTTTCCTAATCTAAATATTCTTCCACTTCTTAAATAACTAGACTCTAGTTTAGCTTAGGTATCTCTAGGGAACATCTCAACTTAGTTTCCTCCATTTTTCACACAATTCTGCTGTGACATATCCAACCTTCTTTGCACAATTTTCAATTGTTACATTCGCGGGATTCCTTTTCCACATATGATATTTTTTATCCACGTCTTCAAATTTGATAGATATCTTCCTTGGGGTCCTTGGAAATTTTTTATTTTGGCCTCACTAAATGAGGTTATTGTGTCAACAACAAACACAGTAACGTATCTCTCCAAAATAGTGTCTACCCAAAAATCAACAGCGCTTGACATAGGGTTGCTCACAGCTTTCAATATTTGAATCAACTGAGGATTCCACTTTGTCGGTTCTCCTCCTTGGAAATTTATTTGCTTGGTTTCCAACCTAGAAAACCACTCATGCAAAACAATGGGAAATTTGGAAAATAAAATCTCATGAATATTCATGTAGAGGTATCGGACCAACCACTCTATTGGGTTCCACCGAGATCCTTTACTCTCTTCTCATGCAAAGTATAATTCTTTGAAATCCACCCAATATTGGATTTCAGGATTCACCAGATGGAACAACATATCTCTCACCAAAATGATTTGGGTCTAGAAAACATAACCATTTGTTGGCATTCTGGCATCTCTTCGACCCAAGTTCAATCCCTTCTCTCCTTCACACAACAAATCCCAAGATATCTGTCCGAAAAATCAAATCCCAGTCAACAAAACCTGTGAAGCATATGTAGTCTCACCTAATATATATTTCTATGGGTAACTACCAAAACTAGGTTTCCACATTTGGGTGGGGTATTTCGCATCCCTTAGTATTTTACATCTGAGGCACTCAACCAAAGCCTATGGATGGATAATTTAATCTTACTATGCACAATTATACTATGACACACTTATTCCCTTGTAAATAATATAACAACAACCCCGGTGCAGCATAGATACATTCAACTTATACAGTGCAACCAATATATATAGACTCATTCCTAAGAAAATACATAGGCATTCATTCACACCAACATATATACATGTGACTTAAACACATTCAACATTCACACATAAAACACACAATCTAACGTGGAAACCCATCTAGGAAAAACTATAAAGGTGCTCTTCATCTGGAATGAGAATATATGGCAACTTTGGTCTGTGCACTAAGTTGTAGAATCTGTTCTAGATATTCCATTCTTATATTTAAAGACTTCTCTCTCCTCTCATGCTCTCTTATCTTCCATCTCTAGTATTTCTCTACCTGACTCTACTATTGATCCGCACACAGCTTGGATAGACTCAGTCACTTCTACAATTTTATGAACTCAGCTGTAGATTCTCAACCCAATGAACTTATCAAAACTAACATACCACAATAACCAGGGAGAGTCTTAATCTAGGGAGACTCTAACTCACATACATCTTGGGTTCCTCCTTTTATAGACTCTTTTCATGTCGCTTTCTTAGTCGACTTCCTATACTTAGCCAAAAGTGTTCTTTCCTATTCTAGAGACACAGTATAGTAGGCACTAATGTATGAACTAAATTACAAAGATACCTTCATATGTGCAGCTTCCGCTGGCTCTAGCTGACCTCATACCCATGATCTCTATTACTTGTCACTTTCTAATTGTTGCATCGATGCACACCTTCTGACCTGGTCCCACTATGCTGCCTTCTTTCCTTCTTTCACGAATTTTCTTCTATCATGAAATGCTCTTCTATCGATGCATATTATTCAACTTCTTCCTATTTATCTAGCTCTATCGCACCTCATTTTCCATATTTGTGTTCATCTACTCTTCCTTCCTTTATCCTGTCGCTGCCTCTATCGCAACTCCTTTCTTTTCTTTTTTCTTAGCTCCTTTCCATACTTAGGTAGAATTCTAAGTGAATTATGCTTACCTTTTCCTATTTCAAACGAAGGTACCTGAAAAGGTAGAAATGTTAGAATTTGATTTCTGGAACATACATGTCCATGTTCTTATGATTTCCATAATGAGAGCGAGAAAATCCAACATGTCTATAATTGATGTAACTATCATGGCCACACAATATGAAAAAAGGCGCCATTAAAAATATAGAGGAGTTATAGCCACAAATTAACAATGTGGATCCATGATAAATAAACAATCATAGCCATAAGAATACAAGGTGGATTTATGTCTCAACAAATGTCATATGAGGTGTGACAAGGTGTTGTGCAAATCGAGAAATAGAAAAATGTGATGATGCTACTGTTGGCGCAATGTATTCAATCCAAACCACCCAAATGTATGAATCTTAACCATGTGAATATAGGATTTGAAGTTAAACATGGAGGAAATTGTTTGATTACCATTCATTAATAAAAGCTATTAACAATTGCAAGGTAAACCACCAATAATGAAAATGGTCCCCAAGGTACCTAGTAGATTCTAACAAGTGTGAATAAGTGGTATTGAAGTCGAAAACCTAAAGAATCCATTGAATAGGAGACATTAAGGTATTCCCACTACCCAATAGCGATGGAAATTACCACTGATGACTGCAATTCCCAAGGTACTGTTATATGTTAGGATTTATTAATCCTCCTTTGTCAAATATAGTATATTTGGTATTTTTTCCTAACTTAAGGAGTTATTATTACTATACTAAAGTGTGGGGGACACACCTAGAGGTTATCTTCAACTTACTGCATGTGTATGCATGAGTTTATGTTCCTCTGGGACCAATCCCTACATTATAGGAGCCCACTCTGAGTACCACCAACATCCTCCACCAGTTGGTTATGGTAGGTAAGAAGTTATGCTGAGTTAACCTCTAGTTACAATTAGTTAGATCACTTTCAGCTATCCTAGTGCCAGTTTTTCATGCATTTATGGAGAGTGGCACCTTGTTTCCCACCTATGTCATCAGTTAACTGATTGTATACTGATTTAGACATCCATAGTTAGACTAGTGAGCTCTAGTAGTGATTTAGACACACCAAGTTATCTAATTAGTCAGTTAGAACTGATATATTTGAATCCTATCTTTAGTATTCAAATTGTATTTATTGTATAATCATTGTATTATTGATTAATGAATGAATATTAATGTTGTGATTATCTGAGATATTCTTGTCTGATTTATTTGAAATTTGTGGCATGAATTTCTTGTGCAGTGTACATTCTCTTTGATTATTCCACAACATAATTCCCTTCCTACAACTTTCATATTTTCCTATAGATCAATGGTTCAAAAATATACCATGGTATCAGAGCCTTATTTAGGATAGAAACAAACCTTGTATAACCTCCATTGTGCACCAAAAGCAGCTGATTTTCCACATAATTCCCACAATTATTGCCTTTCTAACTTTGGATTCTATCCATAGAAGTATCTGTAGGTGTGACAAACTCTAAAAAAGTGCACATGTCGAGGTGGAAAGGTTTAAACTAACATATGATTGTGAATTGTTTTGTTTTGTAGTGATATTTTGCAGGTACAAGTTCAATGTGGATTTGAGAGTATCAATTCCTCTTCTTACTCCAATCACAAGATATTTAGAGTGGAAATTGGAGATGATTTCATCTCTAAAGAGACAAGGTATCTATGACGTATCTATTAGAATTGGTAAAGAGTCTTATGAAGATGAAAATAATTGGCTAAATGACAGTGATAGATATTTTGGAAGGATATGTCTGGATTTTTCTCCAAGCATACGCTACCATATTGATTCTGTTGAATACCCAAAGGATATACGGATAGAATTGGATAGAACCTTTGGAAAGAAAAATGAGTATCATTCTAGCAATTTGGAGAGCACACCCAACACCAGAAGAATTATTTCTTCAAAAATCTAGGACTCTAATTTCTTAGATGAAGTTTTTCAAGATGAAGAAGAAGCAAAATCTTCAACTCAATCGATTCGAATTGTTGAAAGTATCCTTGAAGTGACTCATTCTCATGTTTCTCTAGAATTTTATGAGATATATGATATCTCATATTATCATATAGATGATCCAGAAGAAGAAATTTGAATATCTTTTATTGAATAAAAAATCTCCTTCCATTCTACGCGGGCCTTCTCTAGTGATTCTTCTATTCTAAATTCTGTGCAAAGTTTTTCAGTGATTGTTTCAGAAAATGAAGATGAATTCGATTTCTCTCTCTAATGTTGTTGTTGGTGTGCATAAAAGTGATACTTTGGACATTTTGGAAGAAATATCATATTTTAGGAGTTATTATTTCACCCTCATTGATCTAGAGATTCAAACAAGTCCCTACATGATTGCTTGCACCAATACTCAGAGTTTTGAAAAAGGAGAAAATTGTGCATCTACCATCTCAGTGGAGCACTTGGAACCTTTGTTCCACACTATTGGATATGATATGAACTTATTTGGGTCTGATATGACCTTTTTTGGTTTGAATTTTAAGTTTCAAGAGCCTCCAGTCATGCTTGTAGATGTTCCCATCAATTTTGGAATGAAAAATCAAGTACTCAAGTCTCTTTCAAAATTGTTGTTGGGGATTCGATATTAGTTTTATTTCACGAGTTTCTTGATATTAGATTTTGTGAATAATTGGATATTTTAGAATATATATCATATTATGGATCTCAATCATTTTCTCTCCATGGTCCCAGGACTTCTCTACCTTCCTACTTGATCACATGTTGATCTCCTCACAATACTAGTAAAGACAAAGACATCCCATTCACCTGGACACTTGCTCCTAACTCCTAGAGATGATTTTACCCGATATGGTTTGAGGATAAAGAACACAACATATAAATTTCTTGGGCTTACCTCATGTGGTTTGAAGTATCAATAAACTTTTCTCTCTCATAAGTTGATTCAGTTGCTCTACATGGGTCAAGTTTTCATCTTGCAGTTGTCTATGTTCATGATTCAGGTGAGAATATTCCTCTTCTTCCAAAGAGGAAAATTCCTCCAAACATAATAATTTAGTTTGGAGAGGTTCACATGCATAGTCCTAGAATTCTAGTGCACAAAAGAACCAACATTTTGCATTGCTGCTCCACAGAGATCCAAATTGCAAAAATACTTTCACAAGTTTGTATTCAAAACTTGTTTCTTGATTCCTGCTTATTTTGAGCAGGGGGGGGGGTGTGGTGTTCCCATGAGGTTTTCCCCATTTTACTTATTTTAATAAGTAGTATTTTATTCATTTAGATTTTATGGGTGACTTTTGGCCTAGTTTCCAAGAACCAAGTTGTCCAAAGTTAGGATTAAGGGGGGGGTGTTAGGATTAATTAATCCTCATTTGTCCAATATAGTCTATTTAGTCATTTTTCCTAACTTAGGGAGTTATTATTACTATACCAGAGTGTGGGGGACACAACTAGAGGTTATATTCCACTTACTGCATGTGCATTCATGAGTTTATGTGCCTCTAGGACTAATCCCTACATTATAGGATCCCACTCTGAGTGCCACCAACAACCTCAATTAGTTAGTTGCGGTAGGTAAGTATTTATGTTGAGTTAACCTCTAGTTAGAATCAGTTAGATCGCTTTCAGTTAGCCTAGAACTAGTTTTTCATGCATGCAGGGAGAGTGGCACCTTTTTTTCCACCTCCCTCATTAGTTAACTGATTGTATACTGATTTAGACATATGGAGTTAGACTAGTGAGCTCCAACAGTGATTTAGACACACTGAATTAGCTAATCAATTAGTTAGAACTAATATATTCGAATCATATATTTAGTATTCGAATTATATTTATTGTATAATCATTGTATTATTGATTAATGAATGAAGATTAATGTTGTGATTATATGAGCAATTCTTGTCTGATTTATCTGAAATTTGTGGCATGAATTTCATGTTCAGTGTACATTCTCTTTGATTATTCCAAGGCGTAATTCCCTTCCTAAATATTTCATATTTTCCTGTAGATCAATGGTTCACAAATTTAACATTATAAACTGTAAATATCATTCCCATAGCAAGATGAGTTGAGGTTGATAGGAAGATATCGATTGGAAGGGAGACATTAAGGAATACTCCATAATCCAACATGAGGAAAATAAAAGAATGAATAGATTTGCAAATTGGTACAATTTTTTGCAATAAGGACCACCGAAGACTTGATGTAATGAATAGATACTAGAGAGTGGTTGACACAGAAGGCCAAGGAAAATTTAGAATGGCCGACACAATTTTAATCCTTGAATAGTGAGCATGACACAATAGTGACTTAGGAATATTTAGACACAACGGGACCAACGATACAAATATGCAATGTAGGAGACATTGATAGATTCTCCATATAATTGGAAGAGTAACCAGCTGAAGGAGTAATAACTCTGAGATAGGGTTTAATCCTAAGGAAAAAAACTAGAACCCAACAGTTTATAGACTCAAACTATCATTTTGTTCAATGATGACAACACTTGCTATCATGATATAAGAAAATCATTTGAACATAATTCCCTTACCTTTCTCCTTTTAAATACCCTTTTTATATAAATTTAATGAGTCCAAGAAATCAAACTTGATACCTTCTTCATTTTTTAAGCAAGATCGGCAAAGAGAGAATAATGCTTGATAAAGAACTGATCCGTGTATTTTACGAGCCCAAATTACTGGATGCTTGATGGTGTTATCACAATTTGAGTTTGAAAATGCCAAAGAAGACTCTAGGGGGAAACGTTTTTGTAAATCTAGTCACGAAATTCTGAAAAAGTATAAAACAATTTAGAGGAGAACTCTCTTAGCTCCAGAGAACCAAGGTATTACTTTTTTTGTAGCTAGTCGAAGAGTTCCAAAAAATGGTTAAACTATCACCATACCAATGCTCCTTCGAGAACAAGAATAAAGCCTTATTTTAATGAGTTTGAAGGAAAGCAAGATCACTCACGTTGTTCCATTTATTTGCGAGTATGGGGAAACCAACAATAAACTTGAAGCTTTTGTCCTATATTTTTTGCAAGCATGAAAATGGCATAAAGAACGCTTGAAATATTTTTTATGGTTTAAACTAGAGAACGAAAAAGAAAAAGACAACTCAAACAAGTTCATTTTTCATAAATTTAGTTTCCCAGGTTTGAAAAGGAGATTAACATATAGCTCAGAATACTCTTCTTGATCCGGCCAATAGTTGGAAGGTTTTCGAATTTTTACAAAGTCTAGCATTTCGAATGATTCAACAACTTTGACTTCTTCGACAGGTTCCACCTTCAAAATGTTCCACATTGGCTTTGACAAGTCTGAACCTCAACAAAATTGACCTTGACAGGTTTCACATGACTGTCGAACATCGACATAATGTCTCTGTCTTCCAGTCATTTGCGATGATTGAACTTCTGAACCCTTATAACCTCTTTGTAACTTAATGTAATGGGTAGTCACCCAAGTATCTCAACATCCTATATAAGCATGTACACTAATGTAATATACAGTATTCGGATTCCTCAATCTTTCATGCAGAAGAAGTAATAAATTCGTTCGAATTATTGCATATTTTCTATTCTCATATTTTTCATCGACCCTAGTGTATTCCTGATTTACTTGTTCTTTTTATATGCTTCCACCATAACAGTACTCGATTGATTCAGTCAACTGTTTTCCCTAACGTGCACCTGGGAAAAGCATGGATCATTGGTATTGGAGCTTGATCTTGCTCAGAGCTTAAGTTACATAAGCACTTCCATCAGAGTTATTTAACTTATTCATGTTCAAACACACTCGCAAACTCAACAACACAAGCAAACACTTCCTTTGACTTCAGAAAAGATGGTCGAAGAAGAAGAGAATAGACATACAACTAACGAGACATAACAATTCATAGAAAAAGCACTGGCTCTCCAACGGACCGAGATGTTCACCTAGTTTAGTGATATTCTCATGCAAATCACTTTGACATCTGGAGAATCCTTGACATGAACTCACTCCAATAAAATAAGCCCCTTCAAAGTGCAAATGAATCTGGACATACTAAACCTTGAAGGCAATATTGACATGGAATTCATCGACAATTGGGTGCAACAACTGGAATCCTACTACTTAGTGAATAAACTCTCTGAAGTGGAAAATAGCACCATTGCATCCTTAAAAATTTCAACCTATGTATAGTGCCGATGGGAAAATTTATCGACAAAGATGGAAAAAAAAGGAGACCCCATAAACACATGGGTAAAATTTTTCAAATATGTCTGAAAGGATTTCTACCCACCCAAGTATCTTGAACAATAGTATAAAAACTGGGAGTATCTAAGGCAACGGAAATACCAGTCAATACATAGTTACACCAATGAGTTCTATCGACTCATGGCTAGGCTTAGCATCCAAGATGAATAGAAATTGGTTGTCCTAAAGTATGTCACTGATTTATCCCCATATATTTAGCAAGAGATGGAGTTTATGACTGCCAATATGATTGCGGATGCATTTCATTATGCCAACAAGCTTGAATCTAAACAAAAAGGAAAAGCATGTTTTGTGAACAAGCCAACAAGTCGAACATCCGACAAGAAGTCACCAACTGAATTCGACAAGTTCAAGAAACCTTCTTAGCTGACTTCACCAAAGCCCTATCATCAAAAGAAGAACTTTTTGAAAGATAGGAGGGATCAACTCAAACAAGATACTACTAGGAAATAGTGTGATTATCACAGTTCAACATGGCATGACACGTTAGAATGCAAAGCTCGAAAGATATTTTTGGAAAAATTGTCGACATCCAACTTGTCCAACAGAACCCTGGTAGAATCTGATCTAGATGCATCAACCCTCTTTGCCTCGACCTTAACCACTCTTACAGCCTCAACCATCGTCGATGAGGAGGAACAAGAATGCTGGTTCCATACATGTATATGGGTTTACAAGAATCAGTTACATATGATTGCGGATAATGGTAGCTATAAGAACTTCATTTCTGAAGATATTTTGAATAAATTAGGTCTTTTCACCACTCCACATCCACAGCCTTACAATATCGGCTGGATGAAGGATAGAGATGAACTGAGAATGACAGACCAATGCAAACTCACCTAGTTCATTAATCTTTTTGAAGATGAAGTACTCTGTGACATGGCACTGCTTTTCATAGCCGACACCCTATTCAAAAAACCCTACCTATGGGATCGACATAGTACATATCAGTCACAGCCTTAGAAGGTGATTGTCAAAATTTGAAATCAATGGTATGGCATACTAGAGCAACAACCCACATCAACGGTTTCATGATATATTCTAAACAATCAAAGAATCTTATCAATCATGCTCAAAACTTTTCTTTAATCATGATAAATCCTCAACATTCCAGGAAGACTACAGCAACGAGATTGAGATAGACACATCGGACTATTCCCTCAGTGTAGTGATCACTCAGTCAGGTCATGCGGTCTCCTTTCATTCCAAGAATTTAAATGACATTGTTAGAAGGTACTCGACATATAAAAAATAACTGTACATGATTGTGCAAGCTCTTAAGAAATGGAGACACTACATTCTTGGAAAAGAAATGGTCATCCTCACTGACCATAAACCTTTTTTGTTCGCTCTGTCACAGTTGAAACTATAGACAACTAAAAAAATCAGGTGGATTAATTACCCACAACAATTTCAGTTCGTAATTAAGTATTAGAAAGGAAAAGACAATGCGACAACTGACTGTCTCAGTAGACCACCCATTACTCTATTTCTGCAATGATGAGTATGCAAGGTTACGACACCACTACTTGTCCACAATTGTATTTGGTATAGAATGAATTATGCACAATTTATTGAGAGCTTCATAATGACATGATGTCTATTACTGACTACTTCTTAAAGGAAACCTTGCTATACAAGCTTGGAAAACTTTGTGTATTGACCAACAAGCATCGATAAAAGCTCATTTGGGATGCACACTACAACAAGACTACATGAAATTTTGGAGTGGCAAAAACACTTGTTATCCTCCAAAATTATTTTTACTTGCCTTCACTTAAATCTGATATCAACAAGTACATTCGATCGTGCATGGTTTGTGCCATTGTTAAAACACCAAATTGACAACAAGGACTCTACACACCCCTTCCAGTTCCTATTCAACCATGTAAATCTATTCCTATGGACTACTTGGTGGGATATCCTACTACCAAACATCAACATGACACAATATTAGTAGTAGTCAACAAATTTTCCAAGATGGCTATACTCATAGCATGCAAGAAGACTACGACAACATAGCAGGCTACTCAGCTCTTCTTTGAACATGTGTGGAAACATTATGGCCTCCCAACAACCATTATTTCTGACAGAGATGCTATATTGTCGGCATCTTTTGGAAATTCTCTGGAAACAACTCGACATGAGACTCTCTTTGTCAACAACCTTCGATCTACAGACAGCTGGACATACGAAAGTTGTAAATTGCTTAGTCATACAATTTCTTCACATGTACAACCACAAGCATCGTTGAACATGAGATGACAACCTTCCATACATACAAAAAAAATACAATGGTGCTCAACACAGTTCTATGGGGAAGATTCCATTTGAGATATGTTACATATTTCAACCCTCAGCACCTATCGACTTAATTAGTTCCTTGACACAGTCGAACGACACAAAATTCAAAGGGAGAGAAGTGGAGAAAACATTGAAGTTTAGATATCAAATCTACAACATCTAGAAACAAGCACAGGAAATGTTGCAATGAGCAAATGCAAAAGCTAAGGCTCGGCATGACAAGCATCATATTCCTCATTCATTCCAAATTGGGGATTAGGTCTGGTTACATATAAAGAAGGAGTGTTTCACTTTTCCATACATAAAGATGAAACTTTTGCGATATGGTCCATACAGTATCCTTAAACAGATTGAAGAGAATGATTTTAGCTCAAAATTCCTGCATGTGTTGGCATACATCTAGTTTTCAATGTAGATCTACTTCAACCATATCATGGACCATTGTTGGAACAAAACGACTTGCAGAAAACAGAACTCGAAGACATCCATCCATATGTTCAGAAACCTCTTCTTTGTGAAACCATTGTGGGACGATGCCTACGCCATATAATGATGAACTCCATTCCCTTATTTCAAGTGGCTAAATATGGACATCTCCCCATGCAACGAAAATGGTACTCTACTACTGAAGTATCCAACAAGTTTCCTCACCTAAACGAATACACCATTAGAGGAAATTTGGGGTCTAAAATGGGCCTTATAAGGAAACATGCAAACAATAAATTTTGTGAGTTGGAATTCAAGAACCAATAGAATTTCAATAAAATGAGTCAACCATAATGGTTGAATTGACATATTTGTCATAAAAGAAAACTACTTTTTTTGTTTGTATTTTCGACATATCTCCCTGTGTTTTTACTCAAATTTCAAGCAGGAGAGCTTGTTGGATGTAGAATTTAATTCTGCATCCAACGAGTACCCACACTGCATACTTTTGATAGACCCCTCTACCCCAAAAACAAGAAATACCTGAAAAATGTGACGATGACATCATCATCACATTTTTTCAAGTATTTCTTGTTTTTTGGAGTAGAAAGGTCCCTCAAAAGTATGCAGTGGGGGTACTCGTTGGATACAAAATTAAATTACGCATCCAATGATCTCTCTCGCTCAGAATTTGAGTAAAAACACAGGGAGATATGTCGAAAATACAAACACAAAAAGTAGTTTTTTTTCATTCTTCCTCCAAAATTAATAACTATTATTTTATTATTTTAACTATTATTTTATTATTTTCCTTAGGAGGCCCATTTTAGACCTCAAATTTCCTCTAATGAATGGAGACCATTATTTCTTAAGGAAGGAGGAATGATCTGACCAATAGTTGGCAGGTTTTCAAACTTCAACAAAGTCTAGCACTTCGACTGCTTCGAAAACTTTGACTACTTCGACAGGTTCCACATCGGCTTTGACAAGTTTGAACCTCAACATAGTTGAACTCGATAGGTTTTGCATGATTTTCGAACTTCGACAAAATGTCTCTGTCTTCTAGTTGTCTGCGATGGTTGAACTTATGAACCGTTATAAATTATTTGTAACTTAATGTAATGGGTAGTCACCCAAGTGTCTCAGGATCCTATATAAGCATGTACACTAATGTAATATATAGTATTCATATTCCTCCATATTTCATTGAGAAGAAGTAATAAATTGGTTTGAATTATTGCATATTGTTTGTTCCCATGTTTTCTTTCGACCCTAGTGTATTCCTGATTTACTTGATATTTTTATATGCTTTCTCCATAAGAGTACTCGATTCATTCATCCATCTATTGTCCCCAGTGTGCACTTGGGCATGACCTAGATCACTTCTAGTCACAATGAACTAGAGTATTAATTTTTCCTAAGTAATATATATGGTTCGAAAAAGTATTAAACTTATACCGATGTGGATGATATTTTAATTCCTTTAACAAGTTTGAAAGAACAAGTAAACTTGAAATTTTAGTCATGTTTAACGAGTCATACCAAATCTTAAAGGTAACTCCATATACATTTCCTGTAAAGTATTAACAAACCCAAAAAAGTCAACTCATGGACTCCTTACTATTTTTAATGAGCTCGAAGGAAAGATAAAAGAATTCTCTTAATGCAAGGAGATGAGTGTCAGGAGTATGTTGAACTAGTCCCAAGCACAAGGAACAGACCTAAGAATAGTGTAAGGAACATGGGAAATATAAGGATACTCGAAAATCATTTCCTCGAGGTAAAGGATTCCAAGATGAAACAACAAAATGATACAATATTGAGTGATGATGAGAGCAGAGATGGAGGCTTATATTATGAATTAAAAGTGTGAAATCCGGCATTAGGCTCATAAGCATGAGTAGGGTATATGCAAATGCAATTACAACTTGAATTAAAAAGTTGGAATAGTAAGTAATCGTGAATTGAACTAAGAATCATGTATCTAAGAAATAGTAGTATTAAGATCATATTCAGAAGAAGAGATCCGACATAAGTCACTTTGGTAGAAGAATTTGCAACTTTTATATATTCAACAAGAGGCGTAGTTAAGGAAGATCTAATAGAGTAAGGATCTATAGTGCCAAGGTCAGGATTTACAATAAAAATATCAACCTCAAGAGGAAATATAAAGTTAACATAGCTGATGGGGTTTGAAGGAACATATTCATCATTACGAGAGTCGAAAAATCTATAAGAATATTCAAACTCATCAGTATTACTAACTTTCTTCTCGATGGGATATCCCAATGATTCAAAAGTGTCAATGTATAAGCATTGATCGTTAAAAATATCAGACTCAAAAAAAAATTCAAGGCTAGATCTAACCACAACCGAGTGAGCATTAAAAAAGAAGGTTAGTATGAATCATAGACTCTCGAAAAAATTCGTTAGAAAGAAGTATACCATCCCAGATATAACACTTGTATAAACATTCAGTTGGATCAATAGGGTGGAAATCAGGCTCCAAAGTCCCCACTAAATAAATCACCTGGTCAAATGTTGGGACCGAGTCCCAAGAAGGTAAACATGAAAAAAGAGGCTTATCCTCAGTAGAAATTGGACACAAGGTATATGAGGCCACATAATTCACTTGTGGCAGGGTAGTGTCTAATAAATCACTAGGAATTGACAAAGGATAGACTTGGTCTAAATTCAGGTGATGAGAGGGATCAACAAATTCCAATTGGTTAACAGTGACAATGCTTTTTTTGTGAGGAAAATACATCACATGAAAGAGTGTAGACACCACAACTTTCATAGCATATAAATAATCACACCCAAGGAGCATATTGAAGTCAAAGGGGTCCTCTATAACTATGAAATCGACTAAGTCAATATTCCCACCTAAAGTAACAGATGTTTGAGAAATAACTCCCAAAGTTTGACTAGGTCTTCAATCAAAGTCCAACGGCTGATTAATAGTCGACATGAGGATGGGAGATACCATACCTCTCCAAGCATGTGCAAATGAAATAATAATAGATAATCTTTCATCTATAATACAATGAGAAACCATGTAGTGTTCAACTTAAACCTTTATTTGAAAAGGTGCAGCTGAAGGAAGGCGTGGGTTAACTAGACTATCCCAATCAAAGGAAGTAATTTGAGGATTTGGAGGGGGTTCATTCAAAGCGAAGTCATTACCCTCTTTTTTAGAACGTTTTGAACTAGCAGTGAAGTAAACATGAATAAAAAACAACTCACTCTCCAGAGGAAGAGTGGGGTTGATCAAATATTTCATCGATTCAACCACTTGTTGCATGTCACTCTCTGAAGGAAGAGTGGGACTGAACAAATATTGAATTCATTCAAAAAATTGATTCGGGTCACTCTCCGAAGGAATAGTGGTATTGACTAAATATCGAATTAGTTCAACCACTTGATAAATCAAAGGTTATTCAGGAGAAGAATATCCTTAGGACATGTACCTCACTCTTTGTACTTTTGCAATAGCAGGGAAGAGATGGGTAAGGTGATATCCCTCAAAAATATTACAAGGGAACTCAAGCTTGTGTCATGTCCATTTGGTCATCTCAACAGTGTCAACATGAACATAAATATACCTTCCAAAGGAGATTCTGGGATGATGAGGGCCTAGAACTAACCAGTGAAGGTAGAATTACAGTTACTCAAGGTCCACAATATAATCAATTTGGGACAAGCATTTGAATCACCAACTATTTTTCCAAAGAGATGCATGGGTTTTCCTCTCACGTCATCCCTAGGTATAGTAGAAATAGCCTTCCATTATCACCCGTGTAGAGTCCTAGAGGCCAAGATACTAAGGATACCAAAATAACAAAAAAGGACCAACGGAATAGTGATTACTCTAGTTGATGCACATGGGAAGGGTAGCTAAGCATGAAACCAAAACAGTACCAAGAAACACACGAGGTCAAAGGGAGGTACTGAGTGAATCCTCATATGCACTGCAACTCTAGTGTATGCTTGACTGAGTATTGGAGGGGTATCTCTGCAACTCAGTCTCGCACGAACTTGTGCTTGACTTTTGTGTGAGAGGATCTTTTCGGTTCACCTCTTTGAAAGGTTGTATTTCATGAAATAAAGGCCACTATGTTTGAGTTTAATACTTTTTGGTAGTTTAGATATAACCCTAATCCAAAACACTAGCCTATACTAGTGTGTTTCGTCCCTATAAAGAAAACATTCTAATATATTTTAAATTACCAACGTTCTTTTTAAGGGTTCCCGATTACTCAAAATGTAGTGGTAATGAAACTAATGATGTTTTGAATTGAAAGCAAAAACAACATGGAAAATGTGAAAGAGGTTCAAATGATGAACTTTTACTTCTCTTTTATTTTCAAAACTAAAAAATGGAGGCCACAAAAGAAAGATCTATTTTTTCTATTTAAAAAAAAGAGAGATATGCAACACACCTAATCCTAATGACACTAGACTAAATGCATAGAAATAAAAGACTTGCTCTTTTTACTTTTTCTTTCAGAAGGAAAAAGGGAAACTAACTACAAACAAGTGCATGCATGTCATGTAAAACAAATCAAATGAGATTATATACTAGGTCCACAAAACAAAACCTAGACTAACCTAAGGTCTGGAAATACCTCTCTTGGAAGGAGTAGTTGTATAAGGGGCTAAGTAAACCAATTTGGAATGAGGATTTTGACCAAAAATACTAAATAAGACAAGGATCAGACGGCTCCTAACTTTAGGCTACACCTACTAACATAGGTTGATCAACACCATACATAACAAGGTCATGCCAAGAAAGGAGGTCAAGCACATAGCAAGGGACAAACCTAAAATATTAAAAAATAGTTTTAAAGTCAAGTTAAGATCACTCTCAGGAGAATACACCACTTCCATGTGGTCTTAATATACTTGGGGACATCAAATACCACAAAAAAGTAAACTTAGGCCCCTCCAAAACAGTCCAAAAAGTGAATAAAACACTAAAAAATAGGAAAAATGCTACTGTAGTATAGTGTTAGTAGCGTGTAAGACATAGGTTGTACTACCATTTGCACCTGAGTATACCTAGGAAAAATGCTACTGTGTGGTCTAGCACAAAAGTGTGGGTGGTGGAAGGTGCAAACAAGGTGAAAAACACCCCTAAAATAGCAAGGAATATGTCTATAATGGCTTAAGGATTGTTATTAACCTGAAAACCATACTCAGACCTTAATAGACATTATAGAAATAGATAAGGAGACCCCAAATCAAACAAAGAATCCCCAATTGAGTCGCCATTTCTGTTGTTAAGGAATTTATCCTATGGTTTGGGTTGAGGCCACCAGCATACTAGGGGTTCTACAAACTGACATATAAATTTTTGCAAGTATGAATTCAAACAAAAGTTCAAGGGTTAGGAGGATGCATACCTTATGAACTAAAGGTTGAAGATTTCCCTTTAACCCTCTTTTCCCCTTCCAATAAGGAACCTGCAAAAACACTTCAAACCTTCCTCAAACTAGTTTGACCACATATAAGACAATGATATTGAAAATGACATGAAACCCTAACTAACATGTAATTATAAAATGAGATACAACATCCATTATATAATGATTTGGAAATGGAATAATTTCAAGTATTTATTAGTAAATGAAATAAGTACAAGATATAACTTCTCCTTGTTAAAGGCGCCTTGTGAAACCTTCGATCCAGATCTCCTGCTTCTCTCCTCCAAGATTCTCAACCTCCAAGCTCTACAGCATGGGTAAATGGAAACTAGCGCATAGGTGAGGGGGATAAGAGTCCAAATTATTCCAGCATAAAATAATCAAGGCTCAATCCCCTTCATGGTCCCCTCTCCCTTTATTATATAGAATATTAAAGAGTTAGGTTTGAGGCAGGAGCAATTACAACCCAGGAGGGAGTTCTAAAACCACGTAAACCACCCAAAATTCAAGTTTTTATATATTTTTTGATCATTTTTTTTAGGGTACATGCTATTAGGACACTGATAACTAGTGTGTGTATGGTGGAAACATTAGTACGACACTGGAAAACTACATTTTTTTGTGAAAAAATGCATTTTTATGGTTTTCCAAGGTTTTTAAAGAGATGGTTTTGTCTGGAAACTTGTTCCTTAGACTCATAGGTATCCAATGGACCAGGAAAGAGGTAAGAAGGTGTTATATAAGTCCCAAATATGCCCCTAACATCCATTAATGTCCTTTGGGCGACTAAAAATAGCCTTCACGAAGTGTCATCATGCAGCCAAACATGTAAGTGTCATCATGGATTGAGAAGTGTCGATTTTGACGAAAACATATAAATGCTAGTACAACACTGACAAATTGTGTTTTGTGAAAAAAACAGATTTTTAGGGTTTTTCCAAGGGTTTTCAGGAGATGGTTTGGCCTAGAAACTTGTCCCTTAGCCTCCTAGGTATACAATGGACTAGGAAATAAGTAAGAAGGTGCTACAAAAGTCCCAAATATGTCCCTTCTATCCATTAATGTCTTCTGGGTGACTAGCAGTATCCTTCATGAAGTGTTGTCATGTGACCAAACATGTAAGTGTCATCACGGATGGAGAAGTGACGATTTTGACTATAACAGTGGCCATGTAAAGGATGTTATTCAAGGAATGGGACCTTTCCATGTGTGAATATGTTTTGTGGTTTAGAGTTGTGGAAAATACCTCCATGGAAAAGGAAAGCAAGTCTCATAGTTGAGTGAGGATCAAGTACATATAATGGACCTTGGAAACACTCCATATGGAGATGGAATAGAATTAATTGCAACATTGTTAATTCATAGGAATTCCAAGAGAGGTCAATATTGAACATAGATAGAATTTCCAAAGAAATTGGAACATCATGGCATTATGAATAGAGCGCATGGATAACTGTTGTAATTTCCAGTGAATGCTACATAAGGTTTATAGGGTGGTTGTAGAAGAAATGGGAGAATGATATACATAAGGAACAATGAAAAAGAAGAGAGGCCATGAGTTAGACCAAATATTATATATGGAAGAGTAGATTCCATGTTGTGATGAGGATTTGGAAAGGGAAAATTTATTACCTCTTATTTTACTAATATGTTTTTCTTTCCTGAGTTATATGAGTAAAATTTTAGACAAATTGAGAGATAATGTATAATGCATTTGTTTGCATATGATATTGCATATTGGTAAAAGTAGTATGGTATTTCATATGCAATGGGAAACTAATGATAACTACCTTGGTTGATGATATTTAATGATGTTGGTAATGGTTGTAGGACCAAATACAATAGAAGCCTGGTTGATGATGTTGATGATGTGGTTTCTTCTCACCATCATCCTAGTGAGGATATGATGGAACAACAAATACATGATCACTAGTTTGGTGTAAGGATTATATAATACTTGGTAGGAATCCAATTGACGAAGTAACCTCAAAAGTGTTGATGGAAAACATGTAGGTAATGATTGAATTATGCTAGTACATAAGTGGTAAAAAGAATTGGGTAGGAATTCCTTCAACCATATTTTAATCATCGTGACTTTCTATGCATGTGATTGTACTCCATTATTATGCATGTTATCTCACCAAGGTGTGGTAATTTATGGGGTGGTAAAGGCAAGGAGCCTTGTTCCTTGATTTTGTAAGGTTGAATGCATTCACAAGAATGAATATCTTGCATGAGTGTGTGTTGACTATGAATTTAATAATCGAAGCATGTGAGGACTAATGGTCCCGTTGTGGTAATGCATACATCTGTGTGTGCATGTGTTAAGATGCATTGTGACAATGCATGATTATGAAAAATAAGTCCACTAAAATTCATTAACATCCAAGGTAAATAGGAATGTTAACAGATCATACGGTTGTTTCATAAGTTGTTATTGATGCAGGGAAATTTTTTTCAATAATCCTATGGGATTGTTAAACAGTGAAGGGAATGTGATTATGCATCCCTGAGAATTTAAAGTTTTAGTTGATTACATATATATTGCGACTATTGCAAATGTGCTACAAAGAAATTATAAGCATGGTTATTTACAACTTGTTGGCTGATTGAAAAATAAGGATGCAGGTAGCATTGGTGGATATGGAAATGTTTGTAAGACTTTGATGAGGTATGGGAGCTACCATGTGCAAGGCTAAGTGCCATGAATTCTTATTGTGCAATTTGGTTCCTGTAGAGAGCATATTTAAACTTTAGACTTGAATATTTTATTAATAATGACTTGGTCGATATGAATCCTCACAGAGAGGATGTGTGGTAGGTCAATTCCTCGTAGGAAAATGGTTGGTGCAAGACATGAAGGGAAATGTATTGTCAATTGCTATATCCAAACTATTGGGCCTAGGAAAAGGTAATCATAATTCACTTAGAATTCTTCCTGAGTATGGAAAGGAGTCGTGATAGAGGTAGCGACAAAATAAAGGAAGGAAGAGAAGGTAAAGGAAAATAAGGAGAATGAGGTATGATAGAGGAAGATAAAGAGGAAGCAGTTGAAGAATATTCTGCAACAAAAGAAGAAGTTGCAATAGAATAAAATCCATGATAGAAGGAAAGAAGGAGACATAGTGGAGCAATATTAGAAGGCATGCAGCGGCGCAATGGTTAGAAAGTGACAGGTCATAAACATCGTGGGTACTAGGTCGGCTAGAGCTAGCGAAAGTCGTACATATGAAGGTATCTTTGTAGGTTAGGACATTAGTGCCTATTGTCATGTGTCTCTAGAATAGGAAAGATATGTTGTTGGATAAGTATAGGAATTCAGCTGAGAAAGCGACATGAAAAGAATATGTAAATCATATGTAAAAGGAGAAACCCAAGATGTATGCGGGTTAGACACTCCCTATATTCATACTCTCCCTATTCATTGTTTTCTTTAAGTTTTGTTAAGTGCATTAAGTCAAGAATCTGTAGCTGAGTGCATAGAAGTGTAGAAGAGACTGATTCGATCCAGGTTATGTGCAGATTAGTAATAGATTAAGGTAGGGAATACCAGAGATAGAAGATAAGAGAGAATGAGAGGAGAGAGAATTATGTAAATATAATCAAGGAAGATCTAGAGCAGAGTATGCAACTTGGTGCGCAGACAAAAGGTGCCATATATTTCTCATACCACATGAAGAGAACCTTTGTGGTTTTTCCTAGATGGGTTTCCATGTTAGATTCTGTGTTTTATGTGTGAATGCTGAATTTGTTTAAGTCACATGTATATATGTNGTTGAATGTATATATGATGCATCAGGGTTGTTGTTATATTATTTACAAAGGATTCAGTTGAGTGCCTTGGTAAAATACCAAGGAAGCAAAATCCCCCACCCAACTATGGAAAACTGGTTATGTCGGTTACCCATAGAAATATATCTTAGGTGAGACCGCATCTGCTTCACAGGTATTGTTGACTAGGATTTTCTTCGTTGAGATGATATATTGGGATTCGTTGTGCATAGGAGAGGAGGGACTAAACCTCAGTCAAAGAGACACTAGAAGGCCAACACGTCATTCCATTGTCAGGACCCAAATAATTCTGGTGAGGGACATGTTGTGGCATTCGACAAAGCATGAAATCCCAAATTTGGTGGATTTCAAAGCATTAGAGTTTACACGAGAAGAGAGTAAAGGATTTTGGTGGAACCCAACAGAATAGTTGGGATGATACCTCTACATGAATTTCCCATTTTGTTGCATGAGTGGTTGTCTAGGCTGGAAACCAACAAAAGAAATTTCCAAGGAGGAGAACTGATGGAGTGTACTCCTCTGTTGATTTAGCGACTGAAAGGTGTGAGAAACACTCTATCGAGGGCTATTGATTTTTGGATAGATAGTATTTTGGAGGGATACATACTGAGTTTGTTATTGGCACAATAACCTCATATAGTGAGGCTGCGAGAATTTGTTTCCAAATACCTTATGGAAGATATCTATCATCTTTGAATATGTGGATAAAAATGCTCGTATTTGAAAAAGAAATCCCATGAATGTAACAGTTGAAAACTATGCGAAGAAGGTTGGATATGTCATAGCAGAACTATGTGAAAAATGAAGGAAACTAAGTTGAGATGTTCCCTGGAGATGCCGAAGCTAAACTAGAGGTTGATTATTTAAGAAGCGGAAGAATATTTAGATTGCAAAAGAGAAGAAAGAATCTGACAGGAAGAGGGTGTTGTAGTACGACCAAAGGAGAATAATGCAAGCTTGTGTCACACATAGATGAAGGGTCTTATGATGAAGAAGAAGAATATCAATCGATATCTGAAGGAGAGTAAGAATAAGAAGAATCAAGAGAAGCACCTAGACCAAAGCACGAGTATGGTACACCTACAATGCCACATACATCACCAGAGGTAAGATCTAAAAAATATAAATAGTACTAACACTATGAATAGTGGAAAAGGGAGTCGTCTACTCAAAAAAATTTCGAAGTAGATTTGTAAATATAAATAGTACTAACACTATGAATAGTGGAAAAGGGAGTCAACTACTCAAAAAAATTTCCCATGTGTATCAGGAGTCGACATAATGGATGGAACATACATTAAGTTGCCAATATTTAATGGAAATGGGTTAGAAAACCCAAAGAAAAATTGGTTTATCTATGAATCCGTATGTACTATATGATAGATCCAAAATGAGAACATAAAGAAAGCGTAGATGGTCACGACTTTGTGAGGTTGTGCACTCGACTGGTACATGAAGTTTTCTATAGTTCCACTAGGATTTGCACACAAAACACTTGATCAGATTCCAGTAGGAATGATAAATGAGTTTAGAAGGTTGAAGTATAAGTCACAGAGCATTACAAAGATTAAAGAAATGAAGAAGCTACCTATAGATATTGTCTGTTACTTTTAACAGAGATTCAAGACATTATGAGACAAAGTAAGCTTCGATGTGTCGAATGTACAACATAAGGAATGGTTTACTGATGCGTTGTTACTGAACATATGGATTCCATTGCTACAATAGAAGATTGTGTCAATGGAAGAAGCTTTGGAAATACCCATGAAGGTAGAATCCTTTTTGACTAGAGAAACCATCCTGCACATTTAGTTAGAATTGGATAATATTACGATGCAGCTCCAAGACATCAAGAAAGGAAAAATATGTTCAAGAGGATATATGGTGTACAATATTTAGAACATACAGACACCGCAAAGATAATTGTTCGGTACTCATTAATTATGTCGCAGCAGGGGTATCGAACCCGATAAAAACCCAAGGGATGCCTTGGTGTATAATATATCAATCTAGAGGCCATAATCCAGAAGAATGTTTGTATTTACATATAATTGTAAGTACACCAGCTAGTCTGTATTGGAAATTTTGTAAATAAGTAGGACATGATGAGAAAGATTGTAGAGCACTTCAGTTGTTGCAAGAGAAAAAGGTGGACACCTACTTGATGAAGAATGATGAGAAGATGCAAGCTCAATGAGTGTGACCTCAGTATCAACCTGCTCAATATCCACCAGCACAATTTTAACAACCACAGTATCCACATCCACAATATCAATAGAATTAGTATCCGCCATAATTTTTGAGGTTGAGGAAAACAACAAGGAGGAGGAGGATTTGGTAGAGGAAGAGGACAAATCATATGTTATAACTATGGACAACCACAACAATTTTCTCAAGATTGTGTAAGTCCTACAAAGACATGTACTTACTGTGAATCATTTGACCATACTATCGAACAATGTCCATAATTGATTGTGAAATCGTAGGCTTGAACCATGGTAAATCCCAATCCTGTGCAGAATTCAAACTGGGACCTTAACCAAAAAATCCATATGAGTTTTTTTGAGCCAAGAGAACCAAATATTGTTGTCATTACATGAGGAGATGTTGTGATGGGAGCATACCAAAATAAACAACATGGACAGCTGCAGGTGTGACCTACGACAAAAAATAAAGTACCATTAGACGTCCAAAAGGAAAAGCAAGTATTCCTAGATGTGCGAGAAAAAATTATTGATACCAATCAAGCGACGACATCTGGACAAGTCAAGGCAATGCGTAAAAGATTTGAGCAACTACTCAAGAATCAACCAATGAAAAAGGTTAGTAAGATCAAATAAATTTTCAAAAGTTGTTTAGCACTAATCCATGATAGAGATGTTGTAACTGAATTTACAAAACTCATAGAAGAAACTCTAGAATAACCATGACTTGAAAATATATTTAACCATATTGGGAAAAGATTAAAAACTGGTTGTGAACTGTGAATGACTACGCAGATATGAGATTATGCTATGAAGTATATAATTTTATATTTGGGATATGATGTCAATATCTTGACAAGATAGGCATGGGAAATCATGAATAAGCCGTGATTGGATTAGCCTTCCATTCAACTAAGGATAGCGAAGCAGTTGAAGGTTCTACCCATTGGTCGACTGACTCAAGTACCTGTCGAAGTAGAAGGCCTGGGGAAATACACAAACTTTGAAGGGATCGACATTGTCGATGATACAAACCCATATCCTACAGTTTGGGAATTGATTTGGAAATAGATAATCAGACCATAATTAATTTTAATAAAATAATATTTTCATTTGAAGATTCATAGATAAGGGTGACCGCACCAATTGATCTTCTCAAAGGGAAGAGATATGTCGAGCCAATGAACAGTGAATTCCAAGGTAGTTACTTAGATCATCTATATAATGGTATGTCTTCAAAATATGACAATATAAATCCAAAATTTGATGGCACCTGAGTTGGAAGAGTGTTATTTCTTGTTCATCCAATTCAGGCAAAGCATTATAAAATTGGCAGAATTGGCTGCATGAAGTTTCCATGTGAAGATGCACAAGAATTACAAGATCTGTGCGACAGGTAGGAACTGGAGAAATTGAGCTTTCTATATATGAAGGTATGGCTAATTTTGCATCTTTCTTAGTATAATTTGAAGCAAAAGTCATAGAATCACATCAATTATCCGCTTTGGACTTTGTGCTAAAATCTACGCCTACTAGATGGAGGGGTACACATAAACAATCTATCTCTGAATGGATGTAATGCAGAAGATTGTTGGATATTATATTTGGATAATAGATAATTTATACTAATCGCAAGTATACATGATTGAAAAATCCTATCGAACATATTGAGTATTGTCGCACGACATGTGAAGACTATCTGCGACAAGAATGGGTTCATCGTTTTGTACATAAATTGGACATGGTACAAAGAATTGGTACACATCAGTGGATCTATGATGAGGAACCCTTGAGTGGGAAGACATGTTACTTCAAATTGTACAACCGTAAGAAGAACATTTTGTTGCAGGGTTTCATCAAAATGTTTAAAAGAAAAGACAGAAGGTATGGCATGATCAACACATTAAGAACAAACAGTTTCAAGTCGGAGGTCTTGTTCTTATGTATGATAGTAAATTCATTAAGCACCCAGGAAATTTAAAAACTCATTGGTTAGGACCATACATTGTCAAAGAGATCACTGATGGAGGATAATTGAAACTAGAAAAATTAGATGGGACATAAGTTAGAGGACTCATTAATGGGAGTCGATTGAAGCCATATTATGATAGCTATGACTTGGTTGCATAACAGAGAGCGAGAGAGAGAGAGAGAGAGAGAGAGAGAAGTAATAAAGATAAGACAAAATTTATGATCACAGACAACTAGTCTACCGCATCAAGAGGTGAATTTTAGCAGAACTAGCATCTGGCGAAGGTTAAAATGATGAGTGAAGACACCTGGTCTATTGCAAATAAAGGAACCTTGTTGAAGGAAGAAAATCAAGTCACAAGGAGTGTGACATTGTCGCATGAGATATTGGAATCCTCAATGTGACAGGATGAAGGAAATTAATTTGGAAAATCCAAGAAAATATGTTTGGCGTGCTTTTTGTTCATGTCCGACTTTATGACAATAACTGGCATTTGAAGTGACAGATAATCCGAAAGGCATAACATACAATTTTTGATAATGAGTGCATGGTACACCCATATTCTGAAAGGAAGGATTCCTTTCTATTGATTGGTCGTGCGTGTGAAGGAGCGACTACGAAAAATTGTTGTATGCTATCATCCTTCGTGCCCAAGTTCAACTCATTTCATTTGCAAGAGAGAAGAGTTGTTCATTGTCTACAAATTTGAGAGCCAAATTGATTTTTTGTAACATGGCCATTTCCATCTCCAATACAAGAACAATTGAGTTTGAGCCTGCATCACCTATGATAGTCATGGAGGATACTGCTATCTATATTCCACCACAGTTGGAGGTGCCTCCAGGTGTTGCACATATCACACTAGTTGTTGAACAGTATGCTCCAATGGTGGAGAAAAATCCTATTAGGTCATCTGGAAAATCACATGCAGAAAGACCAGGTCTGCCTTGAACCAAATGGGGCAAGTGCATGGTAACCATGAGAGGAAGGAAAAAGCATCGACAACACTAGTGCCACCCCCACCAGAGGAAGAATATTATGAAACAAGAAATTTTCTTCCACCTCGTGTGTCACCCAGATGTAGTGATGCAACAAAATTCACAATCCAAAAGAAAATAGGGGCCCCATTGATAGCACCATTGGTACCAAAATGAGTGAAAGTGACGAAGGATATCTTGACGAACCTAAGGAAATTAAATTTTGTTGACCATGACACAAAGAAGAAGTCATACCTGGACTACACAAAGTATATGGATACTATGCAAGACATTCTAAATGCACCCAAGTGATTTGTCCCAAAGGAGTGGGCTAGAGGATTAGTACAGTCTGGCATAATTTCATTGCTATATATGCCACATTTTGGACATAGCATAACGATAATTACTCATGTTAAGAAATTGTTGGTATTCTTTCATGGTGGTTCCCTAAGGCTTGGAAATCCTATACCTGTATATTTTGAACTTATTGCACTCATCATAGGCCTACCATTCGCAGGAATGGACCCAACTCCACCTCTAAGGAAGTATTAAGAAGCATTGATAGCTACGCGGATGAAGGATAAGTATGACATAGTAAGAGATAACATAGGATTTCAGATAGCCTCCATCAATGATTATACCATTCTCATGGTTGCAAAGGTATTGGCCTCAAAGTTACTACACAAGGTGTACCAAAACGAATGTATTGCGGGAGAAATTGCATTGGTTGAACTCTATGCATAGGGAGTTCTGATCAATTGGTGTCATTTCTTGTCGAATGAGATTGTAAGATTCCAATGAGTCGTGGGAGGAGGGTAAGGAATTTAACTATTTCTAGCTATTAATTTTAGTTTCATTGATTACATGATCCGACCCACCAAGCTATCAAGGGGTAGATCTTCCAGTACAGTGCAGAGGAGCGAAATACCAAAACATTTGGTTCAACAATGATAGAAAGGAACTACAGACAGAAAATAACATTGAATTATTTAAGCATGGGAAGTCTATAAGGAACCAGGTAAGGGACATGTGAAGGTTGGATGACACCATTGTTCAACGTTTCCATCAAGTTGTTATATTTTATATTGGTGTGCACCATGTCAACATGTAGTCACACCAGGACCCACATTGTCAAATCTTGTCAAGGCAATTTATAATATCAGAGGAAGAAGTTCAAGAAATTGTTCATGAATGGCTGGAGTAATGGCGTATTCTGGTGCCATAAGAGAAACTGTGATAAGAGGAAGAAAAACTGCAAAAAGAGAATCCATCACTTCCAAAATACAAGAATGAAGAAGAAAATCTGTTGGAGGATTCAAACCCAACACAAAGTCCTTCCAGTTCAACTCCAACATATCAGGAGATAGAAAAGAAAGGAAAATTCCATGATATGGAACACGTAGAGTCCAGAAGGAAGAAGAAGAAGATGAAGGCTGATAGAAATGCAAATACCATCACCTTGGATAGCAAAGACTTGGAACTAATGACTGAGGAAATAGTTGAAGCTGTGTAGAAAAGATTTAAAACCACAGAGGAGAGACAAATAGATATTCTAGGTACAATTACCTATTTACTCAAAGTTTTGTGTAAAGAGGTTGAATATGTTAAAATGGTTGTAGACTATCTAGCCCCAAACATTGAGCCACAGAATCCACCAGATACCTCAGAAGTGCAACCAACTAGAATAGTAGTTCCAACCCCGCCAATAAAAATGGAGGTATCAGGAGGAGTTCCTGATCTAGGAACTTCGAACTTTAATTATGTTTCCAAGGACATAGGCCAGATAACGATAGACTTTTCATTAATGGAAATAGATAAAGTATATGCAATATAGAGTGTTGAGTTGCGGAGATAAAAGTGCGAGAAGGAACAATAATTAAGCAAGTGAAAGTCACAAACAAGAGTGTTAAGAAGATGAAACTAGTAGTACAAGAGGTTGAGAAAAATATGAAGACGTGGGAAGAAAATATCCATACGCTTGACAAGGAAATATGCCTTTCTTGTACAAACTTTGTAGAGGATGGAATAACAGAGGAAATGGTGTCAGCAGCCAAGGTCGCTCGACTTGGTGAAATGGAAAAATACCTACAAAATAAAGTCATAGAGCTGGAGGCACAGGTAAGACTAATCACACCCCCTGAGGTGTTAAAGGAATGAAGGCAAGCAACAAAGGAAGCTGTGCAGAAGATTAAAGAGGCATAAGCAGTATGTGCTAAGGTTGTCGACCAAGTCTCTCAGGCTTGGGTGGCACTCATAGATGAAAAAAAATCAGAGAAAGTCACAGAGGAGCTGCGCACAACTGAGACAAAGGTAACTCAACTGAAAAAGGAGATGAAGTGGTTACCCCTAGTGCATAAAATAGATAAGGAAACAAAGATGAAAAAAATGCAATAACAGGCCACAATGCTGCACACAACATAGTAGCAATGCACAGATAAGGTTGAAGAGTTGCGGGTTGAGGTAAAAAGAGTTACAAGAATCATTCAGCGTATACATCAAAATGTGTGAGAAGAAGTAGAGACAGCTAAAAAGGTAATTTTGTAACATATCAGTTCCAATATTATGGAACAATTGAAGAAGGTGGAGGAAGAAGTGTGACAGGAAGTAGATAGAGTAATGAAAATCTTACAATAGTTTCAAGGAAAAGATGGCACAAGTGAACAAATGGAGGAATAATATTTGCATGGCTCAAGAAGAGCCATGAGTGAGTGTTGGGGACCTATTGGGCCTAGGAAAAGGTAACCAAAATTCACTTAGAATTATTCCTAAGTATGTAAAGGAGATAAGGAAAGAGAAGAGAAAGGAGCTACGAAAGAGGAAACAATCGAAGGAAGGAAGAGAAGATGAAGTAAAAGTAGGAGAATGATGCATGACAGAGGAATATAAAGAGGAAGTAGTTGAAGAATATGTCACAATAGAAGAAGAAGCTGAAACAGAATAAAATTTGTGATAAAAGGAAACAAGGAGACATAGTGGAGCCATTTTAGAAGGCATGCAGTGGAGCAATGATTAGAATGTGACATGTCATAAAGATCGTGGGTACTAGGTCAGCTAGAGGTGGTGGAAGCCACACATATGAACGTATCTTTGTAATTTAGGTTGTTAGTGCCCACTGTCAAGTGTAGCTAGAATAGTAAAGAAAACCTGTTGGCTATGTGTAGGAAGTCGGTTGAGAAAGCGACATGAAAAGAGTCTATAAAAGGAGGAACCCTAGATGTATGCGGGTTAGACACTCCCTATCTTCATACTCTCCATGGTTATTGTTTTTTGTTATTTTTTCTAAGTGCATTGACTCAAGAATTTGTAGCTGAGTGCATGGAAGTGTAAAAGATATTGAGTCGATCTAGTCTATGTGCAGATCAGTAGTAGAGTTAGGTATACAAACATTAGAGGTAGAAGATAAGAGAGCATGAGAGGATAGAGAAGTTTGTAAAGATAAGAAAGGAATATCTATACGCATACCAAAGGTGCCATATATTTCCCATTCCATATGAAGAGAAGCTTAGTACGCATACCAAAGGTGCCATATATTTCCCATTCCATATGAAGAGAACCTTTGTGGTTTTTCCGGATTGGTTTCCACCTTAAATTCTGTGTTTTAAATGTGAATGTTGAATGTGTTTAAGTCACATGTATATATTTTTTTGTGAATGAATGCCTATGTATTTTCTTAGGAATGAGTCTATGTATATTGGTTGCATTGTTATAAGTTGAATGTATCTATGTTGCACCAGGGTTGTTGTTATATTATTTACAAGGGAATAAGTGTGTCAAAGTATAACTGTGCATAGTAAGCATAAATAATCCATCCATAGGATTCGGTTAAGCTCCTTGGTAAAATACAAAGGGAAGCAAAATCCCCCACCCAACTGCGGAAACTTGGTTCTAGCAGTTACCCATAGAAAGATATCTCAGGTTAGTCTGCATTGCTTCACAGGTGTTGCCGACTAGGATTTGCACTATCGAGATCATATCTTGGAATTTGTTGTACGCAAGAGAGGAGGCACTAAACCTGGGTCGAAGTGACGCTAGAAGGCCAACATAAGCTTTATGAGCATGAAGCTAATGACTGTGTAAAATTCAATTTTGTAGAAGAAAAAATTATAAATTTTGATTTGAATTAAATTACTAAATATGATTGACTATTTGGAAATTTGTGAAATGTGTCAAGGGGTCATGTTGCAGGAAGCCGCGTACTATGACCTGTAAAATCCAAACACCATTGAAAGAATCTTGTGCTTGAAATGGGTTTCGGGGAAAACTCCATTGTGAATTCTAATAACGTCTCATGTGAACTGCATGTTGGTAAAAAACGCATGTGAGATGATAAATTATGTCAATGGGAATGTGTTTACCACTAGAGCTGAAGTGCAAAAGGAATTGGGGTAACAAACCTGAGGGACTATTAACTCAGAGAAAGGAGCCCTATTCCTTGTGAAAGAGAAAAGAAAAGACATATGCAAACATATAATTATTTTGTAATCCTTACAAAATATATATGTATAATTGTAGAAATGAATAGGCAGAACATGTTTTTAATTTTAAGATTGCTTGAGTTGAAATTACGACCTACATGGTTCCCATTAGAAAGGAGTACACTCCTTTATGGTGTTGTGTTGTGTTGTTGTTACTGAAGTTGACTTCATCTTAAGGGAATTGACACATTCCCAACGTTTCAATGTCAGAGAGTGATTTTTTATAAAATATTCTTACAATTTTATATCAGCGATATTGACGATGTGGACTGGCGCTTGTGTTGTCAAGTAATGAACATGAAAAGTGGCGCTACAATTAAAGAAGAGAGCCTAGTTGTTGAGAATGATCCTATTTTTGGGAATTGATTTCATGAGAAGAAGGATTATGTCTACGATGCATGTGCTTGCTAATAAATTTAAGGGCGTAAGGGAAATCCCAAGTGTTTCTTGGCCCAAAGAAAATGTGGGTTCCTAGGGAGAGGAATTCGAACCATGAATTTCCCTTTATTGCTTGGAATGGCAATGGTTATGGTGAATTTTCCTTCCTTTGACCTATTGACCCACATGAAAGTGTTTTCTTGGAAATGGAGAGGGTAAACTAGGTATGGGAATGGTTTAGCACCATAAATGCTTGGTAAATCCATTCGGTGCACTGGTTTGGCATTGAATGTTGACCAGCTTGTGTGTTAGAAAAACATTAATTATTAGATATGCAGGTCATCCAAGGCTTGTATGTGAAGCAGGACACATCTGGATCAACATGAAGATACTCATATAGATAAGTATTTTGTTATCATGTACTTCTATTTTATTTGGTGTATGATTTTATGAGTATATGCTAATCCTCAAGAGGATAAGTTTTATGAAAGTCAAGCTGATACATAATTGTTTCCTTGTTGAAACCTAGGTAATGCTAGAAGTAGGAATTGTGAAGGCATCCTAAGGATGAATTTGGACATATGACTATCCTAAAAATATCAGCATGAGTATCCATCAAGAATGGTTCTAGTGGACTTGTGTCAGTCCTATAAGTTAAGGTTATGTAGGCTAACTATGGGGCGTAACCTGTCTTTAGAGCCTTAGACAGACCTTAGAAAAGGAAAGCGAAGCATTAACAATTGAAGTGAAAGAATCCAAGGAACATGGAATGACAGTGGTGGGGCTTCATACTAAAACAAGATTAAGAGGGAGAAATATATTAAATCTCCTATTTCCCTATTGTTTGATGCATTCTAGAAATAGAAAGTGGTTGAATGTTACAACTAAACGTTAATTATGTTTATTTTTTCTTGAAATTTACTTTGAATGCTAAATTATTTAAATTCTTGTGAAAGGATGAAGATGAATGAGTTCATCTATATGTTGGGAAAGTATGAAATGTGTGAAAGTATTTTGGATAAAGAATGAACCTTCCAAGTCAAATGAGCAATTAATTGACTGATTTTAATGCATGTGTTATGCTTAGCCTAATAAGATTCACAATGATTGATTTCACAGGTGAACATTGAACAAATTTCTTGCAGTTGTTATAAAGCAAGTGTTATTGGAAAATAGAGTGTGGGTAGTTGTGCACATTGACCATGGAAACCTACCCAAATCTATTTTATTTAGCTAAAAAATTGATTGAATCAATTGCCTATTAGATTTTAAACATTAAGCTAGCATTTCATTAGGATCTTTAACTAAGAGAACAACAAGCACAACAATCAAACACAAGAGACAATGAACATAGTGTTTTTCCTTGGGGAAACCATAAATGGAGAAAACACCGCAACCTACTCAGAGATAGAATCATCGCTAAAGTGAAACCCAAAACAATAAGATGATATCTTGACAGTAGTAACCTCTTTCTTCCTTGCCCCAATGTCTTTCTCTTCCTCAACTATGCACTACAAATGAGTGTGGATGAGTTGTGTGATAAATAGAGATGTCACCTCTCAATTTATACTAATTCCTAACATGACTAAAACCCTACTAGGGTCGACTTCACTAGGTGAGTCTAATAACCCTAGTGCCCCGAAATTGCGGGGACTTTAACCCTTAGACAATAGGAGGGTTACCCACAATGACTTGACATGACTTGTTTACATTATAGATCCTCCTGATAGGAACATCGGGGCATGATATGAAACAAGTACATCCCAGAATAAACATCAGGTTACAATAGATAAGAAATACAAGTGAAATACATTCCGAAGTTACAATTACATCAACACTCCCTCTTAAATAGGAAGGTATTCTCTCGACACAATTTTCATCACTGGTCTTCTTCTCTGGATCATCTCGTCATCTACATATTCAATTCATCTTCATCTTCAAGTCATCTTCATCTTCGGATCTGGATCATCACTGGATCTGGATCATCATCACTGGATCTGGATCATCACTGGATCTGGATCATCGTCACTGGATCTATATCATCCCTCGATCTGGATCATCTTTAGAGCATCATCTCTGGATCTCGATCATCCCTCGATCTGGATCATCTCTGCTGGATCATCAACACTAAATATTCATAGGTGTTATCTCATGATTCTTCTCATCACAGGAATTTCTACAAAGCCAGCCATTTTTCATGTTGCATGTAGGCCTAGCCACCATGTAGGTCTTCTTCAACGCTTATATCTGACACTTAAGTCAGAATGGCCTACCTAGCACTTACATCTGATCATGTAGGAACTAATCCTATAATCATATCAGAAAGGCAACGCCCAGCACTCACATCTAACCATGTGGTAACATATCCCACAACCCTGTCAGAAAGGCCTAGCACTCATATCCATTCAACCAATGATTGAAATGGATCAGCACTTACACTTGGCCATGCAAGGAACCAATCCTCCATGCCAAAAGGCTCTGGCCCTGCACTTACATCCATTCAACCAATGATTAAAAAAGGCCCAACACTTACATCCATTCAACCAATGATCAAGAAAGGATTTGCACTTACATTCGACACATGTGAGGAACCAATCCAACATGCATGTTCGAAAAGGCGTGCACTCACATATGATCATGTAGGAACCAATCCTATAGTCATATCAGAATGCCCCCCAGCCCCAGATTGAGCTACCAGGTAACTGACCAGGTTCCTCCATTCTCCCAGAGAATGGCAGTTGCCCTTACATATGACCTACTCATCAGAATGGCCAACACTTACATCTGACATGGAAGGAACCAATCCTCTCACCATGACAAAATGGCTCAGCCCTTACATTTGACCTACTCATCAGAATGGCTATGGATTCAGCATTCATATCTGACATGGAAGGAACCAATCCTCTCACCATGACAGAATGGCTCAGCCCTTACATCTGACCATGGAAGGAACCAATCATCTCACCATGTCAGAATGGCTATGGGTCTCATAATTTTTCCTTGGAGGAAACCTCGATCTAGAGAACACCAAGCTTCTCCCTGAAGTACTTGAACTTCATCCTAGCCAATGCCTTCGTCAAAACATCAGCTATCTGTTCCTCTGTCGCAACATACAGGAGCTTCACTACTCCCCTCTACACCATATCCCTGATATAGTGATACTTGATCTTAATTTGCTTCGACTTGTCATGAAACACTGGATTCTCTGACAACTTCATGCAACTCTGGTTGTCACAATGTATACAAGTAGCATCCATCTAGAGATCAAATAAATCAGACAGTAGCTTCTACAACCATACTGCCTCACAACTAGCTGAACAAGCTGCGACATACTCTACTTCAGCTGTACTCAGTGCCACACAGGATTGCATCCTGCTAAACCAAGAGATCACACCTAATTCCATACTAAAGCAACACCCTAAAGTGCTTTTCCTATCGATGGCACTGCCTGCCCAATCTGAATCAACATAACCCTCTAGGTTAATCTTCTGATTCACCTTGTACTTGAGCCCATAATCAATTGTACCCCTCAGGTATCTCAGAATATGCTTTGCAACAATCAAGTGAACATGTCTCGGATCTGTTAAGAATTGGCTCAAGGTGTTCACAACAAAGAAAATGTTTGGTATTGTATTTGTCAGGTACATCAAGGACCCAATCATCTGATAATACATCGTAGCATCAACCACTTCTGATGAAGCATCACTCAATAGCTTCAGGTTTGATGCCATAGGTGTGGTCATGGCCTTGTATTCCATCATCCTAGACCTCTTCAGGATCTCTATTGCATACTTCCCTTGTCCGATGGAAATCCCATCTGCATTCTGCCACACCTCCATACCTAGAAAATAATGCATCATACCCAAGTCTTTCATTTCGAACTCGGCAGCAAGCTTTCTCTTCGTATCAAAAATCAATCCATCCATACCTGTTACAAACATATCATCTACATATAGTAGAAGCATCACTAGGTTTCCATCTTCAACCTTGTAGTAAAGTTTGGAATCTGCTTTAGTCTTGGTAAAGCCCAAATTGGATAGAAAGCTGTCAATTCTGCCGTACCATGTCCTGGGTTCCTGTTTCAAACTGTACAGGGATTTCTTCAATCTGCACACATGAGACTCCCTGTCATGTGTCTCAAAACTAAGTGGCTATTCTATGTACACTTCCTCTTCCACTACACCATTCAAGAAAGCAGTCTTGACATCCATTTGGTGTATCTTCCATTTCATTACTACATCCAAAGTAAGTACCGATATGATGGAAGTCTATCTAGATATAGGTGCAAAGGTTTCTTCATAATCTATTCCTTCTTTCTGTGAGAAACCATGAGCCACAAATCTTGCCTTATATTTCTCTATGCTACCATCTGCAGCATGCTTGATCTTGTAGATCCATTTGGAAGTTACAACCGACTTCCCTTCTGGTCTTGGGACAACATCCCAAACATCATTCTTCATGATCGATACTCTTCGATCATAGCATCCTTCCATTCTTTTCGTTCTGCTGCTTCTTCATAGTTGGAAGGTTCTTTATTGATAACATCACATAGTAAAGCTACATATACGGAACAAGATCTGGTTCTCTTTCTTTCTCTGTGATTCTCTTCTGGAGCCCCATATCTTTCCACACCTTGGATAATTTCTCGTACCCAAACAGGTTTCCTCTTGTAATGATTCTTTTCCTGAGGTGGATCTACATTTCTTTGTTTTTCTTCAAATTCTTGATCTTCTTCTTGAATTTCTTCATTCATGGTTGTATCATGAATTCTGGGTGCTTATGCTTCTTCTGTATCTTCAGCAGGTCTCTTTCTATATTTATTGTAAGTTGTGTCTTCATCAAATGTTACATCCCTGTTGATGTTGTTCTTCTTGAATCCTGGGAAGTATATTCTGTAAGACTTCAATCTTTTAGAGTATCCCACAAACATACCCTTCTTTCCTAAAGGATCTAGTTTTGTTCTCTTTTCTTTTCGAATGTGTATGTACACTTGACAACTGAATATTCTGAGATGGCTGACTTCTAGTTTATTTCTAGAGAAGACTTCTTCAGGATTCTTGTTCTCGAGTACTCTGTGTGGAGTACAATTTTGTACATACACTGTTGTTCTAGTTGCTTCCGCCCATAGATGCATAGGAAGATCTTGATCATGAAGCATTTCTCTTGCAGCTTCCATGATGGTTCTATTCTTCCTTTCTGCAACCCCATTCTATTGTGGATTGTAAGGAGTGGAAAACTCCCTCTTAATCCCCGATTCTTTGCATAAGTCTTTTAATTCATTTGATGTGAATTATCCTCCATTATCTGATCGAAAGGTTTTGATTTTATTTTCTATGTGGTTCTTGATCAAGGCTTTGAATTCCTTGAACTCGCTGAAAACTTCATCTTTTTTCTTCATGAAGTAAATCCATGTCTTCCTAAAAAAATCATCAATGAAAGAAACATAGTATACATACCCGCTTAGTGAACTTGATGATATTGGTCCGCATACATCAGAGTGAATGATTTCCAAGATTCATTTTGCCTTGCTCTTGCTACTTGGAAATTTCTTCTTTGTGTTCTTTCCTTTCACACATCCTTTGCAAACCCCTTCATGTTTTTCTTGAATTTCTGGGAGACCTTCAACAACTTTGCTTGCAAGTGGTAGTGCTCTATAATACACATGTGAAAGCCTTCTGTGCCAAATTTGATTTGGCTCTATTTTGTCATGGACCATAGCTTGTTTTGGATGGCCTTTTAGCTTGTATAAGCCTCCATCTTGTTCTCTAATCACTATTGCATCATCAATAGTCTTTCCTCTTGGCCACATGAGGACTTGGCCATCTACAAATGCAACCCTCATGCCTTTTATATCTAATGCTGATATGGATAAAAGATTCTTCTTTAGTCCAGGTACAAACAAGACATCCTTCATTTTTATATATTTTTCAGAGTCTAGATTATAGGAGGATTCACCACTACCTTTTATGGGATATTGGTAGTCATTCCCAAGCTTCACCTTATGGGGTGAATTATGTTTAGATAGTTTCTCAAAGGATTCCTTGAATCTTTTCATATGCTTGGAAGCCCCACTATCATTAAGCCAATCTTTGCATCCATGAGTGACAGTTCCCGTGAGAGAGGAGATCAGAACATATTCATCTTCACTTTCTTGTTTTACCCTCTTCCTTGGAGGATCATCATCCTCAGCAATGTGAGCATGATGTCTTATTTTGGAGTTCCTCTTCTTCTTGGGACAATTCTTAGCAAAGTGTCCTATTTCATCACATGTATAACATTTGAGTCTAGATGAATCCCTTCTTACAACGTTATTTTTCTGATGAGAATGCTTACCTTGGTGATGATGATTTTCCCTTCTTCATTTCTTGGAGTGTACTGTGAGAGCTTAATCTTCACTTCCCATATTTTCTTCTCAAGCTGCTATCTGAGCTTATTCTTGAGAACATTCTTCCCACAGTCTATTGAACTTGACCAAATTATTTCTAGCACAATTTCCTTGGATGAAAGAATCCCATGACCTAAGGAGGCCATTCAATGTTGTCATCACAATTTCTGCATTCTCCACTTCTTTATCTACAGCTTCTAGTTTTTCTTTGATCTGGGAGACCCTTGTGAAATATGACTGGATGGTCTCCTCATTTTGAATCTTGACATTCTTCAACTGGTTCCTTAGAGTCATCTTCTGATTGATGTTCTTCCCTTCAAATAGTTTGGTTAGGGCATCAAACATGGCTTTAGGTGTCCTGAGGGAGGACACCTGTGGAATGAGGAGATCGTTGATAGAATCTACAATGATCCTCTTTGACATAACCAAATTATTCTTATGTAAGGCCTTGGCCTCATCTCCCTATGGAACTGGAACCTCCTCACCGATATAGGAGTCCAACTCATTTTCTTCCAGGACCAGGGATATCCTATACTTCTAGTCTCGAAATTTATCAGCTCCCTCAAGATTTTCATCAAGCTTGGTATGATGAGACATCTTAACTGAGAAACTAAAATTAAAATACAGAATATTTATACCTTACCAGGTCAAGATGTCGAATCTGGATTTGGAGCTAAAATCCTGCAATGTTTGTTCAGGAGCAGATTAGGGTTTTGCTTTTCTGGAGTTCTATCCAACCAAATGCTTTGAATTTGATCCCTATCTTTGATTTTTGGGAGGAGATCAATCCAGTCCTGGGCTTACTGAAAAATTCTTCTTTTGTGAAAAGCCCTAATTTTCGACAGTAGTGTTGGGTCCAAAATTGAAAAACCTCATAATCGGATTCTACTTCGACAGGAAGATGCGCCCTAGGGAGGAGAGTTATTCGACCCTACTTTTGCTGAAAATATATGGAGAGAGATATACACAATAGGAAGCCCTAGTTCCCCGTAGCTGTATAGTGTCTTCTTCTCAGGTTAGCTTTGATACCATGTTAGCTTTTAAAAATTAAGCTATCATTTCATTAGGATCTTTCACTGAGAGAACAACAAGCACAACAATTAAACACAAGAGGCAATGAACACATTTTTTTTCCTTGGGGAAACCATAAATGGAGAAAACCCCACAACTTCCTCAGAGATAGAATCAGCACTAAAGTGAAACCCAAAATAGCAAGATGATCTCCCGACAACAATAACCTCTTTCTTCCTTGCCCCAATGTCTTTCTCTTCCTCAGCTATGTGCTACAACTGAGTGTGGATGAGTTGTGTGATAAATAGAGAGGTCACCTCTCGATTTATACTAATTCCTGACATGACTAAAACCCTACTAGGGTCGAATTCATTAGGTGAGTCTAATAACCCTAGTGCCCCAGAACTATAGGAACTTTAACCCTTAGACAATAGGAGGGTTACCCACAATGACTTGACATGACTTGTTTACATTATAGATCCTCCCGATAGGAACATCGGGGCATGACATGACACAATTACATCCTGGAATAAACATCAGGTTACAATAGATAAGAAATACAAGTGAAATACATTCTGAAGTTACAATTACATCAAAATTGCCAAGACCCAAGAAATTGTTTAGGAAATGATCAAGCTACAATAGGAACAAAATGAGATGAACCACAAGGTGTTGTAGGACTCTATTTTTCTGAAAAATGAGGTAAAAGGAATTCTGGAAGTTATCAGTAGTGACAAGGAAAATGGGTCAATGAAGATTCATTCATCCAACTGGTCCATCAGGAAATGCCTAAGGCTGGAAGACTCAAGCGAAATTAAGTTGGAAAACAAAAGGCATCCAGTGAAATGCTGGGGATGCAGAGGAAATCATATATTAGTTTATGTCCAACAAGGAGTATCCAAAGAGAATGTATCCATAAATTTTCTAGACTTGTATATCAGCTAGAATGTAAATAAGAGGAAGGACTTGATGCAATAAAAATTCCTCATGTGGAGCTGGAAGGTCAAATTCAACTGAAGAAACTTATAGAGGCCAAGGGACTTGGTTCAGAGAACCCAAGTTAAAGGATGCAATGCAGGAAATGACCTGCCTCAATTTTGTGAATTTTGGGCATGAATAAACAATGTGTAAGTATTCATAAGTATTGGAACCTCGAGGACATTGTTATTCTAAAGGGGAGGGGAATTTAATACCCCCATTTGACCCCTAGAGTGTATTGGCTTAATATGTAAATAATGTTCATATGCACTATATGATTTATAGTGTGGAGATCAAGATCAAGGCCCCTCTAGTGAATGAGCATCTTGAAAGGTAAGTATTTTATATTTTGAGACCATGTGCTAGTAAGCCATGGAAAAATGTAAAAGCATGTAAATATTTAAAACAATAATAAAATGTCCATAGGTTGGCTAGGTGGAGAAATGTGAACAATGGAGGATATGTGCCTCCATGAGGGAGAGGTGAGAGGGTTGTGAGACTGAACCCCGTGTTGGAAAATGTCATCTTGAATCCCTTTTTGATATTTGATTTTGTTGTAAGAAGGTAGTTGAGAAATCATCTCACGAATTTAATGGAGAATGGGAAAACCAATAAATTCATATGGAAGGTTATGGGCTCAGTTTACTTGACCCATAATTCATATTATTACTCATGGTAATTCATTTTCCATCCTCCCCATTCCATTTTGGAACAAATAGATTGTAATTCATAGCTTTCTATGCATTCCCAATTGTGCAAAAACCAGAAATCACAACTTGGAGATAAGTTGTTTTTTGAAATTTAAAAATCATCTAGAAATTCATGTGGATAGTGAAATTCAATGGGGAGTCCATAGATATAAACCTTGGGGATAATTTGAGAGTGGAAAGAGCTCCAAAATTTATGGGAGAAACTAGTTTTGAAGGCCCAAAGGTTGAAATCTTTGATTGAGAGTCACGTGGTCATAAATTGGGAAAAATCCAAGAGTGGATTGAAGTGGGAGAGAGATCAAAGGTCGAATTTGCATGGTAGAGAAAAACAAAGGCACAAATCTCTCATGGATTAGAATTTGGGGCCAACCATACCTTCCCAGGTCAGCTCTGAGGGAAGGGGCACCCGAGGGACTATGCAACAGAGAACGAGACCTTACTCATGTTGAGAGTGGAGGTGATGGGGGTGCTTGGAATGCATGAAGTCAAATTGAGATTCCTATAGCTCTCTAGATGATCTCATTGTCTTAGAAAACTCCTTCCCTTCCTACCTACCTGCTTTATATACCCAGTCGTATGTTGGCTTATCCTGAGTGGTTGTGCCTATGGTTGTAATTGAGCCTGAGTAGTTCCTACTTAGTGGATACATAGCCCTAGATCAAGGGTGGTCTCTGAGTGATGAAATAATATAGGTTGGGAAGATACCTACAGTTAGGTGGGACGTTGCACCACATAGCTAGTTTCTTATATGACTTCAATTAAAGATAAGTGTTTATTGTTGGGTCTGATTATGCCTAATTAATTTATGTGTTATGAATTCCTATTTATTTGTGTTAAATTGATTGAGATGAATCATGTTGCATTAAGCAATTAGATTCCCATGAATGGCATGTAAAGGAATTTATTTATGTGCCTTGTTCTGTTGTTATTCATGTGATGAACATGTTGGTAATTACTTGTTGTGTGTGCATTATTAGAATTAATTTTGTTGTGTATGTTTATTATGATTTGCACATGCATTTAGTTGTTAAGGAATTTAATAATTTGTCCATCGAGGGGGAGGGGGGCAAGGTATAATACCCCTTGTATCGCTCATGTTCCCTCCGAATGCCGAATGGATGGGAACGGACATGACAATTTAATTAAAAAATACCATAAATTAGAAATAAACAAGAAACTGAAAACAAAAATCAATATTTAAAAAAAAACCACTTAATAATGATTCTCGTCGTCAATATGGTATATAACAATAAAATAAATATGAGTATGAATTTAGGGACAACCATGATAAAATAAAATAATGATCTTCAAATTTTTTAAAGGATTTTATGTTTAAGAAATACCATAAATTAAAAGTAGTAAATAAATTGAAAACAAAAACCATAAGTTAAAAAAAATCATTTTATTTTTATTTTTGGTGTTAAGCTCAAAAGGTTTAGTGTTGTGAGTTGCAAGTAGGAAGCTACATGGTCAAGTCTCTAGGTTGGATATCTATATGAATGTTAAGGTTCATTTGATGTCCCCATCAAGTTAGCCTACATAATCAGAAATGTTAGAGCAATAATCCACCTTAGTACCATGCTAATATACCTTAGACACATTTCATTTGTTTCCATGCAATGTTCTATGGTATAGACTTAGGGATATTGATCATTTACTGATAGTTAAGGTGGTTGATCATTCAGATAGTTGAGGCACTCCCAGTTGATCATTCTGACTGACATGCACCCTCATTGATGACAGATCAGCCTTGGTGTTCTCCCCCATCCCTAGATTCAGGGAATGTTTGACCTTATGTGATAGTGCATGTTTGTGGTGGTTTTTGGACTTCCTTAGGAATTTATTGCCTCCTAAAACCACTCCCACTCACCCATGCCTATCATGCCTCCATTTATCTCTCATCATGCCTCACTCATGTTCATACTTGCATCTGTGACCATTTGGTATGATTAGGAAGTTGATTGGTCCACCTAGGGGAGTTTGAGAGTCAAATCATGGTCTAACACTTGTATGCGTCCAGATTTCCTCCAAGGCCTCACAATTTTCCCCTATTGTAATATATATCTGATCTAGACATAGTTACATGTTGGAAAATATTAATAATATATGTTATTGACTTCATTTGTGTGTGCTATTTTCACTCTTTTTGCTAATTTGTGTATATTTTGTGAGTAATATCGAATTGCGAAAATATCCTTGGCTCCTAGATCCTACTATGAATCAATTATCACATGGTATCAGAGCTCTTTGGAGATGAAAATAAAATACAGAGTGTTTTATTTCTTGTTTGAGGGATTTTTTAGAGAAATTTGATTGTTTGCATTGCAGGTACATTCAACAGTTTGTCACCAAGAGCGCAAGCAGAAATGGATCAGACCTATGTATTGTTGACCCCATTCAACTCTTTTGAATGGAATGCCAAAATTATGATCCAACTGTTGTCTAAAGGCTTGTACAGGGTCACTATGGGGACTACGGTCGAACCAAACTATGCTCTGGAGAAATTGAAGTTCTTCAACGGGGTTGATGAAGCATTTAGAATTATTTGTCTCAGCATATCGAGAGACTTAATCATCCATGTAGATAGTCTATCAACTCCCAAAAAATTATGGCTCAAGCTTGAGGCATTGTTCATAAATACTTGTGAGATGAGAGGTCACCATCTAAAAAATGAACTAATCTCATTGAGTCAAGCACATTTTGACAAAACCCGAGACTTCTTCACCAAGTTTAAATTGTTGGTGCTTCAGTTGAAATAGTTTGGCATAGAAAAGAAAGAGGAGAAGCTCATATTTTCCATACTTTTGAAACTAGGGTCAGATTACTCATTGTTTGTGTCTACATTCCACTGTAGCAAGCTCACTGCTCGAAACTGGCACATGCCTTCATTACCTAAATTAAAGGATTCATTGTCTCAATAGAAATAAAATAAAGTGCAAATGGGAACCATAGAATCCAGTAAGGATCAATCCCTTTCTGTAGGAGTTTCTAATCCAAGCAAAGAAAATAAGAAAGCCAAGGATTCGAAGCAACAAGACAAGAAGAAGCTGGAGAAACCCAAATATGCAGATAGGTTTATGAATCCTTGCAAGGAAAATGACAAGAAGAATCAAGAGAAGACCAAATGAACCTACTATCACAAAGGGTGGAATCTAGAGTGTGCATGCATGAATAATACCATATAAATGATGGTGCAAATTCTTCAGAAGAACAACATCCCACTGCCTGAGGGCGCAAGGAAGAAAGATGGTGGTTCAGGCTCATACAACAAAGAAAGGTGCCATGCATTGGTTTCTTATTCTTTAGAATATTCTTCCTTCATCATAGATTCATGAGCTTTTAGGGATATGAAATATATAGAAGACTTCTTCTCGGCCATGTATTTTGAAAGTGGTCCAACTGTTCAAATGGGTGATGATTCAAAGATCCAAGCCAAAGGGATTGGCAGGATCAATCTTGATGATCGGTACTTAGATAATGTTTTCTTTGTATTTGATTTGGAAGAGAAACTACTCTTAGTGTACCAAATGAATCACACTGGTGAAGCCAAGAGAGTAACATTTATTCCAGACACAGTGGAGATAGAAGAAATCTCTACAAACAAGGTGGTGGCATTGGGTTTTCTTATCATCATGCAAGAATGTACAAATTCTCCCATTTCCTTCCCTACTCCAGAGGGAATGCATTTCTGTCACATGCCAATGAGACAAGAAGGTTGTGGCATCAGAGATATGGCCATCTCAACTACATCTACCTCCAGGAATTGAACAAATAATGCATGGTTGAAGGGCTTCCTTCCATCAAGTTCTCAAGTGGCACATGCAAAGGATGTGTAGTGGGAAGTCATGTAGAGTGCAACTATGACATAGGGAAAGAAAGGAGAGATATCAAAGTGTTTGATTTGGTGCATTCATATCTGATTAGGCCTCTTACCACACCCTCTTAAGGGGGATAAATGTATGTTTTGACCTTCATAGATGATTTCTCAAGGTATTGCTGGGTGTATTTCCTCAAACTAAAATTTGAAGTCTTTGAGACTCTCAAATTTTGGAAATCCCTAGTTGAGAATGCATGTGGGATAAAGATCAAGGTCCTTAGGAATGATAATGGCAAGGAGTATGTTAACAATATTTTGCAGCAACTTTGTGAATAATGTAGCATCCATATGCAGCATTCGATGCCCTACACACCACAACAAAATGGTGTTGCAGAGCACAAGAACCTGGCTCTCAATGACATAGAGACCTGTATGATTGAAGCAAAGGATTTGAATCCTAAGCTATGGGATGAAGCCATTAACTGTGCTGCATTCATCTAAAACAGATATCCTCACAAATATTTATATGGAAAAACACCATATGAGGCTTGGTTGGGTCACAAGCCAAGTGTTTCATATTTGATGGTCTTTGGCTCAAAGCCTTCGGTTAGGATTCCTCTAGAGAAAAAAAAATCTTTGCAACCTCAAAGAAAGGATTCCATAATGGTTGTATATGCTGAATATGAAAAGGGATACAAGATCTTTCATCCCTCATCTCATAATACATTCATAGAAAGGAGTGTGACAGTTCTAAGAGGAGCTCATGCAATAGGTCAAACTAGCTCATGGGGAATGTTCACATCCTCCACTCAATGATGATGTAAGTGATGAATATATTTATTATTTTTATAATTCTGATATTTCTGAAGACTAATATGACATACATTTAGATCCTGACTCACCCATTCGTCCCAAATGGGTTGATAAAAATCTTGAAGCTACCGGAAATCTAGCTGGTAATCCATTAGATCCTAGAAATACTAAATCTCAAGTTCACACTAATTTCTCTTCTTGTGAAGTTAATATTGATAAAAAATTATTCATGATGGTTGGATATGATCCTCAAACATATCAGGAAGCATCAGCTGACCCAATATGGAAAACAACAATGAAAGAAGAGTTTAACTCATTACATGAAAATGAGACTCGGGAATTGGTTCCCTTGCCCTCCAAGAGGAATCTAGTGCAATGCAAGTGGGTCTATAGGACCAAAGTGGCTGCTGATGGTTCAGATATAAATTATAAGGACAGGTTGGTTTCCAAATACTTCTCTTAAGTCCAAGGAGTGGACTATACAGAGACATTTGCACCGGTTGCAAAGATGGACTCTATCAGGCTAGTTTTAGCCATTGCTGCATCTAAGCGTTGGAAGATTCACCACATGGATGTGAAGAATGCATTTATTCATGGTGAAATTCAAGAGGGGATATATATGCAGATACCTTAAGGTTTAATTGAGGATCATTCACTTGTATGAAGGTTCAATAAGTCTCTCTATGGCCTCAAGTAAGCCCCCAGGGCTCGATATACCAGGATGGATAATTTTCTAGTCTCGCTTGGATTTGAAAGATGTAAATATGATCCTAATGTGTATTTTCACCATGTTGGTGAATTATTGCAGGTCATATTGTTGTATGTTGATGATCGTTTGATTACAGGTAGCTGCAATAAATAAATTATATCTATTAAGTATTCTTTGCACAGTGAATTCTTCATGACTGATCTTGGATTGTTGAAGCAATTTCTTTGATTGGAAATTGAGAAATATGAAGTAGGGATCAAGGTAATCCAACAAAAGTATTATGTAGACCTTTTATTGAATTTTAAAATGGTTGAATGTGAGGCAGGCAAGTTCTCATTCCTTTCTGTTATAAAACTAGGTGAATTTGGTGAGTCTCCAGTGGTGGGAAACTCGTTGTACAGACATCTTGTCGAGACTCTACTAGATCTTACACACTCTCAACCAGATTTAGCTTATGTTGTAGGTTTTGTAGACATATATATGAATAAGCCTCATGACACTATGTTGTTGGTCCTCCACTAGAACTAGTTGTATTTTCTTATTTTGATTGGGATGGAGATCCCAATGACAGGAAGACTGCTTCAGGTTCTGTCTTCATTCTTGCACATGTTTCCATATGTTGCTCAAGCAAGAAACAACACACCATATCCCTCTCTTCAGATGAGGCCAAGTACAGAGGAGTAGTGAACGCAACTACACAATGTTTGTGGTTACAATTTATTCTTCGGGAACTTGGAATTGCATTTGATTCACCCACAGTCATTTGGTGTGACAATCAAAGTTCAATCAATATTTCCACTGATCCAGTGCAGAGACAAAGGACAAAACACATTGAGATACACATGCACTACATCTGGAGCTTGGTGCATGATCAGGTGATAGCCTTGCAATATTTCCCATCTGTAGAGCAAACTGCTGACATTTTCACCAAGAGATTCACGGAGAAGACATTCACCTATCTGAGATACCTTCTTGAAGTGGGTGATACATGGTGATTTCTACCATTCAATTTCATATTTTTGGCTCCATGTCCATTTTTTATGGGAGGTTTTGTTCCCATGTGGTTTTCCTCCTTACCTTGCTTTTATGGACAAATAAAAGTTTATGTTGTATGAGGTGACTTGAGCCTTAGTTGTCGAGGCCTTCATGATATTTTGGTTTAGATGTACTAATTTAGGCTTAATGGGGGGTTTTATAGAAATAATCCACCTTAGTACCATGATCATATACCTTAGGAGCATTTCATTTTCTTCCATGCAATGTTCTATGGTAGATACTTAGGGATATTGATCATTCAATGATAGTTGAGGTGCTATTGGTTGATAATTCAGACATTTGAGGTGTTTCTAGTTGATCACTCTAACTTAAATGCACCCTTATTGATAATAGATACACCTTGGTGCGCTCCCCCATCCCTAGATTCATGGAATATGTTTGACTCTACACACTAGTGCATGTTTGTGGTGGTTTTTGGACTTCCTTAGGCATTTATTGCCTCCTAGAGCCACTCCCACTCACACATGTGCTCACCCATGCCTAGCATGCCTCCATTTATGTCTCAGCATTCCTCACCCATGTTCACACTTGCATCTGTGACCGTTTGGGATGATTATGAAGTTGATTGGTCCACCTAGAGGGGTTTAAGGGTCAAATAATGGTCTGACACGTGTATGCATCTAGATGGCCTCCAAGGCCTCAATATTTTTCCGTATTGTAATATATATCTGATCCATACATAGTTAAATGTTGCACAATCATAATAACATTTGTTATTGACTTCATTTGTGCATGTTATTTTCACCCTTTCTGTTAATTTGTGCATATTTTGTGAGCAATATCGAATTGTGACAATCTCCTTGGCTCCTAGTTCCTACTATGAATGAGTTCTCACGAGGACTGACAATTTACCCCATTTACCATCCATCAATCATAGGGAAGTACTAAAAATATTTTCTGAAAGGTTGATCCTAGGAAAAGATTCTTGGTGTTAATATTGTATATAATATTAAAATAAATGTATGTATCAAAGGAAAAAATATAGAAATGATTATAATATATTTTCTAGAAGGTTGTTCCTTATAAAATATTATTGGTGTTAATATTGTATATAACATTAAAATAAATATATGTATCAAAGGAAAAAAATATAGAAATGATTATAATAGACATTGTGGATTTCAGAGAAGGGAAAACATAGATTGACACAAACAATATTCAAAAGTTGTAAAACTATTATAATTTAGTCAAACTAGCAATGAGGACAAACATTATTGATTGATATCTCCAAATACAACTTTACTCATACATAGTCTAAAAATTCTATGATTTGGGTCAGAATATGCTGATTTTTCTGAAACGATTTTGATAAAATTTGGTCAGAAATTTAAAATTTTAAGTTATAGTATTCATGTTTTGGAGTTTTTCGAGGCCCAAGGGTTTTTGAGGGCATTGAACCCATTTCTACCATTAAAATTGAGATTAAAACATAGTTACATTCTGATTTTGCAAAATAAAAATGCTGGATTTCAGGAAAAAATAGTCATTCGGTCCAAATCGACAAACTTTTATACATCTCCCTTTACTCATTACCGTTATTCAAAGAAAATTACCACCACCTAAAATAACTCAAGGGTGTTTTGTAAAGGAGTAGACCTACACTCTTAATAGATGGGCCTAAACCTGGGATCTTTAACTGATTTCCTTGTGTTCAAGAAATACGAGTTTTTACTTAATCATAGACTTTAAATATTACTCCAAGCCCAATCATTATATAAATTTACAAAAAGTGGAATATAAAAAAAATATATGCTATAATTTCAAGAATACATATAATATTAATATTAAAAAGTTATTTTAGTATTAAAATAATAATTCATTTTTCATTGAAACTTTTGTGCTAAAATGGCAAGTAAAAGCATAGTCATTTTCAATTATTTTTTAAACTCGATGCATGTGAGAGGTCGTTAGAGAATGGAAACAAGTGAAAAGTTACACATACTCATTAAAATAAATATCAATTAAAAATAATTATTTTAATTAACATTATTTATATATTTCTTTCCATGAATATGATATGTTATGTTTGGGATATATCTTTTTTCATGTGGTTTTTGTCATTTTTTAAAAGTTCAACATGTCACTTATAAGGATTGAAAGTGGGTGGGGAGATGGGTAGGGAGATTATCGATAAGTACTCCCAACCACCTAAGCTACATTGTTATGTTTGGAATATTATTTATAAATAATTAAAAATTAAATAAGGAAATGAATAATGATAATATTGGGCATGATATAAGTAGAGAATATAATATATTATGATGGAGATAGAAATAAATGCAACTACAATTTATCTATTTGACTTTATGATTCGTTATGATTTTGGGGTTAAATCAATCCATATTTCACTACATGCTAAGAAAATTTGGTTTTTAACGTATGTGTGAAATGTTTGTGATAGTTATACTTTGTATAATAATGTTTTTGGATGTGGATGTTTTATTGTGAATTTAACTTTCAGTGAACTCTAGTAACTTTTAGGAATCTTAATTATAAAATTTCATTGGTGCAATTAGAGTTCCCTTTAGTTTCCATAACAAAAATCTAAAATGTATAGAAAAATAACAAAAAATTTAAATGTCGGTCAGATGCAGGTGAGAGGGAAGACCATCATAACTCTACCCAATGATTAGAAGGCTAGGTAAGTGGATAGATGTAACCCTACATTCACCACCCATCTTAATGATCATCCTTGTCCTGTCATCGTGGAGGAGGTTTAACCATGGCAATGTAAATTGGCCTCCTACTTGAACCTGCGTGGAGATGGAAAGTACTTGGATCATAGGGTGCAAGTGAGATGTTTGGTTTGGTTCTCATGGAAATAGGTGGTATGAATTTAATGCCCAAATATATATGCATATGTTTAGGGATCATTGTATTGCAATAATGTTTGGACCCTCCTTCATCCATGAAGGAGATGAAAACACATCCAAACCATGGATTTCGTTCATACTGAAATATATGCCACACCCCATCTTTTCCTTTCCATTTATATTTCCCTCGCATGGAAATAATAAAGGTGGTATTGATAATCATGATTGGAATCTTGATCACAGGTGAGCCTATATTCATGGGTCTAGTCATTATTTAAGTTATTGTGAGATTATTAATGGGCATCCAAGCAACCTAGACCTAAGAATTAAGGATATTTGGAAATTGGATGATATTAAAGGTTGGAAGGTGAAAAAAAGTCAGGAAGGCATTCTATGTCTCACCCAAGTACCCTCTCTTTGTGTAATGGTCACAATGGCCATGGGATATCGTTCTCATAGCAGACATGAAAGTAGTAGAAATGTGCATAAAGGTATCGGGAGGCATGTCGGATTCCAAACTTTTAATCTAGACATCTTGATGCATGTTGGGTAGGTTGTTGAGTCTCTAGAAGATCTTGAGTTGGAGGAGTAGGACTAGAGAGCCAATACTCTCAATCCTTATTTAGCGGTTAAGACGACTTTGGCCAAGGTTCTCCTGGAAAAGGAATTGCAAAAAGTGGAAGTAAATCACCTAATAAGTTGTATATGTGACAATATGGATGAAATCCATAAGTGTCTAGACAATGTTGTCAAGGTTGTGAAGTGATGTTCAGAATCCTCCAATATTATGTGAATCTTGGCTCGATGGATATTTCTCATGGATCTGCTAGTTGAGTATAACATGTTGCAAGAATGATGCTTGTTTTTTGGTCTCAGTTTCATAAATGTTACAGTGTAGGAATTCTAGTGTAGTTTGTATTGGCTTGCCCATCAGATGGTTTCTAGTAGTTTAATTTATTTTGGTAATGCCACACAACTAAGAGATGTTTTATACAATTTATATGGTTACATGGTTTCCCTCCTGTGGGTAGGTTTATTTTTGTTTGGGTGTCTTTATGTAAGACTAAAATCTATTCTTCATCCTTAGTGGCCTGTCTCTTCTCAAAGGTAATGTCAACAATTTTGTTTTTTATTTTTTAAGTTAATAGAAGGTTCTATAATAGCTTAAAAAAGGTTAAATGTCTTAAAAAAATTAATAAAATATTAAATTTAATTAATGTAACTCTTTTAATTTTGTTTTTGAAAAATTAAGTAAAACATTAATATAAAACTCTAATATAAGAGTGATAACTTGGTAAAATGTTTTGAAATACTTGAATTATGATTCATACCAAGTATATGCGATAAATTGTTATTTAATTTAATCATGATAAAATGCGACTATTTTGTTATATAATTGATATATGAGCCATTTGTAATGAGGTCAAGTTTAATTATTTATTTTGTTCAATGTAAGTTGTAGGTAAAAGTATTATACACGGAAAGAAAACGTGAATAGGTACCTTCGATTTTTTATTAATCTGATTCGAGTTAAAAATTTGATTGTTGAGTGGGAAGGGAAGAGGGAAAAAAAATAAAATTTTCATGAAGGGATTTGAGGTACCTCTTAAGAATCTATTTCAAGATAATTCTAAAGGGGTTTTCATAAAGGAAGATTTATTGCAGATGAGAAAATTAGAAAGAAGGAAGAAAAGGATTTTAAAAATGGAAGAGGCAGAGTGGAAACTCAAGACCAGGGAAACCTAGTTAGAAGAAGGTGAAAATAATACCAATTTTTATCAGAAAAAAATGGTAAATAAGATTCCCACGGAAACCTTGTTAAGCATATTGCGGAAAGGTTTTCTCCATCAATTGTTTTGTGTTTTCTTTCTAGAACTATTTTCTAAATGTACAACATCGGGAGTCATTCTCCAATCCAATCTTGTGCATCCAGGATTGGGCCTCATGTGTTGAGGTATTGATACTGAGTTGGACTCAACAACTTGGAGTACATTCATTAGGGTGAACCTAAGGATGAATAATCATTCATCCATAAAGGTTATTCCACATGTGTTAAGGTCGTGATGTTGTAAATTCTTGTAGTACAAGGTTGCATACTTGCGAGCAATATCAAGTCATGATTTCCATATATGGTAGGTACCTATGGGGTTGACCTACAGTTATAGAGGTGGATTTGTGAGTATATCAAATCATATTTGTGAGTATATCAAAATAGACTTGTGAGTATATCAAGTTATACTTGTGAGTATATCAAGTCATGATTGTCATGCGGACACCTAGAGACTCAGTGGGTACCCATGGGGTGGACCTTTAGCTATAGAGGTGAAATTCTTTTCATGTTGAAGCATAAATGTTATGGGATATATTATTAGCCATGGTCATTCGAGATGGATAAAGCTATTAAGTCTCCTCTAGATACTGGCCACCTCTAGAGTGAATTACTTTAGTATATGACTATATGGTCAGAGAGTCATATAATATGATCATAGCATGTGAAAATTCTTCTAAGTATAATGTAATATGATAGATAAATAAATTTCACACATCTATACCATCTAGTAAGATAAAAGATAAAGAGATAAGCATATAGATTAAGAAAATTTGAATTTCCTAAAGATGACTAAGTGAACTCAAGTTATTGAGCCTCAGTTAAGGTCTCAATATATGCTTAAGTTAATTAAGGAACTCATAGTGATAACTCCAAAGTAAATCAATCAACATGATTCAATTAATAATAGTTAACTAAGTGTTAATAAGTAAGGACTAGTTAACTAAAATTTTTATACTTTAGTTAAACTAAAATACGACACTTAAGTTAATCAAAAGACGACACTTCTATTAATAAAGTTCTTGCATGACGACACTTGAGTTAAAGCACCATGACACTTATGTTATCATGTTCAGGGATAATTTTAGGGGCGAATTTTAGCCTAGTGGTCTNTTCACCATTTTGCATTTTTTGAAGCCCTGTTTCGCCCAATTTTGATGGGGTAAAAATTTTTCACCCTAAAAATCGCCAAATTATTATATAAACGATATACAATCCTTGGAAATTAAAATATTTTTTGAAAAATATCGCCAATCATTTGATAGTTGGTGTTTTAAGAATTGGTAATATTCACCAACATTTATACACTTTTAAATAAGTATGGTTCCTTAAAATCATCCCTGATCATGTTAACTAAGTGATCAAACTTTTACCGAGATAATGAGTTCACTCCGATGTTTGTTAATCATTAGTTAATTCCAAAGCTGAAAGGCATGTGGCATATGTTGTACATGATGAATATTTCAATGTAAGGAGCTATTATTCCAGAAAGGAAATTCACAATTGTAGTGCATGAGTGCTTAATTCCCATGCATAGATTTTCTATTGTGTGCATGGAAGTGATATTTACTTGTTATTAATGTGCCAGGCACATGGAAATCTCATTACATTTGATCTGTGTTCTCTATTTCTCAGTGTTCTCTCTTATTGGGAAATATGTTATTGTGTAAAAGACATTCTCTGTAATATATTTGTTATGCTCTTAAGATTTGTTTTGTTTTTAATACTCATTATTTTGAGTTTTTTCTCAGGATACATCTTGTATTGTGGATGAATAATTTATGTGGTTGAATGTTCCATTGATTCTATTGTTCAGTATCTCTGCAATTAAAGTTTTAAAGTTCAAAGATCTTCATATTTGCTCAAAAATCAACATGGTATCAGAGCTTAGGATGCGAAGGAGCTGAGTTGTGCAAGGAAATTATAATCCTACGTAGATCCTAAATAGTTGATTTTTTTTTTAGAGCTACGTCAAGGATATCCATTCGGCCGAAAGACTGTCTTGAGGGCACTTCCAATTTGAACGCTTGTAACGCAAGGGTATTGAACATATTAGAGGAACATGACCTAGATGGTGTGTGTCCACATTGATGGAGGAGCCTACATCTAATGTAGAGTGAATAAAATTCAAGAAGAACCAAGAAAATTCCAAATATATCATCTATTATTTGGTAAAGGATAGAATCATGTCTATGATCACTTTGTTGAAGACCACAAATGAATGTTTTATACATTGACAAACTTATATGAGAAGAAGGACCTGATTCAAAAGAGGGATTTGAAGAATAAGATACATAACCTAAACATGGAAAGGACGAGATTGTGGCATCATTACTCACCGATATCTCTCAAGTAAGAGATCATATTTCCAATATTGGAGTAGTGACAGTTGGATATGATCTTCTCCAAACTGCTATTAATGCTCTCCCATCTGCATGGGAGACATTCTTGGTTGTGATAAACATATGAGAAGAGAAGCCTAACTTTGATAGGTTATGGAATGACTGCCTCCAAGAGGAGGGTCGAATCTATAACAAGTCCATGTGCACCAACGAATAAAATATTTCCCTCACAGCAAGAATGAAGAAAGGGATGAAACCATTTTCTCCAAATAAGTTCTTTCATTCAAAGAACACAAAGTTTGAGAAATAATTTGACAATTCGAAGGTTCGATAATACAATTACCAAAATAAGGGTTATTATAAAAGGGAATGCAAAGCAAATAAAAAATTCAAGATCAATTTCATGCTTCTACGTCTATAGAATATGAAACTACTTAGAAGAACTCATCCAAAGAAAAATACGATGACCATCGGAAGGAGTATTTTATTTAGTGCAGAAGAGAATTCACTCTAGTTTGCATGGGACCATAATTCCCCATTAAGATACTCACCACCTCTTGCATGAAATCGATTTTTCAAGTGAATAAAGTAAATCAAGACCCAGTGACTCCAGTAATCTCCACATGGAACCATAGATCAAGAGGGAGCCCATACAAAACAGTAAATCATAAGTATTTGTTGTTTGATTATTAAAAGGATTTTATAAATAAGATCTAATAGGTTTTGAATGTGTTTCATTACGGTTATATAGAGATATATATTCCTAGTATTAGTAAGTATGTTATAATGATAACATGTTGAGAATATGTGATAATCTTTCTTTTATTGGAAACTAGTGAAACTCTTGAAGTTTATGTTATGATTAAGTAAAGAAGAATATATGGTTGGATAACATTACATGAGGTATGTATAAATGGTGGTTATGTCGAGACATTGATTTAATTATTTACATAATGATGTGAACCATTTCTATTGCATTTAAGTATTCATACGATTGAAATTTATGATTATGTAATGTTGTTAATCATTAAAATAAAATTCTCTTGTAGGGAAAAATCATATGCCTTGACCTACAAGCATAAAATTACAAGGGTTGAGTATAGATTCATTTCGATGGAAGATCCTAAAAGAGACTAGGATGTTGTGAAGTGGGAAGATTCTAGGAGTATATTGGAAGGTTCCTATATTTCTATAGGAAGAATCCTCCAACAATATATATCCAGAATACAATCCCTAATCTAGATGAGAAGACTTCTGAAGATATTTATTTATCCTAGTTAAATTCATGTATGTTTCAGAATACAGGAGCATGAGACTCCTTGATGGAGGATCAAAATTATGATTCTCACATCCATATGTTGAGAGGGGGAAGTTAGATTCACTAGCTCCTAAAGAACTAGTAAAACTGGTTGATGTATCTCATTCTATTAGAGGAGGCCTGCATGGTGCTCATATTTATAAGGAAGAAAAATATTGGGTTCAAGAATCTTGGCATGATTCTTGCAATTAGAGGTGTGGAAGAAACAAGATAAGATTTTCCTTAGTTAAGGAAAATATTCATTCGATATCCGGAAGAGATTTAGGATGATTAAATATAATACCACGACCACACATAATGTTAAATAGGAAGTCAATTCTTCTTCAAATTTGATAGGGTCTTACATTTATTTGATATTTACATGGTTAGCATCAGGACCGGATGTATGCTTTGCAGACAATACATAGGCATGTACAAGAAAGCATGTGTTGAGATACCTATATGGTACAAGTGGATATGGACTCATACATGTCTAGGATATTTATATCCAAGACATGGAGTAGATAAGAGCAGTACAACTCTAGTAAATATTCACAGATGAGCATTTTTTCGATATACTTACTAAGCCTCTATCCAAAGTAAAGTTAAGTACTTCTGAGACAAGATTAGTAGAGTCGATAATAACTCCTATTGTTGAATATGGAGTATTTATGTATCTTCATAGGAAACAACAAATAAAATACCCACCAGTTAATCATGTGAGATATGACTCAGTAATTATCCCCATCAATGAATCCTGCAGTGATCCATGACTCATACACTGGTTAACCATATAGTTGTATATGCCTCAAACTAGCTATGTAGTGGTACATGGCTCTATTAAGTCATGCAATAGAAAATACACTAAGTTTAACATAGCTTAGATTAGTTATGCAGTGGTACACGACTCAGACAATCAGGGATTATAGTATCTCTTGTGGAGTAATCCACATGAGCAGATACCTAGTCAAGTTCTCCAAGACTATAAGAGACTATAATATACTCAAGAAGAGTTGTAGTCTGGAAAGTTGGGGAGAAGTCAAACCTATTAGAGAGGTTAGATAGCCATATAGTTGGATAGTGGGATTAAAAAGAATATGAAACCATCCTGACAGTGATCAGGCCTTGAAGAACATCACAAAGAATGGAAATATCACATAGAACTTCTCCTGACCATAGAAGTTTATGAGAATTCTAATAAGTCAATGTTGAAGATTGGCATATGTAATATTTTCTTTTTGTAAGAAAATTAAGCATTTTATATGTTGTATATGATGGATTGAAAATCCATAGTTTCTAGTTTAGGAAAACTAAAATCTGGATCAGATCTAGTAGATGCTACCACGAATAAGTAGTTTATTGGTCTCTTAATATGTAGAAGACATGTTGTATTTTATGCTTACTTTTAGGCATATGCTTAGTTACCTTCAGGGTAAATTTGTGGTTAGTACTACAGAAGAAAAGTGTATTATGGCTAGTACTATCTGTCGAGAAGCAGAGTAACATGGGAATATACTTGATGGGTTAAAAGCTTGAGCCTACAGGCCTATGAAAATCCTGTGTTTTATGATAAAAACACACCAATATGAAGTGACACTTCATCATAGACATGGTTTAGTAATGTAAGACTTAAGTAGAAAATTTACTAAAGATCATATTAAATATGTTTTAACAAAGCCTTTGTCTATGACAAAGTATTGGTACTTTTGACACAAGCTTGGTATGGAACATAATGTCTCCCTGTTGTAGGTACAACAGATCCCATGTCATTTTGACACGGGATCGCAATTATACATACGAAGATAACTTGGTAAGACTCTTCGTAATCTTAATGGGCTTCATTAAGATTTTTATTTGACTCTTGGGATTCCTTAATTTAACCAAATTTCCAAAAAATCCATGTTTGTTTTCTTTGTTTTAAATGACGAAATATTGGGTTTTTGTTTGGATTGTCTTTTCCATCCCGTATCCTACAACCCACAAGTTGCGGAAGGTGGGAAAGTTTTGTCAGGAATATTGCACCTTCTATGGAAAAAAGCTATTCCTCTGGTATGAATGGTTGAAATCCAGAACAAATGAGTGAACAACAAAGGATGAATACCTTCCCTAAATGTTGTAAACACTTGGAATAATGCTTTGATGATGAACCTGTGTACCTACAGAACATGTCAAACAAACAAGAACATCAAAGCTACCAGAACATTATTCACACATCCATACTAGTGACTAAGGAATCCAGTAACATATACATGTGAGATCAGTACAACAGATATGTGGGACGGAAATCAGCTTTGCATTAAGAAATGAATGAAGAAGCTTACAACCATTTCCTTAGTGTTGACAAACTCCTCCACAAGACAAACACCTCATCCCTGATAGCTCCAACTTGTTCTCTTGTGCTCTCCAATGGATTGAGGTTCAAGGAGTCGTAATTAAACATTGAAAATCAATAGAGGAGATGGAGTTATAGGATGATCAGGAAACATAATGTTTGCGATACATCAAAATACCATTTTCCTCAAAGGAGAATGATGTTGAGTTGAAGTGGTCATGGAATAAAGCTATAGGGGTACTCACAACCAAACTTCATTATGAAGAAAGAATAAGTGATGAAGCTAGGGAGGAGAGACAATGGTGGTGGAAAATAGTGTGTAAGTTGGAATGTCCCCTTAAAACCATAATTTTCCTTTGTCTTGCACTAGAAAACAAAATCTTAACTTGGGACAATGGCCAAAAAAAGAAATTGGACATGTCATGGTTGGTGTTATAAGTGCGAGGATGAAACTGAGTATGTATATCACCTTTTGGAAAATTTTCCATTTTCAAAAGAATATTGGTCGAAGGTCTATCAAATTTATAATATTCAAAATCAATGGGACATTGTATTATTGCTAGAGTGTTTTGAATCCTAGATTCCCGATAGATCTATTGTTGACTACAAGGCTCGTCCTTGCTATGTTTTATGGGGTTTATGGATAACAAGGAAGGAGTCTATATTTGAAGGTACAGAAGTTAAACTAGTCAATTTGATTCATCATATCAGATTGTCATTTGATGAAGGTAGAAAGATTCCAAAAGAAAAAAAATTCAAGAAGATTACAAGATCCAAGCATAGACTACTCAAGATATTATAAGGGATCCCTTAATGGAGCTAACTAAGTTACTCTAGGAATTTGTGGGGAATAGACTATTCTCTACCTAAATAATTCTCATTTTGTTTTGTTGAAGTTTGGAACAGGGGTGGGAGAAAACAATAGAGTATATTTCTACGTTCTTTGGATTCTTTTATCAGTTGTTGTAAAGAAGAATATAAGAATTTTACAAGTAATGGGTGATTCCAATCTTCTATTGGATTAGTCAATAGGAAGTCGAATCATGATTTGGTCCTAGAACCTACAATGGAAAGAGTATTGGAGAAAATATCTCATTTTGAACAAATTTCCTTTGCTCATATTTATAGGGATTTTAACCATAAAGTAGATCAACTCTCAAAAGAAGCTCTGGGTTTGCAAGAAGGCATACTATTAGAGAATGAAGTTAGGGACAATATTCCTCAATAAGTAACTCAAATATTTCTATTTTGATGAAGCTTTTTATGTTTATGTAATGTCTAGAAGATGTTTATGGATTCTTGTGTATGGACAGTCTTACTTAGTTGCTATTTTGTTTTGGTTGTACAATTTTTTGAAGTTATATTTTAGTTCGTATTGAAAGGATGACTGTATATATTTGTGGTATAGGAGTATTTCAACTAGAAACAAAGTCGAAAGGCTTGAATATGTGTATTTTGATTTTGTCTCAAAATCTCAAATACAATTTTTTTTTCACAAAAATTGTAAAAGTATTAGATCCAACTTTTCTCTTATAATGCTTTTTTTTTGTAAGCAAGATGTGTGTTGGGCACCTGATATGCAAGTTAATTATAGCTAACATACAGAGCTTTCAATATTTATTGTCAACCCAGGGAAGTCTTTTATTTCAAGGATATCATGCACTGTATATGCTTAAACACTAAGTTGCTGTAAATAAACAATCCTATTCTCTTCTCAGCTACGTTCATCCCATGGATCCACTTAATCTAGTTTACCTTCTAAAGAATACAGCCACAATTACCTTCTACTGTTCTTGATCTCGAATTGAAAGATTCATGAAATCACATCTAGATTACTTTTGTAGAAAATGAAGTCCTGTTTACCAAATCATCTAATGATTTACCCAACTATATTGATTTGATTATTCTAGAAATCCAAAAGACATGAATTCAGTTCAGCTAGTCTAGGAATTCAAAGTACAGGAATTGAGTTCAACTATTCTATGAATTCAAAGTACAGGAATGAAATTCTGCAACCATAAAATCAAGGAACAAACTGCAAGGATTTATGGAAACAACATTTAAAAGTTCTAAGGATGAACAGAGCTGTTACAGCTACCATGCAGTTGCATAAGGAACAATTACCTATGTAGTCGACTATCACCATGCCACTACATCTTTCCAAGAGATGCAATTAATAACACACTGTAAATTCACAACTGTTACAGCTTACTATGAAGAAATGAAATTAACATAACATCACACAACAGAATAATTAAAATTCCTAATTTAACTTAGCAATCCCTATGGGAAGGCGGGCCCAGTATTCACACAAAGATGCTGGATATAATGCACGTTAAAACCCTTAGATCTGAAGTAACTCCTTGTATTAAAAAGGCAGATCAAATACACAATGCTCAGTCGCAGCTAATACAATAAATTGGTTAAGGGTTCAACCCCTGGCTCAAAACAGTTCCCCATATTTATACAATGTAAATCATAACATCCTATCCCTATTATTAGGCAGCCATGAACATCTCTGATCTTCAGGCACCCTAAATTACAACAATTGTTACAACCGTGGCAAGATGAAAGTAGGAAATATAGGGAAACTGTTAATTGACCCAGAAATAATGATATCCTCAGATCACAGCTATACATGAGCAGCAATGCACTATTGACCTCCAAATCTGTCGCTTTCTGTTGCAGCTATCCTTGTACAGCTTTGCCTGGAAGAATATACTGAGACCGTATTCTTTGGTAAATGGTAGGATGGATGGTGATAAGCTTGAGCGATAAATGTCCATCCTTTCCTTAGTATGTTCAGCCCGCTATACTTGCAGTTTCTATATCTCAAAATACCTTTATAAACCATCATATGTTAGCATATTTAAAGATATAAAGCCTTAATTACCACAATCATAAGCATTAATAAAATAAGACAATAACCAACCATACCTTGGTGACTTGAGGAGCAGAGTGAGGGAAAAACATATATTTAGCATCCTCAATGGGGTAGGATAAGGAAAAAATAGGTGG